>JAGFNQ010006118.1:154706-434970 GCA_024364735.1 Boesenbergia rotunda | reverse complement strand
CGCAATTGTCTGGCCGTTCCGAGCGATCACAAGTATCGGATCTCGGACAACAGACCTCAAGGATCCCGACCTGGGCTAATCGGGCCTGGGGGTCCCAACCACGATGACTGACCTTAAGGATCCCGACCTCGGCTGATCGGGCCTGGGGGTCCCAACCACGGACGACTGACCTCGGGGGTCCCATCCTCGATCTCAGATGACTGACCTCGGGGGTCCCGACCTCAGATGACTGACCTCGGGGGTCCCGACCTCAGATGACCGACCCGGAGGCGACCTTTACCCGGGCCTATTTACTACCGGTTCAGATCAGTAATCGAACCCGACCGAACCCTCGATCTTTCTAAAAATCATACGTCCGGATCAATATATAAATAGTCTCATAAGGTCGGTTGTCGTTGCTCTGTCGGATTATTTTTAGGACGGAGATATTAAAATGAATGAATCGTTTTTTATCATCATTTATCGATGTTATGCAGTTGTATAAGATGGATCGATGAGTAAGATATGAATGTTATTATTTTAAAATTTGAAAATTAAAATTTAATAAAACTAATATATCTATTTTCTTTATGTATTAATTTTAAGATAGTTTGACAGGATGGATGTTAAGAGGTGCGAATCACTTTTGTCGATTTACCATCTCGGTCGGTGTTATGCAACACCCTCGCAAAATTCAAATATGGACTGGATTGACAATTTTGTCCCTATCTCTGATGGACTTTGTTTGAGCTTAATTTAATAATTCATTTTTCCTTCATCCAAAATTAATTTTTAGAGATTAAATATTCAAAAATTAGGTACTCAAATTGTAGATTACAATTTTCAAATTTATCAGAAGAAACTCGCTTGAATTATTAATTCAAATCCAATTTTTCAATAGATACTAAGAATTTATGGGATACTTCTAGTGTCGGCCGTAAACATAATCTTGTTATGTTACAACCATAGGATAGGAATTATAATGATAAGATTGGGATAGAATTTTATATTTTTCATACTTATTTCTATTTATTATTCTTATTTATTATATGGATCTCATATCCATTCCATACTTATTAGGTATTTAATTTTTATACTCATTCCTATGCTTATCGGAGGATTGAATATCCACATCTTACTCATTATATTATTACTATCTATCATTCTTTTTTAAAAAAATTATTTCAATGTACTTGTCTGTTCTTCCTCGTCTCGTATTATTTCGATCGAATGAGCATTTTTCGTGGCACAGAAGATGAGATACATGTTGGTGATCGGATAAAATTATAAACTAAGTATATCCGTCTCCATATCCATATATGAAAATATTTATATCCGATTATCTAATTACTATAATCATAAAAAAAAATTATATCCTATCTCATTTTATGAGATATCAAATTTCTCATCGAATTTGGAGGAACATCCTCCACGCCTAAGTGTGATCGTTGTTAGATATCTTGAATATCTAGTATGAATGGAAGAGAGGTGGTGGGGCTTTAGTCTCACATTGGAACTTTCTATTGAGTAGAAAGTGAAGTGGAGAATAAAAAGGCTCTCTTGTGAGTGGGGTTTTAGTCCCACATTGGGAGTTTTCAGACAAAATAGTTGGTTTATATTGTTTCACAAGCATGTTAGTTGTGAACAAATGCTAGGGGAGAGGTTCTCTCTCACGCGTGGGTGCGCAGAGGGAGTGCAAATCCAGGGCCCAGATTTGTACTGAATCAAGTGAACTCGTGTGCGTGCACGACCCGCGCACGTCGAATGTCCGATCGGTCGGGGCAAAATTTGTCTAAGTAGCTGAACCAACATTCTGCCAAATCGATTTTTCTCAAATGTAACTGATGCATTAATTTTGATTAATGCGAGATCAATAACCCCCAGACGTTTGGATCTGGTCGGGTAAATGGCAGTAAATGACGATTAATTCGTCATTTACGACTGCGAGGGTCTGAGCCTATATAAGGAGGCCTTGACCGAGAGCAAAAGACAGACGATACAAAAATTCTCCTCTGTTCCACCTCGTTCCTGACCTCCGTAGATAGTAGTCGGATACTTCCTTAGTCCGCCACGAGCAACGAGTGCTCCATTGTGCCCGTGGTCGGCTGTTGTATCTTGAGAGATAGACGCCCATCTGAGCCTCGAAGCACCGCCGAAGGAGGACGAATTTGTTTCAAGGAAACTGCGCTTCGCAGGCCTCAGCAAATCCCTATTCAGTCAAAGACACCCGACTACCACTCGGGAGCTCACTCTGGCCATTCCGCTCAGGAGCTCATTCGACCACTCGGGAGCTCACTCGGCCACTCAGGAGCTCACTCGCCCATTCCGCTCGGGAGCTCACTCGGCCACTCGGGAGCTCACTCGGCCATTTCGCTCGGAAGCTCACTCGGCCACTCGGGAGCTCACTCGACCATTCCGCTCGGGAGCTCACTCGGCCACTCGGGAACCTCACTCGGGAGATCACTCGGAAGCTCGGAAATTCCGCTCGGGAAATTGCAGATTGTGTAAAAAGCAACTTGGGCTACTCAACAGAAATAAGTTAAAATTATTTAATTAATTTTAATTTATTATAACTTCTTCGAAAATTTTCAGAATTTCCTCCAACAATCGTCACACCTATGTGTGCTCGTCGCGGAGACAAATTGTTTTAAGGTGAGATAAAAGTGATCAATGTTTTATGGGAGACTTAGTAAAAACTCCCTAATCAGAAAAGTAGAGTTGTGTCAGCTCCCTTGGCAAGGGAACAATAGTTTTGACTCCCTAAACTTTTTTTTTAACTCCCTAATACATAAATTTACCAATCTACCCTTATTAAATGTTATCCCTCTCTCCAATACCTTCTCCCCCATTTGTTGACGAGCGCCTCCCTCTTCTCCAAAGCAAAAAACCCTAACCAGCGCCTCCCTCTTCTCCATTTCTTCCCTACAGATTCTCCATCCTAAAGAAACCCAAACCAAGGAAATCGATGGCTCCATTTCCCTCTTCTCTATTTCTTCCCGTTACAATGTCCATCCTAAACAAACCCTAACCAGTGAAATCCATCGCTCTACCTATCCACGCCGAGGAGGAGACTGAAGCAAGATCATACCCATCGAGATCCATCGATCGGGAGTAGCGAGATATTAACCGAGAGCAAACGACCGACGAGGAAAGTGAAGTAAGCGTCGACGTCGAAGACAGAGTCGAAGACACACAATCACCTTAAAAAATAGTAAATTTTTTTAATTTTTATAGTCTTTTTTAATCTATTAGTCGTATTTTGTTTGATTGAATTTTCACATATCTCATTATTTATATTTTATTGGTTTTTGGTCGGATTTTTTGAGATGGAGGTGAAATCTTGAGATAGCGCGTGTAGGCTTGTTCGCTTACGCTTGCTCCTCCAACTCCAACTACTACAGGAGAGAATCCACCTCCATCTCAAAAATTCATTTTATGAATCGTATCTTCCTCTTTTGGAAGTTGGAATTCCTGAGAAATTATATAAGATAATTTTCTAATATTTGAATATAAATAAAGGCCAATAATATTTGAATGAGTATATTATTCCTCATTTATGCTGTGTTATGAAATTAAATATAATTTGTCAAATTTATTTAAATTGATATCTATGAAATTGTATAGACTTTTCCAATGCAATTTCTCAATCACTCAGGTGACAGATTTTGATCAGTTTCTTAGAGAAATGGAATCTGGATCTGGATCTTCAAATTTTTCATTTCTGGGTAGTTGCAAGTATAAAGAAGACCTCTATATGATTTCAATTTTTAATGGCTTCAGTCTTAAGGAGCTGTTTGTTAATCTTGGAAGAAAATGTGAGGAGATTGTTCCACAAAATGTGCTTTTGCAATATCTTGCACCACATCAAAATATGTATGTGACATTGCATGAAGATGATGATGTCCGGATTATGACACATCTTTACACGTCTATGAGATTGACAATAATTAATATGAGAGCGGTGGAAAAAGATCACATGATTGCCCACAGTCTCGAGAGGTAAAAAATTTCTACCTTGATTTTTTTTCGCATGTAGATATTAATGATGATAAAATATATTTTTTTTGATTTGCTTGATATGTCGTTGTAAAGTGCAATTATTGATGATTGTTTAGTTATTTATCATGGAAATATATTGTGGGTGTGGTTTTTTCTTGTGAATCTTGAACATATGTAAAGTCATTGCATCCCAAAGGTTAAGTCTTTAATTTTAGTTTAGGTTTGTTAATATATTACATAAAGTACTCTCCCAAAGGTTAAGTCTTTAATTTTGGTGTATGGATAGTAGGTTAATTATAATTATTTTATGTTTACAATGATATTATACTCATTGTTAAATTGATAAGGTTTGAAACTGAAGAAGAGACACAGACTAATAATGATGGCTATCTTGAAGTGGGTTTGGTAAGAAATTCCATAGATGCTTGGAGTCATTGCATCCGTGGAGAGGGCCAGATATTCAAGGATGCTACAGAATTTCGAAAATGTGCTAAAAATTATGCAGTTGCTATGAGACGATCATTTTTGTATAAAAAGAATGATAATAAGAAGATTATTCTTGTCTGTAGCGAAAATAACTGTTCTTGGAGAATATATGCTTCAAAACATAAAGCTGACAAACTTTTTGGCATTAGAAAATGCAATCTAATACATACTTGTGGAGATGACAATCTTCGTAGTAGAGGACATCCTAAAGCTGATGCTGCCTGGGTTTCCAATGTTGTGATAGATAGATTGAGGGGAGAGCCCTCGTATCGACCATGCACAATGTTGAAAGATATTCATAGAGATTATGGAGTCGAGCTTAATTACAACAGAGTTTGGAAAGGGAAGGAATTGACAATGCATGACATTCATGGTGCAGAGGAGGGGTCTTATGATAGATTACGATGGTATTGTAGTGCTATCAAAGAAACTAATCCTGGAAGTTTTGTCGAGTGTGAAATTGATCATTGTGGTAATAAATTTAAATGGTTATTCATCTGCTTCAATGCATGTGCAATTGGTTTTATCAATGGATGTAGACCCTTGGTTTTCTTAGATGACACTCACATAAAGAATAAATACAAATGATGCATTTTGGTTGCTGTGGCAAAGGATGCTAATGATGATCTTTTCGCATTAGCATATTCAGTTGTAGATGCTGAAAATGATAATAATTGGGGATGGTTCTGTTTCCAACTTAAAAGTGCCCTGCTTTCGCATTCGTATATTGGGTTCCATGAGTTCACCTTTTTTTCTGATAGACATCCTGGGATAATCAAGGCTATTCAGATAATATTCCCAGATAGTCATCATGCCTACTGTTTGAGGCATTTGGTAGACAATTTCGTGAAACAGGTTTGGCTAATGACATATTTGTGTTAGGAAAACATTGCTTTTTGAATAATACTAGTTTATGTACTATTTTTTTGTTATTTGAATGTAGGTCATGCGAAGGTACCCACTTCATAACAAAAAATATTGGTCATCTATTTTCAAAAAAGCTGCATATGCCCTATCGACACAAGAATTTGAAGAATATGTTAACATGATAGTAGGGTCAATGCCACTTGCCAAAGACTTTATAGTATCTTCGTGTCCAGAAAGTTGGGCAAATGCATATTTTCTAGGAAATCGGTGGGGTGTCATGAATAATAACATAGCTGAGTCTTGGAATAATTGGGTTAAAGCAGCACGATTTCTTCCTATCGTAGCCATGGTCGATCACATACGGATTCAAATTATGGATATGATGCACAGACGACGTGAAGCAACAATGGAGATGGTTAAAAGATTGAGTCCATCAAAGGAGAATGCTCTTGCAAAAACATATGCTGAATCTCGTAGTTTAATAGTTCGCAAGGCATGTGGTTGGAGTTTTGAAGTTGTGGATGAGAATAAATCATTTGCTGTTGATTTGTCTGCTCGGACTTGTTCGTGCAAAGCATGGCAGATTAATAGGTTTCTATGCAAACATGCATGTTCAGCAATAGAGTCAAAGTCATTATCAGTATATGATTTCTGTGACAAGTACTTTAAAATTGAGTTGTATCGTGAAAGCTACAAAGGAATCCTAAATCCGTTCCCTACATGTCACATGTTTGAGTACAATCTCGAGCAGCAATTTGTAATCAATGCTCCCATTGTTCGAAGCCAACCAGGCAGAAGAAGAACTCAAAGGATACCTTCGCAAGTCGAAAAATGTGTGACAAAGTGTGGTCGGTGTCATGGGCGAGGTCATAACCGACGCAGTTGCAAAGAAGCCATTAACTAACTCTACTTTTATTTTGTGAAAATAGTATGGAACTGTTTGATTTACAAGTAAAACATTGTATTCTGAAATTTCTTTTAATGAGCATGTACTCATATATTTGATCTCTAATACATTTTCCAATTTACAGGAAAAAGAGGATGATAGAACAAGCAAGAAGCAAGGATGTACCTAAGAGAAGGAGTACTCGAACCAGTGCAATTATTCAGGGCGTGCTCTTGGTGTAATGGTCCTTTAATATTATGTTATGTTAGTGATGTTTATGTACCGGGAACTGTCTATGTAATGTGGGCTTGATACTAGTTGATGTTTAAGCTTGGTGTGATATCTGTATTTCATAGTTTTGGTAATAACTCGTATTTGTTGTTGTTATTGTGTTAGTTCAAGTGTGAACATGAATGCTAGTTCAGTTATGAAACTGAATGCTTTTGATTGTCAAATCTTCACTTGCTGTGTTGGAGCAGAGTGTGTTTCATAGAAGACAGTTCCTATAAATCTTGAGTATTTGTTGTTGTTGTTGTGTGAGTTTAGTTATAAAACTGAATGTTTGTTCAGTTATGAAAATAAATGTTTGTTCAGTTATGAAATTCATTGTTATGATTTGTGTACTCTTTATGTGCATGACTTATGTGGGATATACAAAGGAGATGCTGTCAGAATTTCAGCCGAAATTGAGTACAGATCAGCAGAAATTGAGTACAGATTGATACAATTTCAGTAGTTGAGCCGAAGGTTAGGAAAACAAGATAGGATCATGATATATGCCCTATTATTTGACAATCCAAGAGTTGGAAAGGCCATGGGGATTTTGAGTACAAAATGATGCAATTTCAGTACACATTGGCTGAAATCGAGTACATATCAGCCCAAATTGAGTATAAATTTATGCAAATCGAGTACAAGGTTAAAAAACATATACCTCTCTCATGATCTTGATGCAAAGTCCATTGTAGTTAGAGTCCAAGGTTAAGAAAAACAAGATAGGATCATGAGAGAGGTATCACTTACCTCTCCCATGATCTTGATACAAAGTCCATTGTAGTTGAGTCCAAGGTTAGGAAAACAAGATAGGATCATGATATATGCCCTATTATTTGACAATCCAAGAGTTGGCAAGGCCATGGGGATTTTGAGTACAAATTGATGCAATTTCAGTACACATTGGCTGAAATCGAGTACAAATCAGCCCAAATTGAGTACAGATTGATGAAAATCGAGTACAAGGATAGGAAACCTATACCTCTCTCATGATCTTGATGCAAAGTCTATTGTAGCTAGAGCCCAAGGTTAGGAAAACAAGATAGGATCATGATATATGCCCTATTATTTGACAATCCAAGAGTTGGCAAGACCATGGGGATTTTGAGTACAAATTGATGCAATTTCAGTACACATTGGCTGAAATCGAGTACAAATCAGCCCAAATTGAGTACAGATTGATGAAAATCGAGTACAAGGATAGGAAACCTATACCTCTCTCATGATCTTGATGCAAAGTCTATTGTAGTTAGAGTCCAAGGATAGGAAAACAAGATAGGATCATGATATATGCCCTATTATTTGACAATCCAAGAGTTGGCAAGACCATGGGGATTTTGAGTACAAATTGATGCAATTTGAGTACACATTGGCTGAAATCGAGTACAAATCAGCCCAAATTGAGTACAGATTGATGAAAATCGAGTACAAGGATAGGAAACCTATACCTCTCTCATGATCTTGATGCAAAGTCCATTGTAGTTAGAGTCCAAGGTTAGGAAAACAAGATAGGATCAAGATATATGCCCTATTATTTGACAATCCAAGAGTTGGCAAGACCATGGGGATTTTGAGTAGAAATTGATGCAATTTCAGTACACATTGGCTGAAATCGAGTACAAATCAGCCCAAATTGAGTACAGATTGATGAAAATCGAGTACAAGGATAGGAAACCTATACCTCTCTCATGATCTTGATGCAAAGTCCATTGTAGTTAGATTCCAAGGTTAGGAAAAACAAGATAGGATCTTACCTCTCTCATGATCTTGATGCAAAGTCTATTGTAGTTAGAGTCCAAGGTTAGGAAAACAAGATAGGATCATGATATATGCCCTATTATTTGACAATCCAAGAGTTGGCAAGGCCATGGGGATTTTGAGTACAAATTGATGCAATTTGAGTACACATTGGCTGAAATCAAGTACAAATCAGCCCAAATTGAGTACAGATTGATGAAAATCGAGTACAAGGTTAGGAAACCTATACCTCTCTCATGATCTTGATGCAAAGTCCATTGTAGTTAGAGTCCAAGGTTAGGAAAAACAAGATAGGATCATGAGAGAGGTATCACTTACCTCTCTCATGATCTTGATACAAAGTCCATTGTAGTTGAGTCCAAGGTTAGGAAAACAAGATAGGATCATGATATATGCCCTATTATTTGACAATCCAAGAGTTGGCAAGGCCATGGGGATTTTGAGTACAAATTGATGCAATTTGAGTACACATTGGCTGAAATCGAGTACAAATCAGCCCAAATTGAGTACAGATTGATGAAAATCGAGTACAAGGATAGGAAGCCTATACCTCTCTCATGATCTTGATGCAAAGTCCATTGTAGTTAGATTCCAAGGTTAGGAAAAACAAGATAGGATCATGAGAGAGGTATCACTTACCTCTCTCATGATCTTGATGCAAAGTCTATTGTAGTTAGAGTCCAAGGTTAGGAAAACAAGATAGGATCATGATATATGCCCTATTATTTGACAATCCAAGAGTTGGCTAGGCCATGGGGATTTTGAGTACAAATTGATGCAATTTCAGTACACATTGGCTGAAATAGAGTACAAATCAGCCCAAATTGAGTACAGATTGATGAAAATCGAGTACAAGGTTAGGAAACCTATACATCTCTCATGATCTTGATGCAAAGTCCATTGTAGTTAGAGTCCAAGGTTAGGAAAAACAAGACTCTAACTACAATAGACTTTGCATCAAGATCATGAGAGAGGTATAGGTTTCCTATCCTTGTACTCGATTTTCATCAATCTGTACTCAATTTGGGCTGATTTGTACTCTATTTAAGCCAATGTGTACTGAAATTGCATCAATTTGTACTCAAAATCTCCATGGCCTTGCCAACTCTTGGATTGTCAAATAATAGGGCATATATCATGATCCTATCTTGTTTTCCTAACCTTGGACTCAACTATAATGGACTTTGTATCAAGATCATGAGAGAGGTAAGTGATACCTCTCTCATGATCCTATCTTGTTTTTCCTAACCTTGGACTCTAACTACAATGGACTTTGCATCAAGATCATGAGAGAGGTATAGGTTTCCTAACCTTGTACTCGATTTTCATCAATCTGTACTCAATTTGGGCTGATTTGTACTCGATTTCAGCAATGTGTACTGAAATTGCATCAATTTGTACTCAAAATCCCCATGGCCTTGCCAACTCTTGGATTGTCAAATAATAGGACATATATCATGATCCTATCTTGTTTTTCCTAACCTTGGACTCTAACTACAATGGACTTTGCATCAAGATCATGAGAGAGGTATAGGTTTCCTAACCTTGTACTTGATTTTCATCAATCTGTACTCAATTTGGGCTGATTTGTACTCGATTTCAGCCAATGTGTACTGAAATTGCATCAATTTGTACTCAAAATCCCCATGGTCTTGCCAACTCTTGGATTGTCAAATAATAGGGCATATATCATGATCCTATCTTGTTTTCCTAACCTTGGACTCTAATTACAATAGACTTTGCATCAAGATCATGAGAGAGGTAAGTGATACCTCTCTCATGATCCTATCTTGTTTTTCCTAACCTTGGACTCTAACTACAATGGACTTTGCATCAAGATCATGAGAGATGTATAGGTTTCCTATCCTTGTACTCGATTTTCATCAATCTGTACTCAATTTGGGCTGATTTGTACTCGATTTCAGCCAATGTGTACTGAAATTGCATCAATTTATACTCAAAATCCCCATGGTCTTGCCAACTCTTGGATTGTCAAATAATAGGGCATATATCATGATCCTATCTTGTTTTCCTAACCTTGGACTCTAACTACAATGGACTTTGCATCAAGATCATGAGAGAGGAATAGGTTTCCTAACCTTGTACTCGATTTTCATCAATCTGTACTCAATTTGGGCTGATTTGTACTCGATTTCAGCAATGTGTACTGAAATTGCATCAATTTGTACTCAAAATCCCCATGGCCTTGCCAACTCTTGGATTGTCAAATAATAGGGCATATATCATGATCCTATCTTGTTTTTCCTAACCTTGGACTCTAACTACAATGGACTTTGCATCAAGATCATGAGAGAGGTATAGGTTTCCTAACCTTGTACTTGATTTTCATCAATTTGTACTCAATTTGGGTTGATTTGTACTCGATTTCATCCAATGTGTACTGAAATTGAATCAATTTGTACTCAAAATCCCCATGGTCTTGCCAACTCTTGGATTGTCAAATAATAGGGCATATATCATGATCCTATCTTGTTTTCCTAACCTTGGACTCTAATTACAATAGACTTTACATCAAGATCATGAGAGAGGTAAGTGATACCTCTCTCATGATCCTATCTTGTTTTTCCTAACCTTGGACTCTAACTACAATGGACTTTGCATCAAGATCATGAGAGAGGTATAGGTTTCCTATCCTTGTACTCGATTTTCATCAATCTGTACTCAATTTGGGCTGATTTGTACTCGATTTCAGCCAATGTGTACTGAAATTGCATCAATTTGTACTCAAAATCCCCATGGTCTTGCCAACTCTTGGATTGTCAAATAATAGGGCATATATCATGATCCTATCTTGTTTTTCTAACCTTGGACTCTAACTACAATGAACTTTGCATCAAGATCATGAGAGAGGAATAGGTTTCCTAACCTTGTACTCGATTTTCATCAATCTGTACTCAATTTGGGCTGATTTGTACTCGATTTCAGCCAATGTGTACTGAAATTGCATCAATTTGAACTCAAAATCCCCATGGTCTTGCCAACTCTTGGATTGTCAAATAATAGGGCATATATCATGATCCTATCTTGTTTTCCTAACCTTGGACTCTAATTACAATAGACTTTGCATCAAGATCATGAGAGAGGTAAGTGATACCTCTCTCATGATCCTATCTTGTTTTTCCTAACCTTGGACTCTAACTACAATGGACTTTGCATCAAGATCATGAGAGAGGTATAGGTTTCCTATCCTTGTACTCGATTTTCATCAATCTGTACTCAATTTGGGCTGATTTGTACTCGATTTCAGCCAATGTGTACTGAAATTGCATCAATTTGTACTCAAAATCCCCATGGCCTTGCCAACTCTTGGATTGTCAAATAATAGGGCATATATCATGATCCTATCTTGTTTTTCCTAACCTTGGACTCTAACTACAATGGACTTTGCATCAAGATCATGAGAGAGGTATAGGTTTCCTAACCTTGTACTTGATTTTCATCAATCTGTACTCAATTTGGGCTGATTTGTACTCAATTTCAGCCAATGTGTACTGAAATTGCATCAATTTGTACTCAAAATCCCCATGGTCTTGCCAACTCTTGGATTGTCAAATAATAGGGCATATATCATGATCCTATCTTGTTTTCCTAACCTTGGACTCTAATTACAATAGACTTTGCATCAAGATCATGAGAGAGGTAAGTGATACCTCTCTCATGATCCTATCTTGTTTTTGCTAACCTTGGACTCTAACTACAATGGACTTTGCATCAAGATCATGAGAGAGGTATAGGTTTCCTATCCTTGTACTCGATTTTCATCAATCTGTACTCAATTTGGGCTGATTTGTACTCGATTTCAGCCAATGTGTACTCAAATTGCATCAATTTGTACTCAAAATCCCCATGGTCTTGTCAACTCTTGGATTGTCAAATAATAGGGCATATATCATGATCCTATCTTGTTTTCCTAACCTTGGACTCTAACTACAATGGACTTTGCATCAAGATCATGAGAGAGGAATATGTTTCCTAACCTTGTACTCGATTTTCATCAATCTGTACTCAATTTGGGCTGATTTGTACTCAATTTCAGCCAATGTGTACTGAAATTGCATCAATTTGTACTCAAAATCCCCATGGTCTTGCCAACTCTTGGATTGTCAAATAATATGGCATATATCATGATCCTACTTGTTTTCCTAACCTTGGACTCTAACTACAATAGAATTTGCATCAAGATCATGAGAGAGGTATAGGTTTCCTATCCTTGTACTCGATTTTCATCAATCTGTACTCAATTTCTGCTGATCTGTACCTAATTTCGGCTGAAATTCTGACAGCATCTCCTTTGTATATCCCACATATGTCATGCATCAAGATGAGTACACAAATCATAACAATGAGTTTCATAACTGAACAAACATTAATTTTCATAACTGAACAAACATTCAGTTTCATAACTGAACTCACACAACAACAACAACAAATGCTCAAGATTTATAGGAACTGTCTTCTATGAAACATACTCTGCTCCAACATAGCAAGTGAAGAATATATATCATAAAGCAAGTAAGAATACATACTCTACCTGAACACTTTGAATCTCAGATCATATCAAATGCAAGTGAAGAGCAATCAAAATCATCAACTAAGAAATGAAACAGAATGCCGAATGCATCAGAAAAAGAAATGCTCAATAAGATCACATTGACATCACTTAGCACATAATCATGCATAATTTTTTCCACAACAAATCATCCATAATCAGCAACAAAACATCCATAATCATCCATAATCACATATTTTCCATATTTCAACAACAAAACATCCACTATCCATAACATTCAGCAACTCACAACCATAATTACATAGGCTAAAGGTGATGAAGATGAGAATATCTGCAGATACACCAACTTACAACAAATATACGTTTTCCACCAAAATTCATAATCACATGAGATTAGAAAAGTCTACTTCTTCATAATTCCATTTTCATCTGACAGAATAATTGCTGCCATGTGTGCCCGATACGCATCCATCTTTACCTCTTTTTCATAATTCCATATTTCATCATCATCAAGCGCTAGACACTCAATCCACAAACAAGTAAAAACACCACAATCGAGTGTCTCGCCTTGGTGACGACACTTTGTTTTCATTACTGTTATTTTACCAAGGTCAAAGCCTGAGAAATTTTTCATGTATCCAGCCAAAAATTCAGCCTGCAAATATTGATTCAGCTGTGAAATTTAAGTTTTAAGAGTTATTGAAATACAAATGATGAAACTTACATAAACTTTCGCTGTCCCGAAAGCAGCTGGATGAGGTTTCGAGTTCATGGTCTTGAATTTGCTTTCTCTTGTTGAATAGAATAATAGATACCAATGTCATCCATAGTTCAAGGGAAAAATAATATATCTGCATCTTGTAAATAAATCTTCATTGAGATGTTTTAATTGATTCCTTGTCACTGAAGTAAGTTTTCCAACAAATTCTTCATATTCTCCCTTCCGCAGCAATCGATTACGCCTATGTCCTTCCAATTTATGAAGGACTTTTCTCTACATGTAGAAATAGAGTCATATTTCTCATTGTAAACAAAAATTAAAGAATTCATTTGTAAGGTCAAAGAACACCACAAACCTGAACACCCATGTCCATGCCAAAAATTTCAAACCCTTTCTTGACACTTTGCTTTCTCATTATTCTCATGTAACAATCAATAATTTCGGATCCAACTGGATTACGAAATAAGAATTCACAGAATTGGAGGCCATCAAGGACCACATCATCTTCCTCCCACACAACCACACTGTAAATTTGAAAATTTATATAATATTTCACTATAAAGGACTAATATTCTAGAAAAGAAAACATGTATAAGATTAACATACTCTAACTTATCTCGAAAAAGATATTCTGTTACCATCTCTCGCTCTTCATCAGTTGCTTCTTCATATCCACAAAAATTTCTCATTTCTCTATATTTATTCATCACATCCGCAACAGCATCCCTTCCAATTGTAGCAACATCTATAGTCGTCTCTCCCTATGTAGATAGATTTAAGAACATAAGAATAAAATAGAAACACGGTTAAAAATAAATAAATAAACGAGAAATTGATGCTAACACCTCTTCCAACACTATTGGGTCTACAATTGATGCTAACACCTCTTTGCCTGCCTTCCTCCTACGTTTAGGTGTTGTACTCGGCGGCGTAACATATATTTCATCCTTTTTTTTCTTCATTCTGTCTGCCCTTGTCCTAACCATCATTGCAATAGAGGGCACAAATTGCTCTACTATATTCTTTTCAACCGGCACTTCAACAAACCCAGCCATTTCACCTTCAATGGAGTCTTTAACTTCAACTCTCTTGTTGTATTCTGACCCACTGATATCATCAGTCTGTGGATGTAGCTCACCACCAAACTCTTTCTCCATTGGTTCAGTATTGACCCAACTTGTGCCAGCAATCAATCCACCACATTTAACACATTCTGAGCCCTGAAAAAATTACAAGATTCTTGTAGCAAATAAATATTTTCTCAACTTCATTTAACAAAATACTTATTTAATGATAATATTACCGATAAACTTGCTCGCCTATGATGAAACAGTATATCTTCATCCGAAAATGGTACAATGGATAACACCTTTTCACAATTAAAATTAAAAGGTCACTACAATTCATCATATTTGAGTATGTCTACTATAAAATATGAACTTACTTTACTATAGTCAATGGAATTCAATAACCTCTCCGCTAAATCAGGTTTGTTAGGTATCTTACTTTCCCCCCAACGGAACAACCTGGGAAAAGTATGTAGCGAACGTACTACGCCAAGTGAAGGTATTCTTTCATATAACCATCCCTAAATAAATAAATTTATTAGTATAACAGAACAAAACATAATAAAAGCATACTAAAAAAACTCACCATCAATCCAACAGTTGAACCATCTAAATACTTCTTTCTTCTAACATCACTCTTTCCAATATATTTGAAAATTTGATTGCTCAAAAATCTATAAGCCGCATCTCCCCACGAATAATCAAAGAAGGTGGTCAGGTCATCAATGTATGGCATAATGAATCGAGGTGTTGAGTAGTTGGCCACAGGAAAAATAATACAATTAAACACTAAACAAATAAACATCCGAACAAAATCATCCACATCTGAGTTACTCTCTGATCCAGCTAAAGAGGATAGTCTATCATAGATTGCACTTCTGGTCACATTGCCAACTTTCCCAGAGAAATACTGAGCAACAAATTTGGACTCCAAATTCACATCTAAATCAACTGATTGCCCTGCATAACGTAAGCCAAGAACAATGGAAAACTCTGGTGATGTAAAGGGAACAACAATATTTTCACCAAACACAAATGAATGAGATTGCAACTGAAATCTTTTTAAAATTATATCAACTCTGGAGCTGCTGATTGCCAATTTGGGCATCTTAAGCCATATACCAAATGGAGTGTTTTGAATACTCTCCTTTTGCTTATCAGTCATTTTTGGTCCCACTTCATCCATCACAGCTCTAAAAAAAGTAGGTGAACACCGAAACTGAGCTTTTTTCCCACTGTTAACCTCTTTAGCATCTTTGTTATTCTTTGCTTCTTTCTTAGTCTTCACCATCTTTGATTCTGTTCAACCCTTACTCGAAATATCCAACACAATTTTAGTATTTAGACCATAAAGTAAACTAAAAATTAATCAAGTAAACATTTGCCTACTTACAAACAATAAACATTCAATTTAATAATAATAGAAAAAATTTAATATCATCATTAAACATGAATAATTGCCTATTTATCTATAGAAATGGCAATTGCTGACAATTGCCTATTTACCTCCCTCTCACCACTTATCTATGATCAAGGAATTCTTAAATTTTTAAAGAATGATGCAAATAGTATTGATAAATTGAAATCTCATAGGAATAGTAACAATATACTTATAATAGGGCGAAGTTGTACTTAATCAATCACTAATCTTTGTTTAAACGAATAGAGAAATAAGAAAGATGATAATTAGAGAGTTCCGACTAATAGATAAAAAATCTACAAAAAATGCCTGACTTCAACTCTATCTCCGGCGACAAAGCTTGATTCAGTCTCCTCGTCGGTGGGTTGATGGATCTACATGGCTATAATCTTGCTTCACATTGTGTCGGGAAGAAATGGGGGAGAGGAAAATGGTCGACTTGCCTTGATTTCGCTGATTAGGGTTTACGAGATTAAGTCGTCAAGAAATTTGGGAAGAAGGAAACGCCGGAGAGGAAGCTGGCTTGATTTCGCCGGTGAAGGACGCCGAGAATGTGTCGTCAAGAACTCGCGGGAGAAGGAAATTGAAGAGAGAAAGCTGGCTTGATTTCGCCGGTGAAGGACGCCGAGATTGTGTCGGGAAGAAAACAGGGGAAAACGAAGCTGCGGGAGAAGAAATGCGGGAAAACCAAAAGCGGGAAAAGTAAGAAGGGTATATTAGTAAATTTATGTATTGGGGAGTTAAAACTAAAAAATAGGGAGTTGAAACATTTGTTTCCTTACCTGGGGAGCGGACACAAAGACATCTTTTGGATTAGGGATTTATCTCTAATTTACCGTCTCCTATGTAATAAATTTAAATAAAGATTTGAATCATTGCCTTTCAACAAATATACAAGAATAACTATTGCTAAATAAAAGTTTTTGGGGTCATATTGTTTGGGTGGAGCCCGATGAATGCATGCATAGAATACATCTCACAAAGCTTACCGTGGACGTAAAAAAAATAATAAATTATTTTATTACAATATACACAAATAAAATATAATATTTCAAACATAACCCTATAATTCAATTTTACAATAATTAAATTATACCCGATGAATCATATAAGGTAAAAATGACATCAACCAACGTACTATGAAACCTCGTCTTTATTCATATCTACACCAAGCAATCGTTGAAATGACTTCACGAAGTCATGAGTTTTTAGTCATCGATTTGGTACTTGCGAAACGAGGGAGTCGATCATTCCGAGAGAGATCTCCGGCTTGAATATTCATGCCCGGCGCCCAGGGCAACCCGACGACACAAATCGAGAAGACAACAGTTATTCCTCGGCTATTGTCTGGCTGCACAACAACAACAACCTTGCTACTGGTCGGTGACCAGAAGAACTATATATCCGATGGTTGGGAGGCCGATGCCAGGGAGGAAGGGCCGGTGGAAAGCAAAGATAGCAAGCTTTGCCAGTTGCAGGCTAGCTAACGGCTAAGGGCAGATGCTCGGGGCTAGCGGCAAGCGTGACATGCGGCAAGAGGTGGTGCCGGCTGGGCTTGAAGGTGGCGACGGCACAAGGAAAGGGAGAGAGAACAAGACAAGAGAAAATCTAATTCTAAATTAGGTTAATTATATTCATTAAATTCTCCTCATGGAGAGGTATATATACACCTTTTCTCAATTACTTGAAAAGTAAGTTATCTTCCAAACCCAACTAATAGCCTTAGTTTGGTTCTAGACCAAACCATATTGGTTCAAAACCAAACCATTTAGTTTAATAACTAAAATCCCTTTTAATTAAAACTAAATCAATTTGGTTTATAATTAAACCATAGATGATCCAATTTATCTTCAAAAGAATTGACCCATCCGCACTTTCTTTGTAACAAATATTTTTTCATATTCGCCCTTCGTTTGGTTCTCTCTTGATTTGAAAATCTAATTCTCAAACTCGTTTTAAGTTTTTCGAATAAATTCATAGTACGTGTGACCCAATAAATTTCTAGTTATGTTGGTTATTTATAATTAATCATTAATTATGAATGGATCATGAATGATACTTAATAGTACATCATGATCCCTAATTCATTAAAGAATCAATGGTTGATCTCAGAACCACTTCTGAATTCTTTGCCAACTATAATAAATCGTGTCTCATTCTAGAAACAAAATATAAGATATAAATCGAATGACAAGACATATAAATGCACAAGACATATAAAAATATAAATGCACAAGACAAAATATAAGAATCAATGGATCATGAATTCTAGAAACAAAATAAGAACTCGAAGAGAAAACACAAGACATATAAATGCATGGACCTATTGTTTCATCGAATCATGGCATAACAAAATATAAGATATAAACCGAATGACAAGGAACCTGATTGGAGAGTCATTGTCCTTGTCGTAGCGTCGTCGACTTGATCCCTGTGGAAGAAGATGCAGCGGAAAGAAGAAGGAGAATCTTCCAAGGGGCTTAGGTTTTGACGGTGCCGTAAAGTTTCTTGTCAATGGGGAATAAGAAACTAGGTCATAAAGATCACCTAAACCCTTGGGGACCTCCCCTTTATATAGCAATCCAATCTATTATCAGCCCATAGATAATAACAGATTGGTCTAAAGGGTTCTATATATTGAACCCGCATCCAATAATCCGAAACCCAATAAACATAAGTTAGATCACTTTAAGGACTTAGATTATATTTACTTGTGCAACTTACAAATAAGCCCACCTAATAGAGATAATAATAATATCCAACAATCTCTCACTTGAGCTATATGTGAGTTGTATAGTAAATACAAGCAAAACTTTAGTTGATATCAAACCTTATGGGTACAAGATACCCCTATAAACAATCTAGTCCATTAACTTCATTAGTATATGACTAAAGAGGTCAGAGCTACTGAATATGATCGTAACAAGCCCCAACAGTAATCACAATACCAATGTCATTAATGACATATATCAAGATGCAGATGTATAGAGTTGAAATTACATGAAATGTAATCAGTACATGTCAATTTCCTACTGGTCCAAAGTAACTCAAAAGAGTGATCATATTTGCAAACACCTTATGCTAAATTGCAACAGCAAATCATGATCCAAACTTTATGATTCCAAAAGGAATCTGTATTATATTTACAAACACTAAATGCTAAACAACAGTAGTAAATCATAATATCGTATTCAAAGCGTCAAACAAACATATGAATTCCCATTATTATTTTTTGAACTTTAGGTACGTACAATAATCAAAAAATAAAAAATGTTTGTCTTTATTAACATAGAGCAATAAAATAAATACAGACTCCCACTAAATGAGTTCTTCTTCCATAAGAAGAACTCCCATATCCACAACATGCGCATGAAACACCTTGGGCACCAAGCCTTTGGTAAGTGGATCGACCAACATGGAATCTGTGCTGATGTGCTCTACCATGATCTGACGACTCTGAACTCTCTCTTTAACCGCTAGAAACTTAATGTCGATGTGCTTGGACTTCGACGAACTACGGTTGTTCTTGGCATAAAGTTCTGCAGTTTTATTATCACAATAGATCCTCAGTGGACTGTCAATGCCATCAACGATATGCAATGCTGTGATGAAGTTCCGCAACCAAATCCCGTGATTGGATGCTTCATAGTATGCTACCAATTTTGCCTCCATAGTATAAGTAGCCACTAGCGTCTGCTTGACGCACTTCCAAGATATAGCCCCTCCAGCAAGCATGAAGATATAGTCTGAAGTGGACCTCCTGCTATCTAAGCATCCAGCAAAATCGGAGTCTGAATAACTAATCACCTCCAGATGATCTGACCTCCGATACGTGAGCATGTGTCTTTTAGTTCTTTGCAAATACCGCATCACTCTTTTAATTACTTTCCAGTGCGTCGGTCCTGGGTTATTAACATATCTGCCTAACATCCCAACTACAAATGTTATATCTGGTCGAGTGCAAACTTGTGCATACATGAGACTTCCCACTGCTGATGCATATGAGAATTGTTCCATCTCCTTTATTTCAAGTTCAAGTCGTGGACACTGCTGCAAACTGAACTTGTCACCTCTTGACACAGGTGTGTCACCAGGTGTACAATTCTGCATGTCATACCTTATAAGCACCTTCTCAATATAAGCTTGTTGTGAAAGTCCAAGAATGTCTCTTGATCGATCACGACAGATCTGAATGCCTAGAACAAATAGATGCTTCACCAAGATCTTTCATTTCAAATTTACCAGATAGAAATAACTTGATTTCATGTAGTAGACCCTTATAATTGCTCGCAAGCAATATATCATCCACGTACAAAACAAGTATAACAATCTTGCTCCCACTGAACTTGACATATATGCACTGATCAACGGGGTTCTCTCTAAATCCAAATGAGGTAACCACTTGATCAAATTTTCGGTACCATTGACGGGATGCCTGCTTTAAACCATAAATGGACTTCTTTAATCTGCATATATATAGACTCCTCTATATCTCCATTGAGGAATGCAGTCTTTACGTCCATTTGATGTAGCTCCAAATCAAAATGAGCTACAAGTGTCATGATTACCCTAAGGGAGTCTTTCGTCAACACAGGTGAGAAAGTCTCCTTATAATCAATGTCTTCCTTTTGAGTGAATCCCTTGGCAACAAGACGAGCCTTATACCTTTTGATATTGCCCTTCGAATCTCACTTGGTTTTAAATATCCATTTACAACCAACGGGTTTCGAACCTTCAGGCAATTCGACAAGTTCCCAAACGTCATCGTCTGCCATAGACTTCAACTCTTCTTGCATGGCGTTAATCCACCTTTCAGGGTTAGAGTATTGTTTGACTTCTTGGAAAGATGTAGGATCACTTTCCAACCCTATATCAAACTCATGCTCTTGGAGATAAACATAATCACGAGAATCCGTGCTTCTCCGTTCCCTTGTGGATCGCTTTAAGGGCACTTGTGTTTGAGGTGGTTAAGGTACTTGCTCATCAATATGAGACAATACTTCATTTCAGTGGTAGGCTCCTCTAATTGCATTGGAGATGTCATGGGAATGTCTTGGTTCACTACGCTCACTGGATGTGCAATATCCATAATGTGTGGTATGGTAACCATACCACTACTGATTGCACTAGTAGTGACCATAAGAGGATTGCCAACGCTTTCCTCAAAAGATACTTCCCTGATTTTATCTCTCCCACTGTCCTCAATAAACTTGGAGTTTCCCATTTCGAAGAAGGATCTATCAGATGGATCATAAAATTTATACCCCTTTGATCTTTCAGAGTAACCTACAAAATTACAGCTAACAGTTCTTGAGTCCAGTTTCTTTTCATTTGACTTGTAAGGCCTAGCCTCAGCTGGACAACCCCAGACATGTAAATGCCTAATGCTAGGCTTTCTACCCGTCCACATCTCGAATGGGATTTTAGTTATTGTCTTACTAGGTACTCTATTGAGAAGGTAAACTGTAGTCTTGAGTGCCTCACCCCACAAAGACTCCGGTAGAGAAGTGAAATCCATCATACTTCTCACTATGTCTTTTAGGGTTCGATTGCGACGCTCAGCTACACCATTCTGACTGGATGTACCAGGTATGGTATACTGAGGCACAATCCCACACTCAGCAAGGTAATTTGCAAAAGGTCCTGGACGTTGTTCACCTGATCCATCATATCGACCGTAATATTCTCCTCCACGGTCAGATCGGACGACTTTAATTTTCTTACCTAGTTGAAGTTCAACTTCGGCTTTGAAAATTTTGAACATGTCCAAAGATTGCGACTTCTCATGAATAAGGTACAAATAGCCAAATCTAGAATAGTCGTCTTTGAAGCTAATAAAATATGTGTGTCCATTCCAAGATGCCTTAGGGAATGGTCCACAAATGTCCGTATGTATTAGCTCCAAAACGTCACTACAACGGCTAGCCCCTTTGTTCCTTTTGTTAGTTGTCTTCCCCTTAACACACTCTATGCAGACATCAAAGTCTGACATGTCAAGGGAATCAAGAATTCCATGTGACATTAACCTTTTTAGGCGTTGTTTGGATATATGTCCTAAACGCCTATGCCACAACATAGAAGAATTCTTGTTGGTCAATTTACGTTTCGTATCTACACTATGCATTATTACGTTGTCAATCGTAGGAGTAAAGGTGTTTAATTTATAAAGCTTATCATCCAAGGAACCATTCCCAATCAAAATTGAATTATAGAAAATACTAAACATTTCATTTCCAAATGAACAAGAATAACCTGATTTGTCCAAACAAGAAATTGAAATTAAGTTTCGTCTGAAAGACGGTACAATGAATGTATTCTCCAAATCCAAATAAACATCAGTTCCTAAATAAAGCCTAAAAACACCAATAGCCTCTACTGCAGCCTTTTTTTCATTGCCCGTATAGATGTATCTTTCACCATCAAGTGGAAGTTGGCTCCTAAGACAACCCTGCATAGTGTCACTTATGTGAGTAGTAGCACCAGTATCTATCCACCAAGTGTCAATGGGTACAATAGCTAAATTGACTTCTGAACAAACAAAGTTTAGAAGTTTACCCTTCTTTACACGCCAGTTGGCGTACTTGAGGCAGTCTTTCTTCATATGACCTTTCTTCTTGCAAAAGTAACAAGTGGATTCCTTATCCTGCTTCTTTTGCTCCTTATGGTCATTGCCTCCAGAATCTGCAGTTTGCTTTCCCTTACCTTTGTTATTGATCCTCTTTTGCTTCTTGCTCGCATTTTGAGAACCAGATGCTAAGTGAGCACTTTCAGATGTCTCAATCTTCAGTCTCCCCTCCTCTTGCACGCATTGAGCAATAAGCTCATTAAATGTCCACTTTTCCTTTTGAGTATTATACGATATCTTAAAAGGAGTGAACCGTGCAGGCAGAGACATCAAGACGAAATGCACTAACATACTCTCAGACATATCGAGTTGTAGTGCTTTCAGACTTGTCGCTATATTGGACATCGCCATAATGTACTCCCTTATGTTTCCTTTACCACTGTACCGCATGGTTACCAACTTCATAAGAAGTGTGGTAATCTCGACCTTTTCATTTGAGGTGAATCGGTCTGCTAGTTGGTTAAGGAAACTCCTAGCATCTTCACTCTCTGTTATTGAGCCCTTTATTTGTGTCGGTATGGAAAGCTTCATGATACTTAGACTCATGCGATTTGATTTCTTCCACAGCTGAAATTCAGCCCTCTGCTCTATAGTGCTAGCACTGGTCAAAAGTGCGGGACGATCATTCCTTAATGCATAGTCCAAGTCCATGCAGCCTAAGACTACGATCACGTATTCTTTCCATTCAGCAAAATTTGAACCAGTTAATGTTGGGATGCTATTAATGTTGGCAGTTACAGATTGCACTGAAAAAAAAAATTATTTAAGCTCACGATTTAACTAAAGCCAAGAACATATATATAATAAAATTATACAAATAAATAAAATTTTAAATGCATATTAAATGGGCTCCTTATGAGATACCACATACAACATTACATTTTAATGTGTAGATTAAAATATAATTTGTTAGCGGTACTCTCTGATATAACTCAACCTTTAATTGGCCACACAATATGTCTTCCTTTGGGCCGACCCATTGTGTGCATAATATGAAACTTTATATGAGTTATATTTTGGTCCATAGTTTACAACAACTTTAATCTGTCACGCAATATGTCTTTCTTTGGGCTGACATATTTTGTGCATGATCAGAACAAAAATAAATTATGTTCAATAATTGTAAACTATCTTGAACATATATCTGGCATAAAAGTAACCTTCCTTTGGGTCGATTACTCTTAGGATAGATATACGTCTATCAATACAAAATACACTAAACCGACCTAAGGTGTCTTCCTTTGGGCCGACACAAATCACAATAGTTCAATTTAGTAGCACGTTGTGTAGATAGACCCAAGAAAATTCTAGATATTTAATCGAACAGATAATTTCTTTATTAGTCTTGACATCTCAAAATTAAGCTCATTAATCGATTGACACTATATGGTAATCAAATAGTATGATCCAATTGATTATCCCAATCGATCTAAAAGCTTAATATATACGACTATATCAAATATAGAACCCTCCTTTAAAAAATTAGAGTTTCTTTATGATTCTATAATTAAATAATATTATTTAATTCTGGATGATTATGCATTAAAAAAAATTTAATGCATCAGTTTATATATATATATATATGTATACTGTTTACGTATATAAAAATATTTTTTTTTCATTTACTATTTCACGTGATAGTTTTTTTTCTTCCGTGAAATCATTTCTTTTGCAAAAAAAACATCGATAATAAAAATTAATTTAATCAATATCATTTCTAATTCATCTTATCACAAATTTAAGATGATAATAGATTAAATCAAATTTATTCTATTCACAATTTTTTAGACTCGATAATGAATTGATTGACCAAGTCAATCGATTAAACCATCACATTTTAACCTACAAATTAGATTAAACATGATAGTTCTTCCGTCGTTTTCATATGTTTTATATAAAATATGAAAAACTTATAAAACAAGTCTATCCTAGAATTTTCTTTTACATGATTTTCGACGATAAAAATTGTATTATACTAGAAAAACTTAATCTAGCATACATACAATAAATTGACGAAAAAATTTAAACTTTATTGCCATAAAAAACGATGAAACAAAGCCAAGACTCTGATACCAATTGATAGAACATTGTGTTTTCTCCTAACTGCATGAATTCTAGAAACAAAATAAGAACTCGAAGAGAAAATACAAGACATATAAATGCATGGATCTATTGTTTCATCGAATCATGACATAACAAAATATAAGATATAAACTGAATGACAAGGAACCTGATTGAAGAGTCATTGCCCTTGTCGTAGCGTCGTCGGCTTGATCCCTGTGGAAAAGATGCAGCGGAAAGAAGAAGGAGAATCTTCCAAGGGGCTTAGGTTTTGACGACGCCGTAAAGTTTCTTGTCAATGGGAAACAAGAAACTAGTCATAAAGATCACCTAAACCCTTGGGGACCTCCCCTTTATATAACAATCCAATCTGTTATCAGCCCATAGATAATAACAGATTGGTCTAAAAGGTTCTATACATTAAACCCGCATCCAATAATCCGAAACTCAATAAACATAAGTTAGATCACTTTAAGAGCTCAGATTGTATTTACTTGTGCAACTTACAAATAAGCCCACCTAATAGAGATAATAATAATATCCAACAGTATATGTCTCCATGCAAGGAGCGGAGAATTGGCTATGAGCTATCTAAACACTTTTAGGCATTTCGACTTATACCCAATCAGCTTGGATCAAATAAGGAGTATAATACATGCTCGTCTCTTAGAATCAATGATGTTTGAATTCATTAATTCTTCTACTAGGGAATATTTCAATATATTTATAATTACACATGTAAAGATACTTACTAATTATGATTCAATCACAAATTCTCTCATGCTATGAATTATATTACGGATATTCAGTAAATAATTTTAAGATCCAATCATATACATAGAGAATACACACTCAAATAATGAATCTTTATTTATCTAATAAATAATACATTCTATAAGATCATTATCTCAAGATATCTCTCAAATATAACATATAACATGTATCCTCTTAAGTCATTATTAATATTTCACTTATGATGTTCATATCAATCACATATCATTCATCAGTAACGTATGAATATCAACTTAAATTCATTACAACAAGTTCTTATATCATGCTATAAGCTACATAAATTCTAGAGTTAATTTTGAAAAATTAATTTTAACCATGAATATTAACGATATCAAATATCATCATTATTTATTGGACGTGATGGAAGTTAGTATCTGTCTTGATGTATTAATTAGTGATGTATTTTACGTTGTCCTTGATATTTTACCATTAACTATTTTATTTTTCAGTGATTGATGTCTTATCTTTAATAATAAAATTTTCTCTCGTTATTATTGCAAGATTTTCAACAAAGGGTTCGGAAAAAAAAATCAAAGGGGTGTTTGATAGACTTGTTTTTATTTTCATTTTATGTAGAAAATATAATTTTCTGGAAAATGTGTTTGGTTTATATTTTTCTGTTTTGTTTTCCAGAAAAAATTATAGCGTTTTCTGGAAAATTAGAGAATGAATGAAAGTCATTTTTTAGAAAATAAAAAAATATGATTTTATCAAAAATGAAAATAAAAAATCGAACAAACTAAACGCCCATAACGATCTGGATTTTCATCTATTTTTTTTTTTACAAAGAATATCCAGACTTGCGCCCGACTAATATGCTTAGTTGACCGATCCTGTCCCGCAACCTTTAACGAGAGTCCCCACAATCAACAGTTAACGACGTGACGACTTCACCACTGATGATATCGGATACCCGATGACCTAACCACGTAGCAGCCTGTGATGATTTCTTCGGTCAATATAATACGTGTTTTACTGAAGAGGAATCGAATTCGGAAAATGATGAGAGATTATCCCAATGAATCGTTACCAACCACGTCATGCCCGCGGTGGGCTGGATTCTTCGTCTATGTCTGGGGTGAGGAGGAGAAGCCTGGGTTTCTGAGGGAAGGGAGCCGGCTGACTCCAATCCCTCCTTCTCGACCAAGCCTCACGTGAACCTCTAGTTCACCATCGCAAACACGCTAGGAAGCCATCTTCACCGTCTACTCCGGCCGCCGGATCTCCCGCAGCTATCGCCATAAGAGTTGACTACTAGATTCGGGAGTCATCTTTTCCATTCCGTAGCCTCTGCGATCGGGAGAGGCATCGCTACCGAAGCTCTTTCTGATTGGAAGAGCTCTCCACCAGCAAGTCACCTCCTTCAGTCAACTTCACCATCGGTCGCCGGATCTCATCGCTTCTTCGCTATCACCAGCCATCCCTAGTGGGAGCACTCGGATCCTAGGTTCTCCACTAGCCCCTCTCATCAAACTTCCGGATTCGGAAGCCATCATCTCCTCCGGCCGTAGATATCTCCCGATTGGGAGAAGTGCTACAGCCGACTTTATCAATCCACAACCTCTTCGTTGGCAGATTTGTTGTCGGAGAAGCTTCATCAGCCATCCCACGGCTTCTTCGTCACCAACATAGCTAAACCCACTCCATCCAGATCACACTCGCATTCCCTCTCTGATCAGCTCTCATTCGTAGCTCTTCTTCCCACAACTGGACAGCAACCGTCTCTCCGTTCAGATCTTCCAAGCTCCTTAGATCAATTCCACTATCATACTAAGGTGTTTATCCTCCCTGGTGATTGAATTTTCTTGCAAGAATTCATTTAATATGCTAGGTCTGTAGTCAATTGTCAATTTCTGGCTACGTTTGGGTTTCTGGCATAACAAGCCCTGTGTTATTTGTCTCTTGTAGATCTCTACCTTGATTTTGAATCATAATTTCGGCGCTTTCGGTGTCTATTGCCATTACATTGTCTTATTCACATTTTTGGGATCTAAATTTCGATATTATCTGTTTAATCATACTTTTTTCCTAAAAAGTTTAGGGATTAAAATTTGGTTCTGCATTAATTGTGAATAACATATGACCTAGTTCGCTCCATCCTCTGCAGGTATGTGACCTTCTAAGTGGAGGAGGATACACAAAGAAGGTAGCGGTACCTGCTGGGCAACTACTTCCCATCATAGAAGGAGTGTCTGTGAGATATGCTGCTAGTTTTCCGGAAGTTGCATGCACCATTTGGTCAGCTGTATTCATGACGAGCCTATTGTCATCAGGGGAAACCCTATTAGTAAATCTCTCTCAATTCTTTGTTGTATTGTTTTATATATGTAGCCTTTGGTGTGTCCTTGAAGGTTCAATACAAAATATGAATCTTAGTTGTTTGTTATTTTCTTTAAGCTGATTAGAAGAAATGCATTCGATTGATGGATAGTTAGATCATTATTTAGGAAACATGTAATATGTTGGCTTATGTTGCTATGTAGGATTCTCGATATGTGGTGTAGTCTAGATGTTTTCTTTTATGGTGCCGTCCTCAGTTGTTGATTAAATTAGTGAGAAATATGTTGAGAAGAGAAGAATACAGACTTCTACTAACAAGAATGTCTTGAAAATTAAACAACTGAAATTTAAGGGCACTAATGCACTAAGTATTGTCTGTAACTTTGGCCAAATCAGCTAATACTAGTTTGTACTAGGTGGATTTTCTCTAATGCATCCTGTTGGGACCAGACTTAAGTATGCTCCTTTTTGGCATCCAATCAAATTTCTGGTTTATCCTACTTAAATTTGTGGTCTTAAGGTTCAACTCAGGTGTAATTCTATTTGTCCCAAAATAAAATCACCTTGTTTTGACCTGAAATCAAATTCTGAGATATTTTTTTTTTTTCCAAATGTAATGAGATATTAGTAGATTTAAGCGGCCTTTGTTTGGAACTACATTCAAAGACTTGATGGTAGTAGATACCTATGAACTATGAAAAGATACTAAATCTGTGTTCTTGTCTGGCTATTATTCATTTTTTTCCTCATATAATTTATTGCATTCTTAATTGAATATTTGAAATTGCAAAATCAAATCACTTTGTTTGCTTGTGTAGCAACTGCATGGAGAAATTCTTAAAAAATAAGTGACATTATATGTGTCATAGTTTGTCAAATTTGAGGCTGGTGATCTATTTATTTTGTTATCTTTAAAGCACACCTGTAAGCAAACCCAAATCCAAAATATCAAAGGAATCATTGTCTTGATGAGCCTGCTCTATAAATTGTTATACAATCTTATCTATCAGCATTTGATTATAAGACCACAGGAACTATCCGTTGGAAGGTGGAATTGTTTTACCTTTGTTTAATTTAGCAATGAGCCACAGATATTTAGGTGTTAAATGTTGTTTAATATTTAGTATTCATCTCTTGTTCTTATTATTATCTCTCTTATTTGTTGAAATTAAATTGTATGTTTAATATTTTGTATATCAAGATTTCTAAGTTCTTTAAAAATCTTATTGTGATACTAATTTTTTGTATATTTATTATACGTATTGGAGGTTTGTAGCGAAATTTACTTTTTGGAGCTTTGGAGAATATCAGCATACGTATGAAGACTTTAGAGAAATTAATACTTTTGATGTAAATGGATGTTAATTTTATAAGTTTAATGATGTACATACAATCATCATGATCTACTAGATGATATTTTAATATATATGGTGTTTTTTATTTTGAATATATTGTGTTTTGATTTTTATTAGTATTTATTAATATATTCATAGAAAATATATGCATTTCATCTTTAATTAATATTTTGATAAGCCTAAAAAGGTAAATTGCGCATAGGTAATAATGATGAAAAAACACCTATATAATGACCGTTGTTGTTGCCATTAACGATGGTATGCAAAACCGTCAATTAAACAATTAAACGATATTAAATTACTAAGGATGGTACATATAACGGTTGTTGTTATTAACGATGGTATATATGACCGTCATTATTGCCATTAACGACGATATATAAACCTGTTGTTACTCTCATAAATGAAGGTAGTGTCCACTGTGGTTAAGAGCTATTAGTGACTACACTTTTTTTTCCGTCGCTAATCTTTTTCTGATGGAGTTTTTAGCGACAACTTCCTACGATATTTAGCACTGTCGTTAAATCTCATCAACGACGGGAATTGCCCCTTTAACGACGGGAAATCCCATCGTTAAATGGTCCTTTTTTTAGTAGTGTCAAGTCAAAAGAAACTTGTACTAAAACTACATTGAGATATTCATTGACATATTTATATATGTGTAGAACCATATAGAGTCTCATGATATGCCACTCTAATGAACTAGTTACCTTTTACTAGCATTCACGTTTAAATCTCAACATTCTAATGTCTCTAACCAGCGAGGAACAACTGCTTAGATAAACCAAGGAGTATAACATGTGCTAGTCTCTCGGAATCGATGATGTCTGAACTCATCAATTCATTGACTAGGGAATATTTCAATACATTCATAATTACACATGTAGAGACCCTCACTAGTTGTGATCCAATCACAAATTCTCTCATGTTATGAATTGTATTATGAACATTCAGTAAATAAGTTTAAGATCCAATCATATACATAAAAATGTATACTCAAATCATGAACCTTTATTTATCCAATAAATAGTACATTCCATTCCATAAGACGTCTTAGGACATCTCTCGAATATAACACATCCCATAAGTCATTATTAATATTTCACTCATCATATTCATATCAATCACATATGATTCATGAATAACATATGAATATCAACTTAAATTCATTACAACAAGGTCTTATGTCATAAAACTACAAGCTCCATAAATTCTAGAGTTAATTTAGGCACATTTAAGTCTTAGTTTCCATTACATATGCTTAAACCAACCAATTATGCTATCGATGATTAAAATGTATTTGATTCTTATGCTCTTCTTGATCATAATTGTGCCCATGAATCCCCAAAAGCCAAACATAAATCCAGGAGCAAAGCCAATGAAATACCAAATTCCTCCATACTCATCATCTTCAGGCTCGTGCTCTTCTTCTATGACTCCATCATTGTCGGTTTGGTTGTCTCCAAGACATTTGATTTCAAGTGGTTCCCCACAAAGCTCAGGGTTTTCGATGTAAGACAAATTGGTGAAGGTTTGAAGTTGAGGGCCCACCGGTATTTTCCCAACAAGATGATTGTAAGACAAGTTTAAGACAGTTAAAAAGGTTAACGCAGAGATACTGGAAGCGATTTTACCAGACAGATTGTTCTTTGAAAGATCAAGTGATTCTAATTGGCTCATAAAACCAATTTTCTCGGGTATGTGTCCTGAAAAGTAATTGAAAGATAGGTTGAGGTAGCGGAGGCCATGAAGATTTGTTAACTCTTCAGGAATCACGCCTGAGAGATTGTTATTTGAGAGGTCAATGCTCATGACAAGGGAAAGCGTAGTGGTGAAACTAAGTGATGAATCTTTGGCAAATATAATGAGGTTTTCTGTACAATAATCACTGACTTCTAGCGGTGAAGGTATTTTATGGTTCTGGTTTGTCATCATAGCAGTGAAATTACCAAAACTAGGAGGCAACAAACCAGAGAAAAGATTGTGAGCAAGGTCTAAGACTTGGAGTGTAGGGATCAACGAGAATTTTGATGGAATCTCACCGGTGAACTTATTTGACCTCAAAGAAAGGACTCTTAATGATGACAGTTCTGGTCCGATCCAACTGAGTATGTCACCAGACAATTCATTCCAGCTAATGTCAATTACCACAAGTTCAACGCATTGTATCAATGTTGTGGGAATTGAGCCAGAGAGCCCATTGTTACTCAAGTGCAACGATCGGAGCCCCCGTAAACATCCAATTGTGCTAGGGATGCTGCCAGATAACGTGTTGTTTGAAACGTTGAGAATCATCAATTCTGATTCATATCTGAAACAATCAGGGAGTGTTCCAGATAAATCATTATTGGCAAATTCGATAACTTTTAGAAAATTTCCTGTACAAATGGAGGATGGAACGCTACCATTCAAGCTGTTTCTTGACAAAGACATATACACAGCATTATCAGCCAAGCTGCTAGGAATAGGCCCAGAGAAGGAATTGTCAGAAAAGTCCAAATATGCATCCGAAAGTTGCATTCTTGGTATGAATCCTTCAAAGTTGTTGTGACTTAAATTTAAATTCCTTACATCCTTGAAGCATTCTAAAGAGCGTGGCAACATTCCTCTCATATGATTATGAGAAACATCTAGCTCCAAGTTCGATGTGCACGAGCTCCAAAACCAATCAGGAAAAGCATCTGATATTCCATTATTTGATATGTCTAGGCTATGCAAGCTGTTTTGGTTCCGCAGCCATGGAGGAAATCTGGGTCCCAAGTTGCAAGAGGCCATTCCAATTACTTCTGCTTGAAATGGAGGAAGCCAATCTTGGCTCACTTTGACTGACAAGTTGTTGTCGGATATATCCATGCTATATAAATTTGTGAGATTGGCAAAGTGGGCTTCTGTGATGTTTCCAACTAAATTGTTTGAAGATAGACTTAAAGTCATTAATGCAGACAATTTCCCCAAGGTTGTTGGAACTGAGTCACTCAATTGATTGGAACCAAGGTCAAGAAAAACTAATCTTTGAAGAGCTTTGTTATGCAAGTCATGGGAAAGAGCTTTGTTAATTCTGCATCTTGATAGTTGCTCAAAGAATTCAACAACACTCCCTGTTATACTGTTATAAGAGAGATTGATTGTACTCAAGTTGCATAGACTTCCCAAGGCATCAGGAATCGATCCGCTTATGTTGTTCTGAGAGATACTAAGAACATCTAACTGAAGGAGATTTATAATTGAATCTGGTATCTTTCCATTAATCTGATTACCTGATAAGTCCAACTTCTGCAATGCAGTTAGATTGCCAATAGTCTCTGGTAAGCCCCCAACAATTCTATTAGTAGAAAGGTCCAGATCTAACATTTTAGTCAAGTTTCCTATGCTTTTCGGGATTACACCTTCGATCTGATTATGACAGAGGAACAAGCATTCTATGTTTCTGAGGTTTCCAATATTTTCTGGTACATTTCCACTGATGGAATTCATCCTCAAGTCCAAGAACTGCAGATTTCTGAGATGGACAAAAGATACTGGTATTTGTCCCGAAATGTTGCTTTGAAATAGAGATAAGTAACGTAGGTCGGAGAGATTGCCAAGTTGGTGGGGAACTTCTCCTTGGAACCAACATCCCGAAAGGTCCAAGTGCTGCAATTGAGTTAAAGATCCAATCGAGCTAGGAATTTGACGGCCGGATAAGTCGTTGCCACTTATATCTAAATACTTCAAATGCTTCAAATGAAACAATGAAGGATGCACCTCGCTTCTGTTGTTAAAAATACCATGATGCAAAGGATATCTAAAAGAGAAGTCAAGTTTGACAACATGACCTGTGATGTTGTTGCATCCTACACGTTCCCAACTGCAGCACTCATCGCCCTTCCATGGAGATAGCTCTCTATCGACGTTAGGAAAACCTTTTCTCACGCTCTGCAGAGCTTTCCTTTCCTCCTCTATGCAGAGTTGCAAAGATCCAGACAGAAATAATAGAGAAATCCAGAACAGGTAAAGAACAAGGTCGAGGGCAGCAGCCATGAGAATTGGATGTTGCACAAAGAGTTCAACAAAGTCATATCAACAAGAACATTAGCAACAGTTTTTCTCCATCGCTGTCTATTATTTAATTTGGATAAAAAATACACTAAATATATGATCCAAAGAAGTCTTCATCAGCATTAATAATTTCTCAGGCAGCATGACTGTATATATGATCCATAGAAGTCTTCATCAGCATTAATACTTTCTCAGGCAGCATGACTGTATATATGATCCATAGAAGTCTTCATCAGCATTAATACTTTCTCAGGCAGCATTAATTTCAGTCGACTTGGAATTTATGGAACACAAATCCTAAAAACATATGGAACACGAATCTAAAAAAAAATGCATTCAAAAAACAACATATTCATACTTGATGGTTTCTTTTTTCGTTCGCTCGGCTCCTGTTCTCTAAAAAATTTAGATAGCTTTCTCCCACTTGTGAGAAACGACGCTCAAATTAGTCACTGGCGAGAGAAGAATAAGAATAAAAAAAAGCAGGCTGATGATGAAGGGTTGGGTGGAGAAGAATTGCCTGCGATTGAGAGAATTAGATAACCAACTTCTCTAGAAGCTACCACCTAGGATGCTTATATATTTTGTTAGAAGAGAATCTCAACGTCACTTGCTTTCGTGCCTTTTTACTTCATCCTACCCGAGATCATCAGAAATGTGATTTCTGATGATTTGTATTGTGCTTCCAATCCTCGACTGCCACGTAGGATGAGAAGGCTTCCAGGAAACTGCTTCTAACATCCAGTACTCGTCTTTCCATTCAACGATTGACATGCACTATGAAGAATTTATGAAGGGAACCGCCTCTGACATTCATTACTTGTCCTTCTCCTTCTGATAATTGAGTGTCACACACTATACAAAATTCTAACTTTACCGATGAAATTTACCGACGAAATTCCATCGCCACAAACCATTCCTGATGAAATTCTGACAGAAAAAAAAATATCAGAAAATTATTCGTCGGGGACAATATTTCCGACGGAAATATAGGTCCATCGGAAAAAGAAATGTACCGACGGAATTTTCCGTCGGTCAATACTGACGGAAATACAACCCCGTCGGAAAATAGCAAGGCCGGGATGAATGAATTCTCCGACGAAAACAGTGTTTCCGTCGACAATTTCTGACGGAAACCGAGTTTCCGTCGGAAATTGCCGAAGGAAACGCTGTTTCTGTCGGAAATTGCCGAAGGAAACGCTATTTCCGTCGGAAATTTCCGACGGAAAATCTGTTTCCGTCGGAACGTGTCAGCTTTTTATCGGGAAATTTCCGACGGAACTACTATTTCCGTTGGTATTTTCGAAATATTGTCGATACATTACCGACGGAATCCATTGTTTCGTCGGGAATTTAAAAAAAATTTAAATAAACAAATTATATTTTATCCTCAACTGATACTAAGATTACAAATATTTACATACTTCTTTTCACATACTAATAACACAATACAATATTCACATACTAAAACATAATACATTCACATTTTCACATTTGACAACAAAAATATAATCTTTCTCAAACAAACATTAAGAATATAATACAACATAAGCATACAATATCAATATTTCATTATAGTAACATCCATAAACCATAATCCAAGATACCATGATAAACATACAATAATATCATAATATCAAAAGTCTATCAAATAACATACAAAAATATCACAATATCATAATCCAATATGCCATATCAAGCCCCCGGGCTATGGTGCAGCGGTAGGGCAACTAGTTGTTAACCCAGGCATCCGCGGTTCGATTCTCAGTTTTGGCGCATTTTGCAGGAATTTTTCCTCCAAATGGGGCGCGAACCCTGGGACGCTGGGCTTCTAGACTACCCACCGTGAGCGCTTCCCGATTTACCCTGGTGACCGGTGGGAAACTTCCGTGGGGCCGGGCCGATCACCCCAGGTTCAATTTGTCTGCTACCTGGTTCTAAATATGCCATATCAATATCAAAAGTACAAATATGAACCATCAGAATTTAAACATTCAACATCAAAAGTACAAATATTATTACACTAGATATCAAGTAATAAAATAAAAAGTAAAAATAGATAGGTTAAAACAAAATAACTCAACTGTAAGGATGTCTAGCTGTACCTATCCAGAGTCCTGAAAAACAAAAATATAATTTATTAGAGTGTAAATAATGAATAAATAAATTTAACATAATTGAAATAAAACACGTGCCATAGTTTAACATATACCTCAAAAAAATCTACTCGTCCATGTCTATTGGGTCTTGAGTCTCCTATGACTCAAAACCGTGTTGCGATGGTTGTGTTGGAGGAAAATTAGCGATGACCGCGTTCATATGGTCCACCAAAGTTTTATGCCTCCGTTCGTTCGCCGCTCTCTGCCGCTCCTGATCGGCTATCCAATTATTCATCCTCTGATCCATGGAGGCAATTTGAGAGCGTAGTTCATGATTTTCCTGACGTAAAGACTGCATCTCTGAAGAAGCGGATGAAGAGGCACGACCCCTGGGCATCCTCAGACGATCGAAGGCAACTTTGGCCTGTGAGCCAAGCCCGTAGAGGGTGGAGTTTTTTGTCCATCCACCGACAACATCATAGTATATCTCATTTAGCTGGTCGGTGGACAATGTCTATGGCTCCCCCCTCTATCGAGGGCTGAGATGTCTCGACCACTCTATTTATAATTTGATCCTATAAAAAAAAGAAATATCGAATTAATATTGAAATTAAATTATCAGATTAATAAAGATAGAAACAATTAAATATATAATAAAAATAAGAATTGTACGTGTATTGTCTGTGATCGAGAATCAACAAAAGACCCATCTTTCTTCTTATGGGTCTTCAGAAATATCTCCATACAAGTGGGCTGGCGAGCAAGATCTCGTTCATATTTATAAAAATTTATTAGAACCAAATTATACGAGTCTGGTAATTGATAAATATAAAATTTACTTGCATAACTTTGAATTTACTTACCAAGTCCATGGTATGCTCAACAATGGACTTCGATCCAGATGAATGCCGGGTTGTTCCGGTGCTCGGGCCACCTGGCACTGTATTTCTATTGGCTCGAGCCTTTTCAGCATTTTCCTTCCATCTTTCTTCAGCCCAGGTGGTCGTCCATACACCCCAAGTCTCGGCATCAACATATGTCGGTCGCGTCGCCTTTTTCCTCAAATAATACATGTGATCACGGTACAACTTGGCACAATAAGAATTCCAAGTAATTTTAAATTCTGCCTTGTGACCGTCCTCCCATGTATATTTTTTCTGCAATACAATTTATTCAAATGAGTTTATTCAATATTAGAATAGTATGTATTAGAATAGTAAATATATTAAATATACTTACGACAAATTCATTGTAATAAAAAGTTTTCGTCTCCTCGTCTACATTTCTCCATGTAATGCCAGCAGCGCAGGCTCTTTCTTTAAATTTTCCAGTAATATAACTGGATACTCGATGGCCTTAGGATAAAACCTGCATATAAATTATATTAAAATTTGAAAATTTATAATAACTAAACTTAAATTAATAATAATCATAATTACTTACGATTCTCTAACGATTTTCAGAGTCTTGTAGCCACGGAGTGCTACTGGCTGCTAGTCGTCCTGCTGCTGTGCCATAATAGTATCTGCACAAAAAATTACTATAGATCATTATAAAGATTGGAGACATGATCATATAAATAAGAGATAAAAAGAATACATAACTTACATGATAAACCAAAAAATATTGTATCAAGTTTTATCAGTAAGATCACATTAATCAATAGTAGCATCTTCTAAATAATCATCGCTAGACTCTATTAGTTCAACATTTTCGTCACTACTAGACATATCTCCATCATCTATATCCTCGTAGGTGACATTAATATCTACAAGTAATTGGGATGTAGACTGGAGTTGAGAATCAACTGAATATCTCTCTACATAATCATTTTGTATTGCATCCTGATTTAGAGAAGTGATGGTGTTCGACATTTCTATAGTTGACTGAGCCTTCATTCGACAAATAGACATCCATTGACTAGATCTTCATCTGCTCGTAGGGTATTCAAGATAGAAAACTTGACCCACTTGTACTCCAAAGATAAAAGGTTCAAACTTATTGAACCTTTTGTTCACATGCACCTCAACTAAATTGTAATTTGGATGTATTCGAGTACCTGTTCTTGGAGTCGGATCGTACCATGCACATTTGAACAACACATCTTTTTAAAGGTAATGCAGGGTATTCAACCTCTATGATTTCGTCGAGTATTCCATAATAATCGAACTCAATGTTACTATTCTCCATAGATCCTTTGATGCATATACCAGAATTGTAGGTTAACCTGTTTGATTCTCGGTGTCTGACATGGAATTTTAGGCTATTAACATAGTAACCAGAGTAAACCATTATTTTACGGAGAGGACCTGATGCAAGATTCAATATCCTATCATCTTCGACATTTGAAATTCTACGATCTTTCACCTATGAAAATAATGTTAACATAAATTAGAAGATTGAATAATATTTCTTAAAACTCAAAATTATTCAATTAAAATTGCTATAACTTACATATATTTGGAACCATAATGCAAATTCTGTCTCTAACTTTGCAGCTATCTCACTAGCACCAAAAGATGGATTTTGCATATATAATTATTGTTCGTATAAGCTGACAAAGAATTTATTAGATAATTAAAACATTTAAAATGCTCATTGTAACATTTTAAAATGAATGTCAATTTTATTAGAGAAGGTAACTTACTTTATATATGGTTTGACCTCATTACAGTTTAGAAGTATGTATGTCCTGACAGCATGGTATTCTTGTTCAGTTAACCATCTAGATGAAGCTCCACCAATTGCCTTGCTAGGATACTTGAAAATAGATAGCATCGAATCGGCCGAGCATCATCAAAATTTCTTGGACATTTGCGATGTCTGGTTTTTACATGATCAGCAAAATAATATGAGCAAAAAGAGGATGGTTCTTCAACCAGATAAGCATTACTTATTGACCCCTCAACTCTTGCTTTATTACGAACATTATTCTTCAATTTTCTCAAAAATCGTTCGAATGGATACATCTATTTGTACTGAACAGGTCTAGCTATTTTAGCCTCGTATGGTAAATGCACTGGCAAATGTTCCATTGAATCAAAAAAACTAGGAGGAAAAATTCTTTCCAGCTTACATAGTATGAGAGGAATGTCTATTTTTAGACGAACCATATCATCCACCATAATACACCTTGATGTCAGATCTTTAAAAAATAAACTAAATTCTGTAAGCGCTTCCCAAACATTCTAAGGAAGTAGGTCATGAAAAGCTACTGGAATAAGTCTTTGCATAAACACATGACAGTCATGACTTTTCATTCCGAACATCTTTAATCTGTTCATATCGACACATCTACTCATATTAGAAGCATACCCATCAGGAAATTTTATTTCTTTCAACCAACTACATAATTCTTGCTTTCCATCTTTGTCCAATGTATAACAAGCCTTCAGATATCTATTAGATGTTTCATCTTGATGCAATTCTGGTCTGTTAACTAGCTCTTTTAATTCTTCACATGATTTTGCAGTGTCTTTAGTTTTTCCAGGGACGCTCATCACAGTGTTGAATATATTATCGAAGACATTTTTTTCAACATATATAACATCTAAATTATGTCGAATTAGCAGATACTTCCAATAGGGTAGCTCCCAAAATATACTCCTTTTCTTCCATCCACACTTGCACATCCGGACAATGTACTTGTTTATGTCATCCGCACCAGGTTGAGAAACTCGAAGAAATCCATAACTGTCAATTTGTTCAATAATATCTTCACCTGAAGCAATCACTGGAGGAGATTTGTTGACTATTACATTCTTTAGGATTTTTTTTATTTCGCCGAAAAGGGTGATCAATGGGTAAAAATTTATGGTGGTTATCGAACCAAGAAACTTTCCCACTGCAAGGTAATGAAAATGCATCAGAGTCCATCATGCAATGTGGGCATGCTAATTTTCCCGATGTACTCCATCCTGACAACATCGAATATACTGGAAAATCACTGATTATCCATAATAATGCAGCATGTAATGTAAAATTAGTTTTAGTTGTAAGTCAAGGACCCTACATTCCATAAATCACTCAACTCAGCAATCAAAGGTTGGAGGAAAATATTTATCTTCTCTTTAGGATTGCTTGGACTAGGAATCAGTATAGTAAGGAACATAAATTCATCTTTTATGCACATCCATGGCGGTAAATTATACGATGTTAATATAACTGGCCAAGAAGAATATTGTTGTCCTAATTGACCAAATGGTTGAAATCTATCTACAGAAAGTCCCAATCACATATTACGTGGTTCCATATTAAATGAAGGAAACACACTATCAAGATGTTTCCATGCAGGGGAATCATAGGGATGACACATTAGACCTCCATCGTGTACATACTCATGATGCCATATCATGTGACTAGCTGTAGCAGTAGATGCATATAAACGTTGAAGTCTTGCAGTCAATGGAAAGTAATACATCACTTTCCAAGCAATCTTTTTCTTTTTCTTCCCGGGTATGCGAGTAAGAGGCTTATAACGAGGATAACTACATATTTTACATTCACTCAGTTCATTGTCTTCATTCCAAAATATCATGCAGTTATTGATACAACAATCAATTTTCTCAACTAGCAAACCTAAACCATTGACCAATTTTTTGGTATTATAAAAGCTATCGGTCATTATGTTATCAGCAGAAAGCAACTCAGACATCAATTGACATATGTCATCGTAGCATTTTTCTGAAAAATGATGTTCTGCTTTCAAATTTAATAATATTGCAATAGCTGAAAGTTGCGAATGACCAGAAGGAATGCCTTCCCACAGTTCTCTTTCACTGACCTTTAACATTTCAGATAATTGTTGATATTCTTGTGTTGGTATATCATCTACATGAGAGAATTGAACAACATTGATTGCATCCTCAACCATTGTTTGTATTCCAATATAAGTTGTTGTATCAGGTGCAACAACATGTATATCAGATGTTGAACCAGCAGAAGGTCCAATTGGTTCATACACATAAGGTTCTCCGTGACAATACCAATTATAATAATTTGGCACAAATCCATTTCTACATATATGAACTCTGACAGTATCCTCATCACGAAAAGCTTTGTTTCTGCATTTTTTGTGATTACACGGACACCGTAATTCGGGACCATTAAAACATTCAGGATGACTTTTTGCAAAGTTCATAAAAGTTTCCAGTTCAGAAACAAAATCATCTCTGATAAATCTATTATCTAATCGATTGTACATTCAAGCTTTGTTCATATACATTTTTGCCTAATCATGAGTAATTCAGTTGTAGGATGAGAATATCAAACAAATAAAATTAAATTAAACCTATATCACAATTTTATATTAATTACATGTCATAAATAAACTATCAAGGTAACAACTAGCAAGGTAACAAGTATGATCAATCTATATAATCTGTGAAAACACGAACTAGTAAGATCAATCTAATTAAAACCATTTCTAATAAATTACTAATTTACACCATATAATAATAACAAAATAAATTTACAATGATCTAACACATAATATAAACATTGCAACTAAAATAAAAATAAAATAGATACCTTAAATCAAGTACACGTCTAGAAGAGAAGCAACAACTACAGTAACCTATAAAAGTACAAATAAAATCTAATTAATAACAAATAATGCAGTATTAAGGTAACGACGCGTGGCAATTGGGCAGCCAGAAGTCAAATTGCTACAACGACAGCCGAATTGGCACGCTAGAACCACCGGCAGCTAAATTGACACGCCGACGTGCCCAAGGACCGCCCGAGATCCGAACGGGCACGCCGACAACCCAATGGGCTAGCCAACCCCAAATGGCCAGCCGCTACAATTGTGCCGCCAACCCAAATGGCTAGCCGACCCAAATGGGCAGCTAACCCAAATGGGCCGCCGACCCAAATGGCCAGCCATCGGCCAAATTGGGTCGCTGGCCTTCCGGCAGGCCCAATTGGGCCTGCCAGGGCCTGCGGGGCTGCCCGGCAGCCCAATTGGCCTGCTGGAGTGCCAATTGGCATGCCGGCAAGCCAGGGGTCGGCCAGGGGAGGCCGCCAGTGTGGCCCCAGGCCGCAGGGGCATGCCAGCGAGCCCCCAGGCCGCAGGGGTGTGCCCGCAGGGGCACGCAGGGGCGCGCCGGCGTGCCCCCAAGGCCGCCATCGTGCCCCCAGGTCGCAGGGGCACGCCGGCCTGCCCCCAGGGGCCGCCGCCGTGCCCCCAGCCCGCAGGGGCATGCCTACGTGCCCCTAGGCCGCAGGGGCGCGCCGGTGTGCCTCTAGGGCCGCCGCCGTGCCCCCAGGCCGCAGGGGCATGTCGGCCTGCCTCCAGGGCCGCCACCGTGCCCCAGGCCGCAGGGGCACGCCGGCCTGCCCCCAGGGCCGCCGCAGGGGCACGAAAAAATTTGAGTCTACGCCGGGCCTGAAATAAAAAATTTCAGGCACAACGTGGGTCTGAAATAAAAAATTTCATGCTCACACTGCCTGAAATCAAAAGATGTTTTTTCTTCGTCTGTACAAGGATCTCTGCTTGAATAATTTCTTTGTCTGTTCAAGGTGAATTTCTGTTATGTTCATGTTCAATCATTGTGTGGGTTTTAGCTGTAAGGTTTCTGTCATTTGCATGAAATATCTTCGATTTCTGAATCATGAAAATGAAGGTAGTCGATCTTTGATGAGATCGAGTAATGCACTGGCTTTTATAAACTAATTATCATTTCTTGATTATAAAATTTCAATCATCCACGAAATTTAAAATCTGGGCTCAAATGTATAAATATTGTGGTTTGGAGAAGAGTAAATTTCTATACTCAGACTCTGTTGATTTCAGGCCTAGCGTGGGCCTGAAATCCCATGCTGCCTGAAATCAAAAGACGTTTTTTAATTTTTTTTATATATTAATATATTTATTAAATATTATTAAATATATTAATTTATATTTTTAAATCAAGTTGGATGAGATATTTTTTAACTGAAATATTTTTTTGGTTTTTACCTTACGTTTTTAGCGTTAATTCCATAATATATTATTTTAAAATAAAAGTCTGAAAAAGTATGTGCAGACGTCTCGAAATTTATTACTGAGAGAGAAAGAGAAAGACAGTAGTTAGAAAGAGGGATATAAGGGGAAGTTCACTTAAAGACCTGTGCCTTTTGGTAAAATAGAAACTATGATATACGAATTGGTAATTTTCAATTATTAGGTACGTCCTTTGATAAATTGTCGATCTCTATTTGTTTTGTCCTTTTCACGAAATACAAATTTGAAGCCATATGCATTGTACCTTAATTGCCAACAAATTTTTTTTGAGGCGTATTCTATATTGGGAATTATATGCTTAAACTAAATTAGTTGACATGTTGCTAAGACCATGACAATATATTGTGTCGAGCTTGCCACCTCTATTTTGTTTCTAGCATTTTTTTTACCATATTAGGTTACTTCCTAGAGGACTCAACAACTAGACATAGCTCTATTTACGGGAGAGTCTATCCAATCTACATTGAGGAACTTTACTTACAATCTACATATGACTTCAACCACAAATAAATTACCTTTGCTTAGAGCACTTTTGAGTAACATAGATTCGTTAACCATAACCTAATGGTTACGTATGGTTTTTTTTAGAAACGTTTCATTGTTTGACGGCGATCAAGCACTACCGTGCGGAATAAAGCACTATCGTTCATTATAGAGCATTCCTCGGCGGCGACAAAGCACTGTTGGGCATGGTAGTTTTCGGTGTCGTCCGAGCAATATTGGGAGAGGCGGTGCTCGGCGCCAATAGCCGCGGCGATTTGAGAAAAGTGGAGAGGGAGAAGAGGAAAGTATCTGTATACCAGTGGAGGAAAACTCAGAGGAAGAGAGATCGCCAGTCGTCGAACAGGAGATCACCAATCACTGGGATTGAACTCGCAAGGAAAAGATTGGGATGCGAGTTGTTAATAGCGACGGCAAATAAGTTTTCCGTTACTATTAGTGGCAGTCATACAACAAACAATCACTACCTATCGTTAATAAATTGGAAACAGGTTAAATAGTGAAGGATTGTTTAATAGAGCAATGATAGGGAGAGTGAAAATGGGAGAGTGAAAATCACGTGGCATGACGTGACACTTTACATGCACACGTCTGATTATCGCTTGGACACCATCGACGGTCTTCGGCCGCCGTCCCGAATCAAACTATACCCTGGGGGGCACGGTGAACCCATCGAAGATCGTGCATGCAAGGTGCCACGTCATTCACTATGATTTTCACTCTCTCATTTTCACTCTCCCAATCATTATTCTATTTAATACTATTGCTAATAACAACCGATAACACATTTATTAGTGATGGAGTAAGAAATCCGCCGCTAAAATCGTCGCTAATGCATGATTTTTGTTTAGTGTATATCAATATAAGCAACACAAATAGTTAGGAAAGACTTATCAATAACTCAGATACGACTAGCAAACACTTCTGTTCATAAATCTTATATAGATAACATTCATAGCCGACATGTCGACCAATTATTATTGATCTTTTGCATTCGAGCCAAGCCTTATAATAAATTGTTCCACCGGATTTTGCTGGCTGGTGAAAGTGCTACATCAGAGACAACACCATTTGCTGATCGAATAGCAAATAATGACATCATTTTAATTCTGCCTATGGATTTATTCACTAACAATTTCAACAATTCCAACAAATTTTATATGAAGAAACCGAAAGAATATTGAGTTTTGAAGTACCAAAATCGAATAAGTTTTATGTAAATGTACTTTAACTGCTCAATACCTTTTGATATTCTGTTGCTTTTGATAACAAAATTGTTATAAAAAGAAATAGAGAGATTATCTATTCGGGTACTATGGTTAGCAATCTGTACACTCTAGAACCAATAACTCCCACGATGCAAACTGAAGTTAATAGCTCATCATCTAACTTAAATAAGAGAAAGGAGCCTTCTAAGATGAATCAGACGTATCTTTGGCACCTTAGGCTTGGCCATATTAACCTTAGTAGGATTCAGAGGTTGATAGCTGTTGGACCCCTGGGTTCATTGGTGGTGGAAGACCTCCCGACCTGTGAGTCTTGCTTGGAAGGTAAGATGACCAAGAGACCTTTCAAGGCTAAGGGGTATAAGGCCAAAGATGTGTTAGAACTGATTCATTCTGATTTGTGTGGTCCTATGTCAATCCAGGCTAGAGACGGCTTTGAATACTTTGTCACATTCATTGACAATTATTCAAGGTATGAATACATTTACCTGATGCGCCGCAAATCTGAATGCTTTGATAAGTTCAAAGAGTTCAAGGCTGATGTGGAGAAACGTCAAAGTAAAGGTATCAAGTCACTACGATCAAATCGTGGTGGAGAGTACCTCTTTGGAGAGTTTAGGGCATACTTATCAGAAGCTGGGATTCAGTCCCAGCTAACTGCACCCGGTACACCCCAATAGAACGAAGTTGCAGAAAGAAGGAATAGGACTCTTATGAAAATGGTTAGGTCAATGATGAGTTATTCTGATCTACCTGATTCGTTCTGGGGATATGCTCTAGATACAACTGCGTATATTCTGAATATGGTACCATCTAAGTCAGCCCCTTCTACACCCATAGAATTGTGGATTAGGCGAAAGCCTAGTCTAGGACATATTCGGATTTGGGATAGTCCAGCACATATGCTGAAGGGAGATACTGACAAGTTAGAATCTCGGACAGAAGTACGTTTGTTTGTGGGCTATCCTAAGAGAACGAAAGGTGGTCTGTTCTATAGTCCTAAGGATCAGAAGGTAATCGTTAGCACGAATGTCAGATTCTTAGAAGAAGACTATGTGATGAACCACAAGCCCAAGAGTAGATTAGTTCTTGAAGAGTTGAGTGGGGACGTTCCGACCTTAGGACCAATTGTACAAGAGGACACACCACAAGTCACTGCACCGCGTGTCACTGAAGATACACAGGTGGTACCTCGTCGCAGTGGGAGGGTTGTCAGACAGCCTGAAAGGTTCATGTTTTTGGGAGAGTCTTCGGACTTGGTCTCTGGTTAACATTAACCGGATCCCTGGACCTATGACGAGGCCCTCCAAGATCAGGATGAAGATTCTTGGCAAAGGGCAATGAACTCTGAGATAGAATCTATGGATTCTAATCATGTCTAAGAGCTAGTAGAACCACCCAATGGTGTAAAAGTCATTGGATGCAAGTGGATCTACAAGAGAAAGAGAGGATCAAATGGGAAGGTTGAGACCTTCAAAACTAGGCTTGTTGCGAAAGGGTATTCTCAAAAAGAGGGTATCGATTATGAGGAGACCTTTTAGCCGGTAGTCATGCTTAAGTCGATCCGGATTCTTTTATCTATTGCAGCTTATATGGACTATGAGGTATGACAGATAGACGTCAAGACAGCTTTCCTTAACGGAAGTCTTGAGGAGACCATCTACATGCAGCAACCAGAAGGGTTCATTGCAAAGGGCAAAAAGTATCTAGTATGCAAGCATAATCGATCCATTTATGGATTGAAGCAAGCTTCGTGATCTTGGAACATCCGCTTTGATGAAGTAATCCAGTCGTATGGATTTACTCAAAGTCCGGATGAATCAAGTGTATACAAAAGATGTGACAGAAACGTAGTGGTGTTTCTTGTACTTTACGTAGATGACATTTTGTTAATTAGCAACAATGTCAAAGTGTTATTTGACGTAAGGGTCTGGCTATCAAAGCAGTTTGACATGAAGGACTTAGGAGAAGCGGGACACATCCTTGGGATCAAAGTCATAAGGGATCGCCAGAAAAGGATGTTGTGCTTATCCCAAGCTTCATATGTTGACACTGTCCTGTCTCATTTTAGCATGGAAAACTCCAAGAAGGGTTTCCTACCCTTTAGACATGGAGTTCCTCTATCCAAGGAGATGTGTCTGAAAACATCAAAGGAGATAGAGGAAATGAAGGCGGTTCCTTATGCTTCGACAGTAGGAAACCTCATGTATGCTATGTTGTGCACGAGACCTGATATCTGTTTTGTCGTGGGCATGGTTAGCAGATATCAGAGTAACCCTGGACAGGGACATTGGACTGCGGTAAAGTATATATTGAAATACTTGAGACGGACTAGGGATTATATGCTGGTTTACCGGGCAGACAAATTAGTCCCTATGGGTTATACAGATTCAGATTTCCAGTCAGATAGGGACAAGAGTAAATCTACCTCAGGATTTGTGTTTACTTTAGGAGGTGGAGCCATTGTTTGGAGGAGTGTCAAGCAGAAATGCGTGGCGGACTCCACCATGGAAGCTGAATATGTGGTAGCCTCAGAGGCAGCCAAGTAAGTTGTATGGCTCAGGAACTTCATCATGGATTTGGATGTGATTCCTGGTTTGCCCAGATCTATCACAATCTTTTGTGATAACAGTGGTGCAGTTGCAAACTTGAAGAAACCACGAGCCTATAAGGCGAGTAAACACATAGAGCGTGAGTACCACCTGATACGAGAAATCGTAAAGCGATGAGAAGTGGCTGTCGCCAAGATTGCTTCAGAGGACAATCTGGCAGATCCTTTCACTAAAGCTCTTTCAGCTAGAGCTTTTGATCGGCATGTGGAGAATATGGGAGTTAGATGTATGGCAGCGAGAGAACAACAAAGTCTTTAAGTATAAGTGGGTGATTGTAAGATGTGTATACTGAAAGACATGATTTCTTTATATGAACATCTTCATTTTGAAAAGAAAATCACAACTACACTAGGTATCTGTTTATATTAGTACATGTATAAAGTCTTTTACTACGCATTATAGATAACATGGTGTATGGTGTTACACGAAAGATCGTGTTAGCAGTCCCTTTCCTAGTATAAGTAGAGACTCACAACCAAGATGGAATTGGACGACCCATCGGAATGGTTGTAGTGTAATTAGGTGTGGTTGGTCTTGACCATAGAATTACACTAGTATGCTTTGAGTATATTGAGCAGGACTAAAACCAGAGGTTATCCGATTTATACTGACTCAATAATTGGATAAGACCTCAAGATTTTATTATAGAGTACGATCCCTTAATCCCGATATAATAACGAGCATATATTATTAATTATTATTTCTTTAATTTATCAATGGGCAAGATCTATTCTGTTAGATCGATAGGCCCGGTAAGTTGGGAGATAATATTAATAATATGATATGCTATTGATTATTGACAGAATCCGTGTCCTGGTGAGTTGGATTGATGATGCCCCCTTGATGAGCTCAAAAGGTTCATTATGCTAAACCCTGCAGGTGGATTTGATTCGGCATTATGATAAGGTTGAGTGGTACTAGTCAAGGACCCAGAAGTTAATTATTTTGAATTATCAGTAATTTAAATTAATTAATGGGCATTCGAGATCTTAAACACAGGCGGATGGACGACTCGTAATATGTGGAGCCCATATGTAAATATGGGGGTTGGTGAGGAAGTTCAATTAAGATCCTTTAGTGGAATGGATCTTAATTAATGGATCGAGTTTAGATCCATTGGTGGGCCAAGATCCAACCTCTCCTCTTGGTCCCTACCTTAGCCCTATATAAACCCCATGAGACCATGAAACCAAGGCTAGACAATCCAATTAATCCACCCAAGGTGATCTCTCTATCTCTCTCTCATTTCTCTCTCTTAGGGCGCCGGTTAGAGGAAGGAAGAAGTCTTCGTCCTCAACCCACTTTTCTTCTCCTAGGCTGCCGATCTCTGTTGGAGTAAGGGAGGATCTTGTCCTCTCTTTGGTGGTGAACGGCGAGGGGAAGGAGGCTGGTGGGTGGCGCGCGAGAGAGGTCGGCGGGCGGCTGTGGAAGCCGCCGGCGCTAGGGTGAGGAGTGAAGGTGAGTAGCCGGTTTTGGGTAAAGGAGAAAGGAGTTTCTTCTCCTTCTCATTCTTCTTTGTTCTCCTCTCGAGGTCTGCATCTGAGCCGACGAGGGCTTGGAGGCTCCGGCGGCCGGCGGCGCAAGGGAAGGGGAGAGGAAGCTACCAGCGAGTAAACCCTAGAGGCTAGGGTTTGGTTGGCAAGGAAGAAAGGATTGTTTGGAGCCTCGGTGATCTCGGTTCTCAGTAGACCATCGTCCACATGACGTCCAAGAAGGGAGGGACATAAGGTAGAAGACCACGAGGTGATCGAGAAGGTATAACTTTTTCCCAAGCTCCCTTGTTTATTTGTGTGTCATGTTTGTTTACCTCGTCATTTTATGTTAGTTACTTAATTATTTTGATTACGAACATAGCCAATAATTATTTAACTAGACCCCGACCATAAACACAAAAGTCGGCGATCCACTCGTCGCCTTTTCCGTGGTCGAACGGTCGAGCAAATTACAAGGCCGATCTTTGTGATTGGCTGAATTGTAATTTGGATCGTTCGATACGGCACGAGATGGTCGTTGGGAGACGGGTCTCCATTCGGATTAATTTTTAATCCGTAGACATGGAGAGGTCTCTCGGAACGACCAAGTATTCGCTTAGGAAACCTGCCAAGCCATACCCAACAAGGTCTTCTCTCCACGAGTTGGGTAGAAGGGACGCTCAGAAAGCCTAATTAAAAAGAAGCGCTCCTTCCATCCCTTATGGGAGGAAGGGAGGCAGCCGATGAACTTATAGCCGTGGTGAGCGGTAAAGCTAAATGCCCCTCTGGAGGCCATGTTCGGGAGGAAGAAGAAGTGGAAGAAGCGAGGGGTCAAAGGTATGTTGAAAAGTTTAAAAAGGATAAATGCCCTGCCCATCTGAGCGAAAGTGTTGGGAGCCATCTGATGTAAGGGGATATCAAAGTACTCAAATATGACCATGAAAAAGAGAGGAATAGGAAAACGAAAGCCAAACTCTACCCGCCCTAAGAAAAAGGTAAAAACCCTAAGGAAGGTTCTATTAGAGACTGGTCTATCTTGAGGACCTTAACCTTTAACTCCGCCGGAATGTCATACGCTTCACAGGCAACTCTCAAGGTCTTTGTTTTGACTTTCGAGGAGGTGGCTTCAAACCACTCCGGATGATATGTCCCTTCCTCCTCAGACCTCTCCTTCCTATCTTGACCCTTCTTTCCCTTTCTTTCCTTGCCTATGGTAGTGAAGAAGAGGAGAAGACGGAACTGAACGAGACTTACGGGTGATGAGGAAGCCCTAGCGAAAGAAAACTCTAGTAAGTAGAGATGGGAGGTGCAAGCTCTGATAGTCGACGGTGCAAGAAGACGGAAGACCGCTTTTGCCTTCCCTTTTTATAGGGAAGGAGCCACTCTCGTGCGAAGAAAAAGGCACGACACGTGGACGATGATAACTGTCAATCTCGAGGCATCACCCTTCATTATGGCCATTGCTTGGTATGACCCTGCAAAGTATATCAGAGGGAAATCACGTAAAAAAGACCCTCCCACATGATAGTATTCTATTCGCTGAAACGCTCTATCGCCATTAAGATACCCCATGCACTCTTAATGGGTGATGGATAGCTATCATTATCGGACCTTGGAACTCGCAAGGACTCTTGGATTAGCTCAAAGGACCACCTTAGACTAAGAGACGAATGTTTCGATTCCTAGGACCCGACAAGTCGTCAAGAGAGAAGGAACGCTGATATAGGCCCCGCAGATACTTCACTCCCCTTCATCGTGCCACCAGCCTAATCATTCAGCTACACTTCCTTCGATTAAACTTGAAGGGGGGATTTGTGATAGGGATGATCATTGATAACCGTTTAAGTCGCACTATGATTTCAATTAATTTTCTTGTTTCAAGCAATTATGTAGTAATAGTTGAACCCGAATCGTCTGTCAAGGATCCAATATGATGCATGCATTTCTTTGGTCTATAGAAAATAGTAAACTGCAGAAAAAATGAAAGCTAGCTAAATCAAACATGTTTTAGGTGTTTTGAGGATAACAAAACAATTAAACTTAGCTATCAACTTCCACCTAATAGCCTTAACTACTCGAAATTGAAGTATTAAGCTAACTAAATATAGAGGACAACAAAAGAACACCCACAACCAGGAAATTTCAGCAAGGATTCATCTTAAACTCCTAACTAGAAGGCAAGCAATTTCATACTCAAGCACATGTTTGATAGGAGCAATTAAACAAACATCTTGCATTCAAGTAATAAAAGGTTGAAAACCTAGAAAAATTCTGCAAAAGATAGGCTATAAAACTAGGAAACTAAGCTGGAAAACTAGATTCTTAAGCTGGGAATAAAGCGGAAATTCGAACTCAAGTGAGGGGAAAATGCAGGTTGCATTCTACAGCAAGTAAAAGGAAAGAAACAAGCAAAAATAGGTTGAAAAGTGCTGTCCGGTGGAGGAAAACTCTGCTCCGATGAAGCTGATCACTTCCCAGCCGGATTGGAAGATGAAATGGACTGTGGAGTTGAAGAACAGCCCGTGTCCAAGCTGCTGATCTGCGTGCGTGAATGAGGAATGGGCTGTCGAGTTGTGGAAGATGGAATTCGGCTGCGTGAACTTCCTTCCTCTCCTCCTCCTTCCCTTGGCTGCCCTAACCTGTGTGTACCCAGAGCCCTCCCTCAATCGGACAGTCCTCTTTTTCCTCTTTCCTAGCTCTTCTCTCCACCCTTCATCCCCCTTGATGAGTAGCCAAGATTGCTTGCAGAAATTTCCATCAACTTAAGTGCCTAGATCCAAGTGGAGGGTTGTGATTAGATCTCTTTTATGGATCCATCTTAGCCCTTGATGTGCCCTTTTGATCCTTTGATGCACAAGCTGTCCAAAAATCAAATAGAATGAAATATGAGTGTAAAAATGTAGGAAAATTAATTAACCAATGAAAATGTACCCTATTAACAATTATGCATCATTTAATAAATAAATACACACCTAGAGCCTCAAATTTCCCCACTAATGGCATAAAAATTGTCCATCAAGTTGTTAATTATCAAGCATCCCGGGGTGGACACGTGGCACGGGGAAGCTATGTGGCAGGGCCCATCGAACCAGTGCCCCGAGGTCAGGCCATGGATCGGGCTTCCGAGACTACCTCGGGAGAACTGAAGAAAACCCCTGAGGTCAGACCAGGAATCGGACCCCCGAGACTATCTCGGGAGAACAGAACAAGGCCCCGAGGTCAGACCAGGAATTGGGCCCTCGAGACTATCTCAGGAGAGTGGAGCCTAAAGATCAACGTAGGGATAAGAAAGCCAGACTTCAGGCACCCGCTCCTCTATCTAGAACAGGAAAGTCCTTAGGTAATTATTGTTCGCAACGCACGGTTATTAAGACCTTAATAATCATAGTGACCGTTACCAAAAGAGAGAATAGCTCTCAAGTAACCGATGATTAAGGAACGTGGAGGAGGACGTGGGGACATGTGCGAGGAAGACATCAGGTATATAAGACGCCTTGACACTCAGGTAAAGGGGGCAAGCTTTTGAGAACTATAGCACTTTGATTCTTCGTGGTTCTCCTAAGAAGATAGAGTGCTGACTTGAGCGTCGGAGAGGGCTCCACCGGAACATCTTCCGGTGCATCCCCTTTACGCTCGTGTTAATCTCGCAGGTGTTGACATCCGCTCCCCGTCATCGTCTCCGTAGGCTGAGCTTCGGTGACTCGCCATCCCCGTCGTTCACTTCGAGAACAGTCCCCTTTAGCGATAACAAATACAATCACAACTCGTAAGTGTACCTCTACATGTGAGGTAAACTCCACTCACCATCGTCCCTACATAGACATCACATTACAACCCAACAAACACCCACACCAAGTATCACATGTCTATACTCCTTACTGTTGGATCGTCTTGACGTGCTAGAGGGGGGGGGGGGGGGGGTAAATAGTACTTTGTCGTTCGTTTCTCTACAAGGTTGTTAGTGCAGCGGAACAATAATATACAAAAGAAAACAATAACAATACTAACAACCTGATTTACTTGGTATCCACCCCGGACGGGTGACTAATCCAAAAATCCTTCGGTGGATCAACCCCCGGATAACCTCCGGCTAGATCTGTCGCTCCTTGTGGGTGGAGAAACCTCGCCACAACATTTCGGACGCTTCCTGATCACAGTAGACTACTAACTCACTTTACCCAAGCGAGTTTCGTCAAGAATCTCAGCCACCACAAAGTCCTCTTTAAATAGGACTCGGTCTGAAACCCTCGCTACCAGTCGATTGCCCCCAGGGCAGTCGACTAGTGCCACTAAAATTCGACCATTGCACCAACGTTCGAATTCTCAGCCAACTCACCAGCCACCTACCAGTCGACTGCCCCCAGGGCAGTCGACTGGTCCCAGGCTGAGACCCTTCTGTGAGTTTCATTAGTCGACTGCCCTCAGGCCAGTCGACTAGTCTACTCACATACCTAAGGTTACCCTTCCCGAGTACATTCCACTCCACACTCGAACCCTAGGATTTCCCGAGTACAATCACACAGCACTCATACCCTCACGACTCGACTGACTCCTCATCCGCAGCCTCGACTGTTGCCTTCGCGCCCTCTTCATCTTCAGCTCCCGTCCCTCAGATGCACGTAAGCCTCCAGCTTGTCTCCATGCCATCCTTCACGCATGCCTCGAATTCCGCACCCCTCAGCTCATCGTCCCTGCTCTCCAAGGTCCCTCGGGTGCACACAAGCCTCCAGCTTGTCTCCATGACACCCTTCACCGTACCGAGGCCGTCCAGTCAAGTCCATATGTATAACCTGTACAACCTGCACACTCAACATACACATATAAGAACATAAGGATAAACCTTACTTAAACCCTTTGCCCAAATATCAAAACACTTGGTCACTCCGGACCACAGATTGCCTCAAACACTTACATGAACCTCCCAACCATATATAAACCTTACACCCATCATAGTCAATCACAATACAAGTTCATTACATGGGCGTGCAAGTTCATCCCAGCAATCTCACCAACCAATCATATGGGCATACAAGTCCATCCCAAATATTTCACCACATAAGCTCTCCAAAGCCACGTCCAATCATATGACATGCACTCCCAAACGGGCAAGAGAAACGAAACCAAATCAACATACATCAACACACCGAACAAACATGACCTTGTTCATGTTTCCAACATGTCATAGCGCATCCACCCCTCTATGAACATGAATTTGGATCTACCGCATCATTTTGTCAATATCCGGGGCTACACCATTGAAGCGGCTTCAGTTGCGGGCTTCCCAAAGAACGTAGGTCATACAAGAGATGCCGAGATGCCGAACCTTCATCTTCCTACTGCTGCTCCTGTAGTGTCGTCCAAGTGTATGGAATAGCTCATCTGGTGTCTTTATCTCATGAATAATCTCCAACCATCGCCTCACCTTATCCCATAATATTTTGCCTAAAGCCTTTTAAAAGTATATTATTTGATTCAATATGTTTTATTAAACATTCAGCAAATAAAAATTTAACTGTAAATCCAGCATCATATAGTTGACATATACTAAGTAGGTTAAAGTCAAAGTTTTCAACATGTAAGACTTTCTTAATTAATAAATGCAAGTTTAATTGAATGTTACCTATTTCAATTACCTTAAGTTTAGCATTATTCCCAAAGACAACTGATCCTGTCATGCTCCCAGAGGACCCACATGTCCGATGCAAATGAACATCATCCCTGTATGGCGGACAATTTGAAGCATTTATACATGATGAACACGACACCATATACCCAGCCAGAACATATAGCATATAAAATGAGCTAAAATGCATCACAATCAATCTAGGTCGTGTACCGTCGCATCTACGACAAAACAAAACACCAAGTGCTCTCTGGGCAAAACCACCACACAATCCACCAATACAAATCACGCACAGAATATATGTCCACAATACGGAAAAAGAAATACAAGCTAACGACAAATTACATGCAAAGCAAATACAACGACTCGATAGGAGGGACGAACTACTAGGCATCTCCTAGCGACTCCATGCAAGTCATCCTGAAAATGGAAAACATGCTATCAGGGGTGAGTCCAAGTGAACTCAGTAGGTATAGAGATAAGATATGTATGACATCAAAGACTATACAAGCAGTATAGAAAGAAGTAGATACAATCTCATAACGATATCAGAAAACATGATTGAAATACTGTATGAAATGTACATACCAAAGTCAATAATCCTGGGGATGTAGGCCAAAGATCCCTGATAAAAATCCTCCACGAATAAGCTCGTACCACATGAGCTAGTGCAAGGTCATAAAACTAAATGCAAACACCTCCTATATGTGTATGCCAAACATATGCAGCACTAAGTGCAGCAAACACAAACAAATGCGAAAATGCATCATATGCACATGGTGCAATGTCATGTGTCACCCCATGAAGCAGTCAAGCCACCGTCGCATGTTGTATGCAAACGACCGAGTTGGCAAGGCTATGACAACTAAATGTACTCTGCTGCCACTGCTCCATAGTGGCCGAGTTGACAGGATGCTGGGGAGGACCACCCTCCTACCCCAAGTCATATGGGGCAATACCACTCTCACACCCTCGTATCACCAGAACGAGAAGGGATCGACCAAATACACAATGCTTCGATCTATCACTACGCAATGTCCTGATAGTGGCAAATTGCCCACATTCCGATAACTACTAACCCAAGAGTGGCCGTGTGGATAGGTCCTGTATAACTGACGACCCATTTCAACCATAAGGGAGCCAAGGGTTGACAACTAATGTAATTGTGCAAAGATGGCGCATGACATTAATCAATGCAACACTCATCAATCAACTATCCATATCGCAATATAGCATGTATAGGTCGGAAACATATATCATAACCCAACTACAATGCAACTAGGTAAGCAGGTAAACATTCAACTAGTGGTCAATCTAATATCATTTATAATGTCACACACAACTAACCTAAGCACACGTTCACATGTATGTATTCTATAGAGCGAGAATGTCAAAGTAAGACTGTATAGTTGTAAACATGATTATCATAAGTCCAAGCAATTAAAGTATTAAGTAAGATAATCAAAAGCAGGATAAAGATAATAACCTACTACTAGCATATTAACAAGTCGTGCATACAATATCATAATAAGGAGTCAAGTCAAAAGTATCCCCCTCAAATGGAGAAGCCCGTAAAGTAGAGGACTTCTCGTTTAATACCCGCAATGAATCAGTGTCCTGTATGATATAAATTTAGCTATTTACAAATAGTATCTATCTAAAGTAACTGTCAAACTATACTAGGTCCAATCCTAATTATCCCATTCATTTAATTACATCCTAATTAAATGATAAGTTCCTAATTACTCTGCGTAATTAAGATTAGATTCAAGTTTTAGGTTCAATCCCAAATGTAATCCAAAAGATCCCCTCTAGTAAAACCTAAACCCCTTCCACTACCTAGTTTCCAATAGGGAACATTTCCCAGCCATGTAGATCTAAGTTAAAAATCACTCTTAGCATACTTACTACACCATCAACAAGCTATCAAAATTAAAACACCCAAAATCAGGGCATTACCAAGAATTCGGTTCTTAGACAAACCATCTAAACTAATTGAACTCACGGTAGCACCAAAGCTCCCACACACCCCAAGATCGACACCAAACCAAATCAAGATAACCACGCAACAACATCCCTACAACAATTAAACAACAACATTCTAACACAGAATCCAATGATCACAAGCCAACATAGACCCAATTGTGAACAGAATCAACTCGATCACAATCCCATTTCTAACTTGTCATTCAAATCGAAACAGCATAACAGTACTGATCTACGAATTCCTATCAAACTTTATACCTCCGAGGTTTCAAAATAGGGCACGAACAATCCCAAACTAACTGTAAACTATCTATCTAACCACAAGGTAGAACGCAACCAAAACACAGATCGCAGCAAAACAACAAATCCAAAATCGAACAATATCTATTCAGAATTCAAATCGTAATTCCAATCTAACTTGTATTATCATAGAGTTATACAAGATTAAACTAGAACTCAAATTCGATCTATAATCCAAAATCACAGCCTTACCTGAAAACTTGCCACGACTAGCTTCCTCCCCTTCCTCTGTCTAGCTCTACGAAATCAAAACCCTCACGATGTTCGAAGGTCCAACCTTACTTCGACGAGTCCTTGTGATACTCCCAAAATCAGATTCTACTCAGTCAAACCGATCACAAATCCAAAATCAGAGGAGAACTTGTGAATCGTAGAAATTTGACACTATCCTTGAAACCTAAGAGAGAGCACATACCTATTAGGAAGAAGCCAACTGATAGTCCTCGACCCCTCCCCTCTGCAATGCTCATGACCCACCAACGCCAGCACCCAGTACAGTCGGTGGTTTGTCGTCCGCTGCCCTAAGGACGGCGACCCAAGACCACCCCCTAGCCAGATCCCCACTCCGACGAAGAAAGGAAGAAGAACGCTCTCTCGGAAAAATGGGGAGAGGAAGAAAGAAGGAGACGCGATCAGGGAAGGAGCTTCGGCGGAGGATCGCGCATGAGATTGCCATTTTATGATTTACCCCCTTTCATTTCACTTATTATAAGCTCACCCCTAAGTTTATGTTTAATTGTACTTAAGCCCTCCAAATTTAGGTTTCAACCCATTAAACCCCTCAAAACTTTTGGGTAAACAAATCAACCCTCAAGTGAGAACTCCCATCTACAAGGGTTCAAACCCTAAAATTGGAATCCAATAATTTTTCCTGAACGGTTTTTACCATATTTTACAGATCCTAAATTCTTGAATTTAATATTGGTAAACATATGCTGATCTCTAATCATATGTCTGGAGCATCCGCTATCAAGTATCTATTGATCCAAATCTTTAGGTTCCTACACATAAAGTAGGAGTTAGACTAAAGGTTTGGTTTGATGGATTTTTCCTAATTGATCTCACTAATTATAGGTGTTCAATTAAGGTACAAACAAATAAATGAGATTATTGTTAAGTTAAGGATAGGTTTTGAAAAAAAATTAAAAAAAATTAAGTTTTGAAAAAAAAATTAAGTTTTGAAAAATAATTTTTATGTTTTGAAAAATAATTTTTAAGTTTTGAAAAATAATTTTTTTATGTTTTGAAAAATAATTTTTTTTAAGTTTTGAAAAATATTTTTTACGTTTTGAAAATAATTTTTTATGTTTTGAAAAATTATTTTAAGTTTGAAAAATAATTTTTAAGCTTTGAAAATTAATTTTTTAGTTAGAAAAATAATTTTAAAGTTTTGAAAAATAATTTTTTAATTTGATAAAATAATTTTAACGTTTGAAAACTAATTTTAATGTTCTAAAAAATAATTTTTAAGTTTTGAAAAATAATTTTTAATTTTGAAAAATAGTTTTTTAAGTTGAATTTTTTTTAAGTTTGAAAAATAATTTTAGAGTTTTGAAAAATAATTTTTTATGTTTGAAAAATAATTTTTAAGTTTTGAAAAATAATTTTTAAGTGTTATTTGGTTTAAGTTTGATTTGGTTTGTTTTGATTTGAGTTTGATTTGGTTTTAGTTTGATTTGGTTTGATTTAGTTTTAGTTTGATTTGATTTGGTTTTAGTTTGATTTGGTTTTATTTGATTTAAGTTTAATTTGGTTTGAGTTTGATTTAGTTTTAGTTTAATTTGGTTTGAGTTTGATTTAGTTTTAGTTTGATTTGTTTTGATTTGATTTGGTTTTAGTTTAATTTCATATCACCCTGGGGTTGTCAAAACATCCAATGATTTTGCGAGATGAATTATTGCTTGATTTTCAGGAGTAGTCTTAACTTGTGTTTGGTTTATGTGTAGTTTTGGATCACCTAAATAAGCGTCCTTGAGTAAGCTCCCAGGTTGTAGTGAGTCACATGGACATCATTAAGGTAACCACAATCCTAGACAGAGCTTCCCAACTATGCTCACCCAGATGACTTACTACTCATCTTAGACCCTTAACAAGTTAGGGCTAATGTAACGACACGGTCTCTCAACCCATTTGGTGGCCAAATCAACATTTGGCGGCCCAACAACCTGGCCCCTTGGCCCAACAACCTGGCGGCCAAATCAACATTTGGTGGCCCAGCTATGTCGTCGACCAACAACCGATGTCGACGACCAACAACCGTGTCGTTACTCACTAGGTCTTTCCACCCCTAGCCAGTGGATTTTTACCTTCCTCAGGATTCGAACTCTAGACCTCCAGGATAAGTACTAAAGTTTATGAATCCTGATACCAATTGAGCTATAGCTCAATTGGTATCAGGATTCATAAACTTTAGTACTTATCCTGGAGGTCTAGAGTTCGAATCCTGAGGAAGGCAAAAATCCACTGGCCAGGGGTGGAAAGACCTAGTGAGTAACGACACGGTTGTTGGTCGACGACATAGCTGGGCCGCCAAATGTTGATTTGGCCGCCAGGTTGTTGGGCCACCAAATGTTGATTTGGCTGCCAAATGGGTTGAGAGACCGTGTCATTACAATAAAAAGACGTCTTTTTATTGTAACAACACGGCCTCTCAACCCATTGGCGGCCAAATCAACATTTGGCGGCCCAACAACCTGGCCCCTCGGGCCCAACAACCTGGCCTCTCGGGCCCAACAACCTGGCGGCCAAATCAACATTTGGCGGCCCAACTATGTCGTCGACCAACAATCGATGTCGACGACCAACAACCGTGTCGTTACTCACTAGGACTTCCCACCCCTGGCCAGTGGATTTTTGCCTTTCTCAGGATTCGAACTCTAGACCTCCAGGATAAGTACTAGAGTTTATGAATCCTGATACCAATTGAGCTGTAACTGGGTATCTACCGTTATGGGGAAGGCAAAAATCCACTACTAGGAGTGGGAAGACCGTAGGGTCGCCGGCCTAGAGGGTTGCCTGCGGGGACCATAGAGGCGGGGCCGCTACATAAAAAGGCGTCTTTTTATTGTAACGACCCGGCCCCTCGACCCCTTGGGCGGCCCAACTGGCGGCCCACTTGGCGGCCCAACTGGCGGTCCCTTGGGCGGCCCAACTGGCGGCCCACTTGGCGACCCCATATGTCGTCAACCGACGACCATTGGCCGTGCCGTTACTCACAAGTACTTTCCACCCCTGGTCAGTGGATTTTTACCTTCCTTAGGATTCAAACTCTAGACCTCCAGGTTAAGTACTAAAGTTTATGAATCCTGATACTAATTGAGCTAGCTCACTTAGTATCAAGATTCATAAACTTTAGTACTTAACCTGAAGAAAATTTTCTAAGTTTAGATGATTCAATTTTTTATTACTTAGAAACTTTCAAGAGAACCTTTTTAAGTTAGAAAATGTTTGGAGTTGGAAAATTTTCTAGAAAATCAAACCTTAAAGTTTCCAACTCCAAACATTTTCTAACTTAAAAAGGTTCTCTTGAAAGTTTCTAAGTAATAAAAAATTGAATCATCTAAACTTAGAAAATTTTCTTTCAACCCCGCAATTTTCTAAGTATTGGAAATTTGGCGTCAAAATTTTGCCTAAATAAAATTCCTTTTTACAATCACCTAGAAAAGTTATGTTACAAAATTTAGGTTTGCAAAACCTTTTAAATTGTTCACCCATGTTGGTTTTGATATATGTCAAAGGGGGAGGAAAGGTCAAAGTTAAGAGTTAAGTTAATTATTCAGGGGGAGAATGAGCATGAGAAATTTTTTTTCACTGTTCAAATTACATTTGGGTTTAGACTGTTACGAATTGATATGTTTTTTTAGTCTTAACCTTTATGCTTAAACTGCTATCTTTTTCCTTAACTTTGAATTGTGTTGCCATAATCAAAAAGGGGGAGATTGTTGGTGCAGGAAGCACCAGATCGAACCTTGTTTTGATATTGGCAAAGGATTCAAAGTTAAGGGTTATTTGTTGTCTAACAATGCTGCTTGAGAGTGCAGGAAACAAAGTCCTAGCGAAGGGTTGCTGGGCGAAAACCAAGTCCTGGCGAAGGGCTGCTAGGCCAAAACCAAGTCCTAGCGAAGGGCTGCTAGGCGAAAACCAAGTCCTGGCGAAGGGCTGCTCGGCGAAACTCAAGACCTGGCGAAGGGCTGCTGGGCAAAAACCAAGTCCTGGCGAAGGGCTGCTGGGCGAAACTCAAGACCTAGCGAAGGGCTGCCGGGCAAAAGTCCAACTGGAGGAGCCAGTTGGCACCAGGTAAATTCTCCCGAGAAGAGTAGGTGAGGACGCGTTTCCCTTGAGGGAACATTAGGCGTCGGTTCGACCTAGGGCTCCATTTTGGAGACCAAAGTCAGAACCAAGACAGCTAAGGCTGTATAAAATAATTATTATTTTGTTGTGTTTTGGACTAACCCTTGATGCAGGACCAAAGGGACGTGTGTCTGCAACTCAGAGAGCCTCAAAGGAGTGAGGCAACAGCTGAGTAAGGCGCCCTAAGTGTCCAGGGCGCCCTCAAGGTGAACCAGAACCAAGCGAAGCAAAATAGGTTTCAGCTGCTTACTGGGCAAGGCGCCCTCAGCAGCGAAGGCGCCTTCGTCAGTGAAGGCGCCTTCAGCAGCCAAGGCGCCTCCAGCTCTCTCTGCGAAGCTTCAACTCAATCCAGCCGAGAAGACCGGGTCAACCAAGGCGCCCTCAGCGACCAGGGCGCCCCAGAGGTCAAACCTCATCCCTATTCCGGTGCGATAACTCTTGACCGAGCGAAGCACGGATCGGGTGACACGTGGCAGGGCGCCCTCGACGACCAGGGCGCCCCTAGGTGCTATAAATAGCACCCCTCAACCCCTAGCTTCAACACCGCTTTCATTCAACGCTTCCAAACGCTCTGACGACTACGCTCTGCTCCAGGAACTTCCCAACTCAAGTCCGAAGCGTCGTCGACCTCCCGCTGCACCGAAACTCGATCTACACCGGGAGTTGGTAAAACAGAGTGTAATTTTCTATTTACAGTCATTTTTGTAATCTTACTCTGTAACCGTTTTGCGCATTATAGAATTGCCCAAAGTAAACGGTCAACGACCGTGGGCCTTGGAGTAGGAGTCGACCCAGGCTCCGAACCAAGTAAACTACTGGTGTTTGCGTTGTTTGATTTCATTCTGCTGCGTAACTGCTCTTTCTTTTAAATCCGAACATTTTCCGATATTCACCCCCCCCTCTATCGGTCTTTCTCGATCCAACAAAGGACAGTCTGGGACTAAAGACCTAGCGAAGGACTGCTAGGCACCGGGCGAAGGGTAGCTCGGCATCCAAGCCCTGACAAAGGACCGTCAGGCAAAAGTCCAACCAAAGGAGCGGTTGGCAATAGGTACTCCCGAGAGGAGTAGGTGATGACGCGTTCCCCGTCGAGGGAACAGTAGGCGTCGGTTCGACCTAGGGCTCCATTTTGGAGACCAAAGTCAGAACCAAGACAGCTAAGGCTGTACAAAATAATAATTAATTGCTTTATTTTGTTTTTGGACTAACCCTGGATGCAGGACCGAAGGAATGTGTGTCTGCAACTCAGAGAGCCTCAAAGGAGTGAGGCAGCAGCTGAGCAGGGCGCCCTGAGTGTCCAGGGCGCCCCCAAGGTGAACCAGAACCAAGTGAAGCAACATGGGCTTCGGCTGCTTATTGGGCAGGGCGCCCTCAGCAGCCAAGGCGCCCTCGTCAGCCAGGGCGCCCTCAGCGCCGAAGGCGCCCTCAGGAGCCAAGGCGCTTCGCGCCTATGCCAACAACTCTATCCAGCCGAGAAGACCGGGTCAACCAAGGCGCCCTCAGCGACCAGGGCACCCCAGAGGTCAAACCTCATCCCTATTCAGGTGAGATAAAGCTTGACCGAGCTGGTTGCGGATCGGATGACACTTGGCAGGGCGCCCCCGACGTCCAGGGCGCCCTAGGGGCTATAAATAGCACCCAACGCCCAAGCCTTCAACATCAACTTCGCTCCAAAGCTTCCACGCTCTTCTACGCTCGTGCCTTGCTCCAGAAACGCCCCACCTCGAGCCGACGACGTCCCTCTGCCCGAAAAGAGTCGATACACTCCGGACGTCGGTAACGAAGAGCTTAACAGTTTATTATTTTATTGCACTTTCTTTGTAATTGAAATTATTGTAACCTCTTTGCGCGAATATAGAATTGCCCAAAGTAAACGGTCAACGACCGTGGGCCTTGGAGTAGGAGTCGACACAGGCTCCGAACCAAGTAAAAATCACTGTGTCCTTTTTGCTGTGTCTCGTATTTTTTCCGCTGTGCACTTACTCTTAGTTTTTCGAAAAAGAGCGATTTCTGATATTCACCCCCCCTCTATCGGCTTTCACGATCCAACAAGTGGTATCAGAGCGGGGTTTTCAAACTTGGTGCAACCACCAGTTTGAAATTTTTTTTCGGATTTTTTTTTCGAATTTAATTTTTTTTAATTATCTTAATCCAGCACTGCTAATCCAAGACCAAGTCTTGGCAAATTTTTTTTAGCTTTCTTTTTCAGTCTAAATGGCCATGCAAGAGGGATTCAGCACCGCAAGACCTCCACTCTTCAGTGGAGAAGACTTTTCCTACTGGAAAAGCCGCATAGAGGTCCACCTGAAAACTCAGGTGGATTTGTGGATCATTATCCAGTCCGGTCTGGAGATCCCCCGAAACGCTGATGGACTTTCTCAGAACTACTCCGAATGGGACAACTCCCTTAAACGCAAGATAGAAGCCGACGCAAAAGCGACACAAACCCTACAATGCGAGCTGACAAAGGAAGAGCTGAACCGCATGGGCCCCTTCAATAGTGCAAAAGAGCTATGGACAAAACTGATCGAGTTGCATGAAGGGACTTCGGATACTCGGATCAGCAAGCGGGATCTGCTACTAAACAAATTATACACTATCAAGATGGCGGACAACGAATCAGCAGCCCAACTCCACGCACGGATCCAAGAGGTAATGAACGGTCTTCATACAATAGGTCACAAGGTTGAAAACCGTGACCTAATAAGGTATGCTCTAAACGCCTTCCCTAGAAACACCTTGTGGGCATCTATGGTAGATGCATACAAGGTCTCTAGAGATCTCTCTAAAATAAAACTAGATGAATTATTTTCTGAACTAGAACTACACGAACAGACTAACACCAATTCGGTCGAAAAAGGTATCGCTTTCATTGCAGGTAAAAACTTGAAGACAACGAAGAAGAAAACTGAACTTGAACCCGAGTCTGACACAGACTCAGAAGATGAAGAAGGAGATCAAACTAAACTGGTCCGGCTCGCTCGAAGCTACTACAAGGAGCTGAAGAACCGAACCAACAAACGAAAAACCGGCCGAAGAAAGGACGAACCAACTGAACCAGCAAACAAGCCCAATGTAACCTACTACGAGTGCAAGAAAAAGGGCCACTACAAGTCAGAGTTGTTGGATCGAGAAATGCGAGAGAGGGGGGGGGGAATGTCGCAAATCGTTCGGATTTTAAAAAGAGTAAGTGCGCAGCGGAATAAAATAGAGCAAAAACAACGCTAACACGGTCGTTTTACTTGGTTCGGAGCCTGGGTCGACTCCTACTCCAAGGCCCACGGTCGTTGACCGTTTTCTGCGGGCAATTCTATAAGTTCGTAAAAGTTTACAAGAAAGATAATAACAAGAACAGGTTAGTAAACTTTAAATACAGCTCTTCGTTACCGACGTTCGGTGTAGATCGAAGTTTCGGAGCAGCGGGACGTCGTCAGCTCGAGTTGGAAGATTTCTGGAGCGTGTCGCGGAAGCAGAAGAGTGCAGAAGTGTCGCAGTGATTGATGCTCTGAAGAAGGAGGTCGAGGGCCCTTTATATAGGGCCTGGGGGCGCCCTGGTCGACGGGGGCGCCCCCCCCCCACGTGGCAGCAGATCCGGTTGTTGCTCGGTCGCCGTCTGATCCCCTTATCCTCGGGATCCGGTTTGACCAGGGCGCCCGGATGACTCGGGGCGCCCGCATTGACCGGTCAAAGCCTTATCTGCAGCGCTGAGCTCTCCTCGGTAAGTCTGGCTGGGGGCGCCCGGGACAGCGGGGGCGCCCTGGGCGTGTAGCGCAGACGCGGCTGAGTTGGTTCGCTATGGGGGCGCCCGGGACAGCGGGGGCGCCCTGTGTATGTACTGTCGAAGTCTTTCTTGTCTTGTTGTGTTTTGTGGTCACCATGGGGGCGCCCGGGACACTCCGGGCGCCCTGGTCAGCTGTTGCCTCACTCCTTTGAGGCATTCTGAGCTGCAGACACTCGTTCCTTCGGTCCTGCATCCAGGGTTAGTCCAAAACCCAATAAAATAATAAAATAATAGGTTATACAGCCTCAGCTGTCTTGGTTCTGACTTTGGTCTCCAAAATGGAGCCCTAGGTCGAACCGACGCCTAATGTTCCCTCAAGGGGAACGCGTCCTCACCTACTCCTCTCGGGAGAATTTACCTGGTGCCAACCGGCTCCTCCAGTTGGACTTTTGCCCAGCAGTCCTTCGCCAGGTCTTGAGGTACCAAGCTGCCCTTCGCTTGGTGCCTAGCAGCCCTTCGCTAGGTCTTTTCTTCTGGCAGTCCTTCGCCAATGCCTAGCATTCCTTCGCTAGGGCTTTGTCCATTCTGGCAGTCCTTCGCCAGTGCCTAGTATTCCTTTGCTAGGGCTTTTCTATTCTGGCAGTCCTTCGCCAGTGCCTAGCATTCCTTCGCTAGGGCTTTTCCTGTACACTCAAGAAACTTGTTAGACACCAATTAACCCTTAACTTTTGAACCCTTTTGCCAATATCAAAACATAGGTTTGACTTGGGTGCAATCTGCACCAACAATCTCCCCCTTTTTGATATATGGCAACCTAGTTCAAAAGGTTAAGGAAAAATGCTGAAATTGAAATCCTAAGTTAGATTCCCTCCCCCTGGAAGTAATCTCCCCCTAGGTTTTTCAAAAGTAGGTGGTTTTAGTTTAAATACTTTTTGTTATAGAAAGACTTTTTAAATATTGGCTGAGTTTTTAAAAAAAATGTTCTAAGTTTGAAGAAGTTTTCATATTGTAGCAAATTTTGAGTTTAGGAAAACTTTTTTTTTAAACTTAGACTTTTTCAGTTTTTGAAAACTCTTGTTTTTAAGCACAAAAAAATTCAGGCTTAAAAATTCATACTTAGAAAGATTCGAGACTTGGAAAACTTTTTCAGACTTAGAAAACTTTTCAGGATTAGAAAAAAATTTCAGACATTAGAAAAAGCTTTTCAGTGAATATTTTAAGCAAAAATTAATAGCAATTCAGAGCAAAAGGAATTTTAAGCAAATAAATTAAGCTTTCAGAGTAAAAGGACTTTTAAGCAAATAAATTAAGCTTTCAGAGTTAGAAATTTTGGAAAAACATTTTTGTTCCCTGTTTCCTTTCCAATTCTCCCCCTTTGACATATATCAAAAAAAATGCAGAAGAAATATTTGCAATAATAAAGCATTTGCTGTACTGAAACAAACTAAGACCTAAGTCTGATTTCATCTTTAGGGACATGTCTAACCCAATTAGCTACTTACTAACTGTTATAAACAGTAGCTTTTGCTAGGGTTAGTCAAGTTAAGTGTTTTTGTTCAAGTTAGATTTTCTAATCTTGATACTTAACTTGATTGCTGTTCAGTTTGTATTTAGTGCCCCAACTACTGCAGATGCACTGACTTAAAGCATCTTGAGTTAAGGCAAAGACCTAAGCATCTCAACCCTTTCTAGGTTATCACTCAAAGTACCCTAAGGTGCTTGTGAGATGCTGGCTTCTAGATCTATAGGTGCATGCAGTTCTAGGGTTAGAGCCTAGGCTAATTCCATTTCGAAGAAAACCCTAGTTTTGAAGGGGTTAGTTTCTTCATCAAATATTAAGTTGGTTGTTTCTTCAATTTTCTTAGTTATTTTGTTGTAGACTCTATAAGCTCTACTTGTTGTAGAGTACCCTAAAAAGATACCTGGGTTTGACTTGGATTGGAATTTTCCAAGATAGTCTTTGGTATTAAGAATATGGACTTTGCATCCAAAGACTCTAAGATAGTGTAGGTTTGGAAGTCTATGGTAGTAAAGTTCATAGGGTGTTTTATTTAACCTTTTATTAAGCAGAATCCTATTTTGGATATAGCAAGCTGTGCTAAGTGCTTCTGCCCAGTAGTGGTTAGGTAGGTCAAATTCATTGAGCATAGCCCTAGCAGCTTCCTGTAAGGTTCTATTCTTTCTTTCTACTATGCCATTTTGTTGGGGGGTTCTAGGACACGAAAATTTGTGTTTATATCCATTTACTTTACAGAATTCTTCGAATCTTTGATTCTCGAATTCTCCCCCGTGGTCAGACCTAAGTCTTTTGATTTTGGTATCATTTTGATTTTCAATCAATTTACAAAAGTTGTTAAATAGGTTCAGGGTTTCATCTTTGGTCTTTAGAAACCTGACCCAAGTGAACCTAGAGTAGTCATCAATTATCACTAAGCAGTATCGGTTTCCACTTAGTGACTTGGCTCCATGTGAATCAAATAGGTCAAGGTGTAGGAGCTCAAGTGTGGTTTGGGTTTGATCAGATTGGATCAATTTGTGACTAGACTTGGTTTGTTTGCCTTGATTACAGGATTCACATATTAGGTTTTCATTATTCTTAATTTTAGGGACACCTTTGATTAAGCCAAGTTGTGTAATTTTTGAGATAGTTCTTAGATTGCAATGACCTAATCTCCTATGCCAGAGTTTTGATTGTTCTAATTGTGTTAACATGCATTTGGGTATAAGGGGAAGACTTATAGTATATACATTATTTTTCCTAGTGCCCTTAAGCATGATTTCTGAGTCTTGTGCATTTCTAATCAGGCAGTTAGAATTGTTGAAGGTAACTAAATAACCAGAGTCACATAACTGACTTATGCTAAGTAGGTTAAAACTAAAGTCTTCAACCAATAGAACTTTCTTAATAATGAAATTAGATTTAAGTTCAATATTACCTGACCCAATTACCTTGAGTGTAGCATTATTTCCAAATGCCACTGAGCCCAAGTTTTTGAACTTGAGTTTGGTGAACTTCAATTTGTCTCCAGTCATGTGTCTGGAGCATCCGCTATCTAACATCCATTGGTCCAAATCTTTATGTTCCTACACATAAAGGATTTTCGGTGATTTGGATCCAATTTGAGTTGGGATAGCTTAAATTGAGTTTCACTTCATAGTCTGTCTCACCCCAGTCTAGGGTTTTCAAACACGTTAACCTTAAGGTTTTTGTGAGACAGGTTTGAGGGTAAAAATTAATTTTGAAAAGGAATTTTAATTTATTTTGAAAATGTTATTTTAGTTTTGAAAACAGATTTGAAAACAAATAAGTTTAGAAATTTTGAAAAATAGATTAAGTGATTTTTGAAAAAGAAATAAGTTTTGAAAACAGATTAGAATCTATAATTATTTGAAATTTGAGTTAGATTCGAATTTGACAAAAGATAATTTGAATTTGAATTTCAGAAATTGGCTTCCAGGTCTTGGCGAGGCACAAGGCCTTCTTTGGCCGTAGCCTTATGGGATCATCCACCCTTTCCTTGACAAAGCCTTTTAATGAAATTTCATTTTCAAATTAAATTAGGTCATTTTCTGGTCTAACTAGCTTGGGTCTTGGATCGGTAGCTTCGGCTGGTTTCACCAGTCTAAAGAGACCAAGTAGACTTGATCTTATTAGAGTTGGTTTCCCCAACGTACTATCATCTCACCTCCTCCCAATACTATGTTTTCAAGTTTCAAGTAATCTAGTCCTTAAATCTAAGTATTCCTTAAATCTAAGCATGACAATTTGCAAAAATTAAATAAACAAACAATCAATCAATTAAAAAATTATCTAATTATAAAAATTGTTTTGATTTTGGCTCCCCCTGGACTAAAGCCTCTGTATGGGTTAGGCAAGATGTGAATCTTGTCCTTGGGGATCCAAAATTGATTTGAACCAGTTGGTTTAGTCAGGCACAGTTTTCGCACTCATGCCTGAACCTTAGGTCTTGACTAGTTCAGTACAGCAAAGTAAGATCTTTGCCGAGATTTGGTTCTATAGCCAAGTCCGGATCGGTTTAGAACAGACTTCTGTTTTCCCAGAATCAGATCAAGATTCTTGGAACCAGAAGTGAATCGTTCTAAAGCTGTTCTTAAGTCCTTAACTTGAGTTTTCAGGGAGGAATTCTCTGATTCAAGTTTTTCAACTTGATCAGGGGTTCCTTCCTGAAGTTTCTCAGTTAAGGATTTAGAATCAGCTCCCTCTTTCAGGAGTTTTACTTCCTGTCGGAGGGACTCAATTCGGAGTTTGGCTTTCGCCAAATCTCGGGATAGATAGGAAATAAGCGAATTCAATTGTAATTTCGAAAAACCCGTTACCCTTATTTCGCCGTCGTCGGAAAATGTCAGCTTGCCGTCGTCCCGGTCTGAGTCTGAGTCAGTCTCGATTTGATCCGAAGCGGTCAGGGCTAGAAGATTGGACTGGGGTGCTTCTTCTTCTTCTTCTGAGGAAGACTCGTCCCAGGTTGCTTGGAGTGCCTTCTTCTTTCTGGTCTTTTTGGACTCCTTTAGACTTGGACACTCAGTCTTGTAGTGGCCCTTCTTCTTGCATTCGTAGCAGGTTACGTTGGGCTTGTGTTTGTCAGTTGCTGGTTCAGCTGGTTCATCCTTTCTTCGGCTTGTTCTCCGTGTGTTGGTTTGGTTCTTCAACTTTTTGTAGTAGCTTCGAGCTAGCCGGACCAGTTCAGATTGATCTTCTTCTTGATCTTCTGTTTCTGAATCTGAGGTAGACTCGGGTTCAACTTGAGTTTTCTTCTTAGTCATTCTTCCTGTTTTCCCTGCAAAGAAGGCTATACTTTTCTCGGCCAAATTGCAGTTAGTTTGTTCATGCAGTTCAAGTTCAGAGAATAACTCATCTAACTTAATTTTTGAAAGATCTCTAGAGACCTTGTATGCATCTACCATAGATGCCCACAAGGTGGTCCTAGGGAACGCGTTTAGGGCATACCTTATAAGATCACGGTTTTGAACCTGGTGACCTATTGCGTGAAGACCATTCATCAATTCCTTGATTCTGGCATGGAGCTGGGCTGCTGTCTCGTTATCTGCCATTTTGATAGTGAAGAGCTTGTTCAGTAACAGGTCCCGTTTGCTGATCCTCGTATCTGAAGTTCCTTCGTGGAGCTTGATCAGTTTAGCCCATAGCTCCTTGGCACTGTTGAATGGGCCTACGCGGTTCAGCTCCTCTTTTGTCAGTCCGCATTGAAGAGTCTGAGTTGCCTTGGCGTCAGCTTCAATTTTGCGTTTGAGGGCAGTGTCCCACTCTGAGTAGTTTTGTGGTACGCCATCAGCATTTGTGGGAATCATCAGTCCAGACTGGATGATTATCCACATATCCACCTGGGTTTTCAGGTGGACCTCCATTCGACTTTTCCAGTAAGGAAAGTCTTCTCCACTGAAAAGTGGAGGTCTGGCGGTGCTAAAGCCTTCTTGGATGGCCATTCGTTCTGAAATTAAAAAAACAAGAATATTCCAAGACATGGTCTTGGATTAGTAGTGCGGGAAGAAAAGAAATAAAAATAATTTCAAGGGGTGTTGCACCAACCTTGAAAGAAAAATTCGAACGAAAATTTAAAAAAAAATTGAGAGAGAAAAACGAAAGAAATCCGAAAAAAAAATTTCAAACTGGTGGTTGCACCAAGTTTGAATTCCCCGCTCTGATACCACTTGTTGGATCGAGAAATGCGAGAGAGGGGGGGTGAATGTCGCAAATCGTTCGGATTTTAAAAAGAGTAAGTGCGCAGCGGAATAAAATAGAACAAAAACAACGCTAACACGGTCGTTTTACTTGGTTCGGAGCCTGGGTCGACTCCTACTCCAAGGCCCACGGTCGTTGACCGTTTTCTGCGGGCAATTTTATAAATTCGTAAAAGTTTACAAGAAAGATAATAACAAGAACAGGTTAGTAAATTTTAAATACAGCTCTTCGTTACCGACGTCCGGTGTAGATCGAAGTTTCGGAGCAGCGGGACGTCGTCAGCTCGAGTTGGAAGATTTCTGGAGCGTGTCGCGGAAGCAGAAGAGCGCAGAAGTGTCGCAGTGATTGATGCTCTGAAGAAGGAGGTCGAGGGCCCTTTATATAGGGCCTGGGGGCGCCCTGGTCGACGGGGGCACCCCCCCCCCCACGTGGCAGCAGATCCGGTTGTTGCTCGGTCGCCGTCTGATCCCCTTATCCTCGGGATCCGGTTTGACCGGGGCGCCCGGATGACTCGGGGCGCCCGCATTGACCGGTCAAAGCCTTATCTGCAGCGCTGAGCTCTCCTCGGTAAGTCTGGCTGGGGGCGCCCGGGACAGCGGGGGCGCCCTGGGCGTGTAGCGCAGACGCGGCTGAGTTGGTTCGCTATGGGGGCGCCCGGGACAGCGGGGGCGCCCTATGTATGTACTGTCGAAGTCTTTCTTGTCTTGTTGTGTTTTGTGGTCACCATGGGGGCGCCCGGGACACTCTGGGCGCCCTGGTCAGCTGTTGCCTCACTCCTTTGAGGCATTCTGAGCTGCAGACACTCGTTCCTTCGGTCCTGCATCCAGGGTTAGTCCAAAACATAATAAAACAATAAAATAATAGGTTATACAGCCTCAGCTGTCTTGGTTCTGACTTTGGTCTCCAAAATGGAGCCCTAGGTCGAACCGACGCCTAATGTTCCCTCAAGGGGAACGCGTCCTCACCTACTCCTCTCGGGAGAATTTACCTGGTGCCAACCGGCTCCTCCAGTTGGACTTTTGCCCAGCAGTCCTTCGCCAGGTCTTGAGGTACCAAGCTGCCCTTCGCTTGGTGCCTAGCAGCCCTTCGCTAGGTCTTTTCTTCTGGCAGTCCTTCGCCAGTGCCTAGCATTCCTTCGCTAGGGCTTTGTCCATTCTGGCAGTCCTTCGCCAGTGCCTAGCATTCCTTCGCTAGGGCTTTTCCATTCTGGCAGTCCTTCGCCAGTGCCTAGCATTCCTTCGCTAGGGCTTTTCCTGTACACTCAAGAAACTTGTTAGACACCAATTAACCCTTAACTTTTGAACCCTTTTGCCAATATCAAAACACAGGTTTGACTTGGGTGCAATCTGCACCAACAAGAGTGCCCTAACCTAAAGGAGACGAAGAAGCCGAGAAGAAAGATGTAACGACCCGGCCCATTTGGCGGTCTCGACCGTCGACCGTCGACCGTGCCGTTACCAATACTAGGTCTTCCCACTCCTGGGCGTGGATTTTTGCCTTCCCAGGATTCGAACTCTAGACCCAGGCTTAAATCTAGTTCTTTGTGAATCCTGAATACCAATTGAGCTATAGCTCAATTGGTATTCAGGATTCACAAAGAACTAGATTTAAGCCTGGGTCTAGAGTTCAAATCCTGGGAAGGCAAAAATCCACGCCCAGGAGTGGGAAGACCTAGTATTGGTAACGGCACGGCCGACGGTCGACGGTGCGCCTTTTTATTGTAACGACCCGGCCCATTTGGCGGCCCATTTGGCGGTCTCGACCGTCGACCGTCGACCGTGCCGTTACCAATACTAGGTCTTCCCACTCCTGGGCGTGGATTTTTACCTTCCCAGGATTCAAACTCTAGACCCAGGCTTAAATCTAGTTCTTTATGAATCCTGAACACCAATTGAGCTATAGCTCAATTGGTGTTCAGGATTCATAAAGAACTAGATTTAAGCCTAGGTCTAGAGTTCGAATCCTGGGAAGGCAAAAATCCACGCCCAGGAGTGGGAAGACCTAGTATTGGTAACGGCACGGTCGACGGTCGACGGTCGAGACCGCCAAATGGGCCACCAAATGGGCCGGGTCGTTACAATAAAAAAAAAACTAGGGTCTTGGCCGAAACTCAAGGGTAGGGGTAGATTAGGTTTTTGACATCAAACATCCCCTACCAACATCCCACATATATATATATATATATCATGTATCATACTATAGCATGCACCATGGGAGAAAATCAAGTCACCTTAACCCTAATCTCGGGTTGGTCGAAAGTCATGGCTAGGGAGAATTCCATTTTTCCTAATCCAACATTCCATTTAAACATCATTTGCATATACATATCATCATCCCAAACATAAGCATATCTCCTAGGGTACATCTCATACAATCATCACATATATAGGCATATGATCTTACTAACACAATCATAATCTCATAGGGTAAGTTGTCCTTCACAACCTCATATTTCATGCCTTGGCCAAATGTTACATGCTAAGGAATCCAATCAAATAACATCATTCATAACTTGTGACGCCCGCCCTTATATCTACTCTCGGGGCGGGGTCACGTACTATCATTCGTATAAATTTTTTTTTTCTTTCTTAAAGTACTAATAACAAAGTACTAAGCATGCTTGTTCAAAACCAACCTATAACATGATAGGTTCAACTCATAATATAGTCAAGTATATGAGTAATCCAAGTTTAACATTCATTACTAAAGAAATGTTAACATAAGCATAATATTGTAGATATGAAGATCTTTATTTCCCGAGCCACCACCCCACACATCTTCAGCCCTCCTGCCTCTTCCTTTAGTTTAAGTGCCTCTTACCCTAATCTGCAGCATAAGACAACATATAAACTAGTAAGCACAAATGCTTAGTAAGATCCTGTCTTACTCGCAAAATTCATATCATAGAAAGATAAGAGAAGAAATCACATTCAAACATGGTAAGTGTTTAAGCATGTTAAACATCTAAGCATATTAACTTCATAGGAAGGTTTCTTTGAAAACATATAACATAATACTTGAATATAGCATAATCATTAGGGCCCGGCTTGTACTTCATGTTTTGCGCGCGCCCCTAAATAGGAACGAGGTAGCTAATCCCGAACCACTAGGGTTTACTAGGCCTTCTCAAAAGTCCTTCAGCCTAGTATCATAATCATTTGACTCGCTTTAAGAGTCTATAGTACAAGCCATTACAAAATAAAATAATTATCATGTTCTTTATTTTCATAAAGTATGCTCTTAGTCCCAACCTTCTAGGGAAGCATTCTTTAGGCCCTAAGCCTTCTTCGTTCATGCCCTACAAGGCTTATTCTTATGCATATGAATGCATCCATAATCATGATAACTAGCCTAGTATAAAGCATGCATTTCATAAGGGTGCCCCATGGGCTATAATGCATGCTCATACATAGATCTCCATAATCATGATAACTAGCCTAGTATAAAGCATGCATTTCATAATAGTGCCCCATGGGCTATAATGCATGCTCATACATAGATCATAATTCAACCCCTTAAACATATCTTATATATGACAAGGTTGATCACATAAATCATATTCATATCATAGGAAGTGGTAGCATGCTTCATGGGTAAATCAAATGGTTCCTAACCCTAAAACTAGGGTCTTGGCCGAAACTCAAGGCTAGGGAGAATTCCATTTTTCCTAATCCAACATTCCATTTAAACATCATTTGCATATACATATCATCATCCCAAACATAAGCATATCTCCTAGGGTACATCTCATACAATCATCATATATATAGGCATATGATCTTACTAAACACAATCATAATCTCATAGGGTAAGTTGTCCTTCACAACCTCATATTTCATGCCTTGGCCAAATGTTACATGCTAAGGAATCCAATCAAACATTTCCTTTCAATATCACATGCATATACATCTCATATCATTTTACATAAGCATATCACATAAAATAATTTAACCTTCACAAACCCTAAGGTTTCATGCCTTGGCCGAATGGTGTAGGGTAGGAAAACTAGGGTTTTGAAATTAAACCTTCACACAAGCATTTATTCAAACACCTTGTCTACACTACTAGACATGGACACATCCTAGGATAGCAAACAACCCAAAAACCCTAGCCTATTCTCCTTTGGCCGAAACTTGTAGGGTAGAGTAGGCTAGGTTTTTGACATCCAATCTTCACACAAACATTTACACAAACACTTTATCTACAATACTAATCATGGACATATCATAGGATAGCAAACAACCCAAAAACCTAACCCTTCCTCCTCTTGGCCGAAAGTTGTAGGGTGGCTAACCCTACTTTTTGTTATCACAACATGAAGGAAACCAACATATATTCATACCCTAAGTTCATAGGGATCTCCTCATGCAATAAGAAGTAACCAAGGCCTATTAAATGGAGGTGGCCGAAAGTTTCATAAAGGAGGAAGGTTTCCTTTTCAAAAACAACAATAAGAAGAAGCATACAAATCAAACAATAACGATTATGCTGCAGGCGAGGGGATACTTACATCCTTTCGCTTGAGATTCTACTTCTTTAAGTCCCTTAGGGTACCCTTGGTTGAAGGAGAAGTGAAGGTTCCTCTTACTCTTTCTTCTCTAGACTCCTTGGCCCTAATAGAGGGCAAGAGCCTTCTTCCTTCCAATCCCCTAGGGTTAGAACCCTAGGGAGCACTTTTCGAAAAATGGAAAAGAGGAGAGGAGAAGAAGGAATTTCGGTGGGGAAGAGAAAGGAAGAAGAAGAGGAAGTTACTCACACCTCTTCCCTCTCTTATTTATACTTTTCTCATGAAAAGACATGTCTCTTCACTATTACACGCTTAACAAGCATGTTTCTTATTCTCTCAACAAGAAACAATGCTTGGTGTAGTGGTTAAGACATGGAGAGTGCAACTAGGAGGTTCAAGGTTCAATCCTTGCTTCCTCCCTTCTACTTCTTCTTTTTATCACAATTTGCACTAATCCATATCAAAGCCCTTTAAGCCAAGCCTATCATGAAATTTCATAATATTAATAATATTTCATGAATTCATAATATTTCATAATATTCCATAAATATTATTTCATAAGATTTTTAATATTTCATATTCATGAATCTATAATACTTCATGAATCCCATAATATTTCATAATGAATTCACAATATTATTCACATAATATTTCATAATGAATTCACAATATTATTCATGGTGAAATTTTGGGGTGTTACAATCCTACACATCTTATAAAAAGTTCGTCCCGAACTTTAAACAATTCCCAGGTACTCAAATTGTAAAAATTGGGGTGTTACAAAAGAAGGCACTACAAGCAACCTGGGACGAGTCTTCCTCAGAAGAAGAAGAAGAGGCACCCCAGTCCAACCTCCTAGCTCTGACCGCCTCAGATAAAGTCGAGACAGAGTCAGAATCAGAACAAGAGGACGACGAGCTGACCTTCACAGAGGACGGAGAAATTAAGGTAACTGGTTTTAATAGATTACAGTTAACTGAATTGATTTCTTTTCTTTCTCGTGATTTGGGAAAAGCCAAACTCCGGGTCGAATCCCTCCGACAGGAAGTAAAACTCCTGAAAGAGGGAGCTGACTCTAAACCCTTAACCGAGAAGGTTCAGGAAGGAACTTCTATTCAAGTTGAAAAACTTGAAAAGGAGAACTCCTCCCTGAAAACTCAGGTTAAGGAATTTAGAACAGTTTTAGAACGATTTACATCTGGTTCCAAGGGTCTTGACTTGATCCTTGGAAAACAGAAATCAGTTCTAAATCGATCTGGACTTGGCTACCGAACCAAATCCCGACAAAGATCATATTTGACTGTACTGAATCAGTCCAGAGGAAAAATTCAGGCATGGGTACCTAAACTGTGCCTGAACCAACCTACTGGATCAAATCAGTATTGGATCCCCAAGGACAAGATTCACATCTTGCCTAACCATCACCGTGGCTTTAGTCCAGGGGGAGCCAAACTGAAAACTATTTTTATTAGATAAACTTGTTATTCTTGAGTTAAATTGCTTGATCGATTGATTGTTTATTTTCTGCAAAATACCATGCTTAGACTTAGGCTAGCTTAAGGACTGAACAAACTTAGCTGAAATTTGACAACATAGTATTGGGTGGAGGTGAGATGATAGTACATTAGGGAAGCCAATTTGGCGGAACTAGCCGAAGCTACCGATCCAAAATCCAAACTAGTTAGACCAGAAATTTTTCAAAAATAATTTTGAAAATGAAATTTCATTAAAAGGCTTTGTCAAGGAAAGGGTGGATGATCCCATAAGGCTTCGGCCAAAGAAGACCTAGTGCCTCGCCAAGACCTGGAAGCCAATTTTTGAAATTCAAATTCAAATTTATTTTTGTCAAATTCGAATCTAACACAAAATTTCAACTAAGTATAGACTTAAACATCTTTTCAAAATTTCAAAATTAATTAATTAAGTTTTCAAAATTTAATTATCCTTCAAAATTAATCAAAAGTTTCAAAACTATCAAAACCTATCTCACAAAACCTATAAGGTTAACGTGATTGAAAACCCTAGATTTGGGTGAGACAGACTAGGCAGTGAAACTCAATTTAAGCTATTCCTGATTCTAATTAGGTCCAAATCAAGAAAATTCTTTATGCGTAGGAACATAAAGATTTAGACCAATGGATGTTGGATAGCGGTTGCTCCAGACACATGACTGGAGACAAATTGAAGTTCACCAAGCTCAAACTCAAAAACCTAGGCTCAGTGGCATTTGGCAATAATGCCACACTCAAGGTAATTGGGTCAGGTAATATTGAGCTTAAATCTGATTTCATTATTAAGAAAGTTCTATTGGTTGAAAACTTTAATTTTAACTTGCTTAGCATAAGTCAGTTATGTGATACTGGTTATAGAGTTACTTTCAACAGTTCCAACTGCCTAATTAGAAATGAACAAGACTCAGAAATCATACTTAAGGGCACTAGGAAAAATAATGTATACACTATAAATCTTCCTATTATACCCAAATGTATATTAACACAATTAGAACAATCAAACCTCTGGCATAGGAGATTAGGACATACCAATTTGAGAACTATCTCAAAAATTACCCAACTTGGCTTAATCAAAGGTATCCCCAACATCAAAAATAATGAAAACCTAATATGTGAATCATGCAATCAAGGTAAGCAAACCAAATCCAATCACAAATTAATTCAGTCTGACTTAACTCAAACCACACTTGAGCTCCTGCACCTTGACCTATTTGATTCACATGGAGCCAGGTCACTAAGCGGGAACCGATACTGCTTAGTAATAGTTGATGATTACTCTAGGTTTACCTGGGTTAGGTTCCTAAAAACCAAAGATGTAACCCTAAACCTATTCAATGAATTCTGTAAACTAATTGAAAATCAAAACAACACTGTGTAGCTCTATCCACAACTGAAGCTGAGAATGTGGCATTAGGAGAATGTGTGGCTCAACTGTTATGGATGATGCACACACTTAAGGACTTTCAGCTCAATTACACCCAAACTCAAGTATTTATTGACAACATAAGTTCAATTAATTTAACTAAGAATCCAATCCAACACTCCAGAACCAAACATATAGAAGTCAAACATCATTTTGTAAGAGACCATGTAACCAGGGGTGAAATAGTACTCAAGTATATTGACTCTAAATCCAACCTAGCTGATATATTCACAAAACCCTTACCTGAATCTGAGTTTAGTTCACTAAGAAGGCAGTTAGGATTGTGTTCAGTAGAATAGTTTAACTCAATTGCTTTTACTATACTTGATTTCAAAAATAAGTTTACTAAAATTGTCTATTTTTGAAAAACTGTTTTATTAAAATTTCAAAACCAGTTTTCAACTTAGTTTTTTTTTCAAAAATCAATTCTAAAATCTTCTCGACTTAGTTTTATATTTATTTTAAAACTACCCCCTTCAAAACTAGGGATTTTTCGAAAATGGACTTAGCCTAGGCTTTAACCCTAGAACTGCATGCACCTATAGACTTAGAAGCCAGCATCTCACAAGCACCTTAGGGTACTTATGATTGATAACCTAGAAAGGGTTGAGATGCTTAGGTCTTTGCCTCAATTCAAGATGCTTTAAGTCAGTGCATCTGCAGCAATTGGGGCACTAAATACAACTTATACAGCAATCAAGTTAAGTGTCAAGCTAACATAATGAGTACTTTAAAACTTAAGACTTTAAAATTTCCTAAGTACTCTGATTATGCATTAAAAACTCTACTATGTATTTTTAAAGTTACTTCTAAGTACCTAAAACTTAAGTACAAATAACGTTTTTAAAAAACCCCACAAATTTTTGAAAAATCTAGGGGGAGATTCCTTCCAGGGGGAGGGAACAAAAGTTAAAACTTTTTCGATGTTTTTTGCTTAACTTAACTTTTTGAACTAGGGTTGCCATAAATCAAAAAGGGGGAGATTGTTGGTGCAGAATGCACCTAAGTCAAACCTGTGTTTTGATAATGGCAACATAGGTCAAAAGTTAAGTCCTTCTTGTTATCTAACAAGTTAACCAAGTGTGCAGTGCAAGCCCTAGCAAAGGACCGCTAGGCACTGACGAAGGAATGCCAGAGTCAAAAGCCCTAGCGAAGGACTGCTAGGCACCAGGCAAAGGACAGTCTGGGACTAAAGACCTAGCGAAGGACTGCTAGGCACCGGGCGAAGGGTAGCTCGGCATCCAAGCCCTGACAAAGGACCGTCAGGCAAAAGTCCAACCAAAGGAGTGGTTGGCAACAGGTAAATTCTCCCGAGAGGAGTAGGTGAGGACGCGTTCCCCGTCGAGGGAACAGTAGGCGTCGGTTCGACCTAGGGCTCCATTTTGGAGACCAAAGTCAGAACCAAGACAGCTAAGGCTGTACAAAATAATAATTAATTGCTTTATTTTGTTTTTGGACTAACCCTGGATGGAGGACCGAAGGAATGTGTGTCTGCAACTCAGAGAGCCTCAAAGGAGTGAGGCAGCAGCTAAGCAGGGCGCCCTGAGTGTCCAGGGCGCCCCCAAGGTGAACCAGAACCAAGTGAAGCAACATAGGCTTCGGCTGCTTATTGGGCAGGGCGCCCTCAGCAGCCAAGGCGCCCTCGTCAACCAGGGCGCCCTCAGGAGACAAGGCGCTTCGCGCCTATGCCAGCAACTCTATCCAGCCTAGAAGACCGGGTCAACCAAGGCGCCCTCAGCGACCAGGGCGCCCCAGAGGTCAAACCTCATCCCTATTCAGGTGGGATAAAGCTTGACCGAGCTGGTTGCGGATCGGATGACACTTGGCAGGGCGCCCCCGACGTCCAGGGCGCCCTAGGGGCTATAAATAGCACCCAACGCCCAAGCCTTCAACATCAACTTCGCTCCAAAGCTTCCACGCTCTTCTACGCTCGTGCCTTGCTCCAGAAACGCCCCACCTCGAGCCGACGACGTCCCTCTGCCCGAAAAGAGTCGATACACTCCGGACGTCGGTAACGAAGAGCTTAACAGTTTATTATTTTATTGCACTTTCTTTGTAATTGAAATTATTGTAACCTCTTTGCGCGAATATAGAATTGCCCAAAGTAAACGGTCAACGACCGTGGGCCTTGGAGTAGGAGTCGACACAGGCTCCGAACCAAGTAAAAATCACTGTGTCCTTTTTGCTGTGTCTCGTATTTTTTCCGCTGTGCACTTACTCTTAGTTTTCCGAAAAAGAGTGATTTCCGATATTCACCCCCCCCCTCTATCGGCTTTCACGATCCAACAATACTAACCCTCCTCAGGAAACCCTTGACAAGATTTCGGAATAGGAGTCGGGATTACTTCCACAATGTGCACCGCCCCCCCCCCCTCCTGTTCCAATTCGTAATTCTTAAATTCCTGACTGATTTCTCAAGGGTAGGAGGGTGGTATATTATAGGACCGAAAGGAATTTAGATATCTCTATAATAGTATGATATTGTCCACTTTGGGCCTAAGCCCTCATAGTTTTGCTCTTGGGCTCTCCCAAAAGGCCTCATGCCAATGAAGATATCTTTTTTCCTTATAAGCCTATGATCTTTTCTATGTGTTTTCGATGTGGGACTATATTTGCAACCTTGCAACCTGATGGCCCCAATTTAGCTAATTAAAGTTGTCACGAATTGTGGGACCATCAGAATTTAAAATTTATAAATGTGCTGGAAACCCTTTTTGCAATCAAAAAAAATATGAAAACGTAGTAAAGGGGCCACAGGTCGTATTTTTCCTCGGGACTAGTTGATGTTGTGTGATTCGCGCTCATGTTTATGTGTCGTTTGTGAATTTGGGTTTCAAATGTGATTTAGGTTTGGAATGCGATTAGGAATGAAGAGGAAGTCACTTCACTGAATGAACTAAACAAGTGTGATGCAATTAATAACTCAACCAATGAAAAGCTACTTAACCAAGGCAACTTAACTAAATTTGGGAAACAAATCTGAATTTAATAGCAGCCAAAATGCTAAGCAAGTGGATAAAACAGTGATCACAATTTCTGAACCAAATGACCTTAGTGACCTAGCTGCCCTTGATATCAAATGCAGGAATTGAAATGAACTTGATACAATTGATAAAGATGCTGCCCACTTGATATGCAAGGGATAAACTTTTATGCTAAGATGAAACTGGACTAGATTCAAATCTGTAAATTGATGTCAATCAATTGCTGTAAAGGAGATAAATGAGAAACAATGAAGAGAACAAAGACTTCTTGAGCAAATGCAGAAATTGAAGTGGCACACAAGGAAGGGCTGATACGCAATTTGCAACCCAATTTCAGAACTCAATATCAAGTGCTTTGGAATGAAACAAACTGCAAGTGAAATCAGAGGTTAAAACCAAGCTCACTTGATACCATTTCAGAGAGAACAACCAAGGAATGCCGAACTGAACTCAATGGCAGATAATGGAATCAAATTTCAGAATTGAAGTTGCAGTGTTTGCAAAATTGAAGTTTAACTTTCAGAAATCAAATGCATTCAACAAACTGGATAAAAATCACGCAAGGCAACTGAAATCTAGTGCTTTAGAATTCAAATTGCAGCACTTCACTGATACACTTCAGAAATAAAAACTGAGAATATGCAGAGATGAAGTTAGCAGAAATGGGGTTCAAGTTGCAGATATAGAATTTGATGCAAATAAGCTGAACTGAAAATGCAAAATTAAAACTAAATTGCTTAACATCTCAGATCAATTTCCTTAGCAAACTAAATGTTGTCTTCGATTGCAGGGAATAGACTAAACAAGAATCTGATTGGAAATAAACTACAATTTTCGAAACTGAACAGAAATTTGCAAAAACAGGGCTGATACGGGCTGTCAACTTGATACGCAAGGATTTAAGCCAAAAACAACTGAAATTTAAAACAATTATCCACTAGAAAAGCTTCCTAAACTACTCAACTTGAAGGACATAAACCTAATTAAGCAGAAACAAGTAGGAAACGAAATTAACCAATCTGAAACCAAGACAGAAACCAAACACGGCAGTAATGGAAATTACAGCTACAAACAACTGAAATTAACTAACTAAACTAGCATCTATCCCTTCTCTGAGCTCAAATTCGTCTTGCCGTCACACAAGATATGAGCCTCGAACCCGTAAGCTCAACACATCGCCGGAAAACTGCCCCTGCGAAGCAAATCTAGCTCAGCTCTGCTCAAATGCGAAAACCCATCCAATTCCTTCAACTCAGCTACGATGATGATTTGAGATTGGTCCGAGCACTTCAGGGAACCCCTCTGAACTACTCAGATGAATGAAATGGTGCGCAGCATTGAAATCCAGGAAGCGATGGCAAAACTGACGAGACCTCGATCAGTCCTGTTCTTGGGCAATTTAGAGCTAGCTTCTTCTCGGAAACACTTTGCCAATGATCCGGAACTTGATCCAAAGGAGAGAATGATGCGGTCGCGCCCCTTGAATGAAGAACTACGGAAGAAGATGCTAAGAACACACGAAGAAGACGAAGAACGGCGGAGACGCGACAACGGCTGAAGGCGGGGAATTTCTGATTAAATACATAAGAATGGACGGCTCAGATTGAATTGAGAAAATCCAATGGCTGATCTTGCTCTGATTTGAGCCAAACTTTGATGATGATGATCTGGGGTCAGGATCTACCTCGTGGTAGCTCGAATCCTCCAGATTTGTAACGGATGGTCCAGATCACCCTAATCTTTGCATGGACGATCTAGAGCCCTCCGAGCTTGATCCAACGGTTGAATGAGCTCTGATTGGGATGAAACCTTCAGATCTTGATCAGAGTGCTTGATCAACCCTAACCCTAGCTCAGATTGCTTCAGATGGTCCCGGATGGCTCAGATCTAGCCGCTTTTGAATCGGACGACCCAGATTTAATCATAATCTTGATAACTCGATCCGGGTCACTTCCGACTCAAGTTCGACCCAATATGCCCTAGATCCATGAACCTTTCATGCCTACAAAAATAGATCAAGAATTTAGTGGTCAAATAATCCAAATATGTGTAAATTTGCAATTAAGTCCAAAATAAGAGGAAATTCTAAAACCTAGGGCAATTTCACAATTAAATAATAAAAACATGGGTCAAACCTGGATTTTAACAATTAAAATAATCAATAAAAATGGTACTTATCACAACCCCAACAATCCCCCCCTCAAACAAAGGATCACAGACCCCCCCTGAAGCAGAAACTCTTTCCGTTTGATGTCCGATTCTTAACCCACTTGGACTTTTTGCCCCTCGGTCCACTAGACCTACAAGAACTTCACCGCCTAGCCATAACTAGGACTTCTCTGCCTAGTGTCTGGTCCTCTTGATCAAGACACGGGAGCCCACACATCCTTTATTCAAGGCTTAACTCACATGGTTAGATCTGGATCATAGCTCTAGCTCGTGCTTCATCAGGTAGTTAGTTCGGTGAAGAGCGACCTGACTCTGATACCAATTGTTAGGACCGAAAGAAATTTAGATATCTTGGTATGATATTGTCCACTTTGGGCCTAAGCCCTCATAGTTTTGCACATGGGCTCTCTCAAAAGGTCTCATGCCAATGGAGATATTTTTTTCCCTTATAAGTCTATGATCTTTCCCATGTGTTTACGATGTGGGACTGTGTTTGCAACTTTGCAACCCCAACAGTATACGGTCTAGTTGAATAGAGGTAGGAGCTGGAGTCGGCACTTCATTTCTTTTTACAGACTGAGCTTCCTCGACTTGAACAAAGTGTCATCAAGAAGACTTGACACTTGATGACATCTGTATATTGATGTAATAGGGAAACATTTTCAAATTTATAGATATGATCCTTAGGACTGGTAGTACCGTTATATTCCTTGGTTTTGGAAGTGCCTTAGTAACTCAACCCGGAGAATGTTTCTTGAGAACGGAAGGCCTCGAAGGATTTTTACCCCTCTAGATATGGGGGTCTTTCCCCTCAGAAGATATCAATTGGGGGTTTCTCCCAATATTCCATCGAGCATGCCTTTGTGACAGATGTACCAAGGGTTATGGAGGAACACAGTGTCGAACATTCATCTGGGCCAGGGTATCATCTGATGAGGTGTTGGCATTGCTTCGACCGACCAAGGTGGTGGCTTGATTGGGAAATTGATCCAAATGGGGCGCGAACCCTGGGACGCTGGGCTTCTAGATCGCCCACTGAAAGCGCTTCTCGATTTACCCTGGCGGTCGGTGGGAAACTTCCGTGTGGCCGGGCCGGTCGCCCGAGATTGGTTGGAAAAATCTCGTTAATCATTGATTGGGAAATTGATCGCCAGTGGGGGTGGCTGTTGGGACTGTGTTAGTAGGAGCCCTAGAGCCAATTATGTGATGATTGACTAAGGACTTTTTGTATCATATTCTATCATTAATAAATGCATGTTTGGTTATTATACTTACTTTATAGTTGTGTCAAATAACTAAGTATAATAATATCCTTGAGTAGTAGGTTCTTATCTACATTATATCGATTGGTTGAATCGATTGTGAGATAATGTAGAGAACACTACACTAAATCATTCCTAATCAAGCATTAATATTCAAGGACAATATTAATGCATGGAGACTAGCATGTAGGTCAATTGATGACTTGAGCTCACAAGTCATGGATATGTGATATTAAGTTGACACATGGGTATACATTAGAGAATATGTACTGAATTGACCCGCCATGAGAAAGTTTCATAGATTGTCATATGAGTGTCATAAATTTTCTCATGTGACTATTAGTATGAATAGTCCTTAGACCTGAAGTCACTATGGTTCCCTACATAAGGAGTTATGTACTTTGGTATTGTCAAACGTTACCCGTAACAGGGTGGACTATAAAGGTGATCACTGGGTATGCAATGAATTATGTGAAGGGATGTGAGTGATGTAGATGGGATCTATCCCTCCCATATAACAGGAGTGATATCTGTGGGCCCCTTGATCGAGTAGGACTACTAAAACGCATGATCATGCTCAAATGAGTCAATATGAGATATTGAGCTCATTTGTTTGAGTGAGTCTACTCGGGGATCAAGAAACACAAAGATTGATCGAGGATGACATGGTCTATGCCTCATTGGTTAATCTAAATATCAAGGATAGAAGGACAAGGTCATACATTATCATAGTCAAGGAGGTTTAGTCGGATCTAGACTTTTCTTGTTACTTGGGTAGCAATGATGCATTGCTAGATGTCGCTCATTGCTTATGTGTCTAAAGCGTTTAGGCGCATTGCCAACGTTACGAAAACTTATTGGGTCACACACTAAGGACATGATGCTTCGGGAGTTCAGGAGCTCGGGACAGGAGCTCGGGAGACTCGGGTCAGGAGCTCAGGGACTTAGTCAGGAGCTCGAGTTGAAAACTCGGGAGACTAGGTCGGGAGCTCTAGTTGGGAACTCGGTAGACTAGGTCGGGAGCCCAAGTTGGGAACTCGGGAGACGTAGTCGGGAGCTCGGGGACTTGGTCGGCAGACTGGGTCGGGAGCTTGACGACTTGCTCGGCAGACTTGGTCGGGAGCTCAGGGACTTGCTCGGGAGACTTGGTCGAGAGCCCGAGAGGCCCGGTCAGAATTGCAGGAGAAATTCATTAAAGTGTTTAATGAAGGAAAGAGAAACGTCTCTCTTCATTAGATGAAGAGAAGGTGAAGAGTCACATGAAAAGATGTGCTCTTTATTGACTTTAATGAAGGGAATTCAAAGAGACAAAAGATTCTTCATATTCATGGGATGAGTATAAAAGAGGGGCTAATCATTTTGAATGTGAAGTGAGTGTTTCTCTTCTTCCCTTCCTCTCTTCTTCCTCTTCTCCTCCTTGGCCGAAACCCTTGTTGGGTTTTTGGTGGTCTTGTGAAACTATCTCAAGTTGCTAGTACAACTAAGGTAGTTCTTCCCGAAGTTGAGAGTTCGTGTCCGTGTGGATACGAATAGAGGCACGGACACTTGAACGTGCAAGAGATCCGGCACATCTTGGACGAGCGGGATAAGCGAAAGGGCACGTTCCAAAGGTATACACTTTAGATAGATCTATTAGATAGATGAACTTTGTACGAGTTTTTCTTTCTCATGGATCGCTCGAGGGATCTTGTTTCTACTGCGTTTTGTGTTTTGGTGCCGGGAGATCCCAACAGACTGCCCTTGCAATACTGCTTACACTGTAATAACTACTAACTTGTCAAAATCCTTCGTCGCCATGGCGATGCCATTGGGTGTTTCGGTGGCATCCATTCTAACATCTCAATTCAGGTCTTAACTTATTTTCTCATAGACAACGCCAATTGATCCTGCTTGAGAATGCTGACGAACAAACCACCAGTGAGTTGAGGTGAATGCTAACTTGATCGCCAATTGCCTAGTGATAGCAAGGATTAGTGGGGAGATCTGTAGAAGTCTTTTATAGAGAGGTGGCTGATTCTTTCCTTTTCTACGTGTCCCTTGATCCTTGCGGTCATTATATCCTTTTAGAAATAATTTGCAATCCCGAGATCCACACGAGCATTATCCTTTTCATAAAATAGTATGAAATCCCAAGATCCACGCGAACATTATCCTCTTCATGAAATAGTCCAACATTTTGAGTCAAGGGCGCCAAGGAATCGAGGGCTCCTAAGGAGTCGAGAGCGCCAAGGACACAGGACCGCCAAGGAGGTTGGAGTGCTAAGGAGACATGAGCGCCAAGGAGTCAGGGGCGTCTAAGCTGACGGGGGTGGCTCGGTTTTCCCTTGACTTTAACAACCACCTTAGCAGAACTATTAACTTTCCTAGCAATGTGTCACCCTCTGATTATCGCCCGTATCATATGTATTTAACTCATTAATATTCATTGAGTTATTTGTGAATAATGATTATGAACAATATTCATGAACAAAGTTTATAAATTATGTTTATCAATAAATTTTTATCAACATGATAAATAAATATAAAACTTTTAAAATGAAAAAATAAGAAATTATTATCAAACTCAATAACCACCCAATTAAGCTTTAAAATACAAAGTTGTTCTTCAAAAAATTTAAAGTTCACCCAAAAATGTATAAGTTTCAAACAATGAAAAAAGTTTGAATTGAAGGTTTGATAACGTCTAAACAAATCAAATTCCAACTAAGGACAAGTTCATAAAAAAGAAACCATGTAAAACTGCAACAATCATTTCAATAAATTAGTTGGTTTTAGGCTCAATTTGATTTTATTCGGCTATCTTTTCAAACAAGTTTGAATACCATATAATTTGGTTCGGCTTGACTCATTTATAGCTCTAATTACAAAGGTAATTAAGTATTAACTATTAGTAAAACAAATGACAATGTGTTATATATCTTTCTAGGGAACAGATTGGGGTTGGTTTGTTATGAGAAGCACAATAGAGCCGAATTATTTTATGATTTTTTTAGAATGATTATGTAAATCTATTATATGATTATTGGCTGACTATGCCCTGGGCATCTTTTTTTGAATGAAACATGAGGATGAGTATTTCCTTTATTTAGAAATTCTGGGGTCTGGAGTTCGAGCCTCTCTCACGCCAACTGTTTTTTGCTTGAGAGTTTAGTCACTGAAGCCATAGTCGCTGCGAAAGAGCTCGACGTGAGCTTTAACAACAGTCTAGTGAATTTGCCTGCAAGGCAACTCTCAAGCAAAACTTTGTATTTTCCCCTACGGCAGGCTGCGGTGCAGTACATGGCTGATTTGATCGAGGGTAGGCCTAAAAGCATCCAGCAGACTGAACCAGCTGTTAGGCGGAGGCGCAGCAGCCTTATGTTTTCGTCTATGCTCGCTGTTCCAATCTCAGAAGAAGAGCGGCAAGGAAAGCACAGTCTCCAGAGGGCAAGACACCACATCCAGAAAGTTAAGAGTCTGAAACTGTTAGCTTGGCCTTTCTCTCATCTGTTTGAATTCATTCAAAAATATATTTTCCATAAAGCCAGAACTTGAATGGATTCTATTAGGGTTTTCGATTGTGTTGCAGCTTTTATCAAATTTGATATCTGGATTGGATCTTTTAGCTTTCATGTTTTTATATATATAGTTGCATTCATCTCTACAGCTCAGGAGCATTTTCTAGATGGCACCAGGTTCTCAAATATAATCCAAGAAGATTGCTCAGCCAGGTCAGCCAAAAATTGTAAAAACAAATACAAGAAAATGCATGATTTAATTGGATCGAGATCTGAATCGAGAGAAACAGGAAGAAGAACAATAAAATAAAAATGGAAGATTTATTAGCTTCCCGTAGGGACCAAGAACAGTAAGTATTAATAATCATGTCAAACTATTATTTGGTGATGAACACCTTTTCCTTTTTTTTTTTTTTTTTTGGTGGTTGTATTATGTATCCAGACAATGAGATTTTATTATTTTTTTAAATTTGTCTTGGTAGGTCACCATGATTCTTATACATATTTTGGATTGTGGATTATGTAATAAAGATTTCTTTCCTCAATTAAAGATGACTAACAAAACAAGTTATTAGTAATCTAATTATTTCTTTTTAAATTTCTATAAAATATTCATACTAAAATTGCAGACTACGAATGAAAACAAAACAAAGACTGAACAAACCAAGTTAAAAAAAACAAGTTTACACCCATTTTTTATAGATAACATTCAGAACCGACATGCCAAACGACTACTATTGCTCTTTTGCTTTCTAGTCAAACCTTAAAAAATATACCAGTTGAAGAAAAGAGAAGAATATACAACATATTTTAGGCTTAAATATAGACTTGCCTCTCCAACTTCAACAGAAATAGCATGAGGAGTAAAGCCAATTCAAGGGGTGCCTGTTTAAACATAAAGATCGATGTTAAACATTTTTAAAAAAAAAGCATTGACCGCGTACTAAAACCATCGGCGATCAAGTTCATAGGAAAAAGATGGATGCATGCAAGAAAACTACATGGATTTTATACATTCAAGAGATGCAACTTGTTTAGATTTAAACTCATTAATTAGCTGACTCAAGCTCTTTGAATGATTTCTTGCTTTTGATGCTTAACTACTAGTAAATGTTGAGAAAGTTTTCGACTCAATTGAGCACTAAAAGCCATATAATTAACCTGACAAATGATAGATTTTTCAGGGGAATAAAATTGTCTTCGATAATTGGCAATACAGTAAATCTTTTTTATATAGGTGATCAAATAATTAGAAGGAAAGAACATAGATGGGAATTACATCCAATGTAATGTGGAATATTATCATGACAAATAGAGAAATAATAGAGAGCAATTAATGCATGAGAGCAAATAGGATGATGATATGGAGCATGTAAATGTACTTAACTGCTCAATATCTTTGGGATTCAACTATAAGGAAAAAACCAAAGTAAATCACAGGTAGTTCAGACATTTTCTAACATAATCACCTATTAAAATTTTCAAATCAAAGTAACGTAGATATATACAGTAATTATACAGAAACAGAACGGTGTGTAATTGACAGTATGTTCACCAATGAAAACAAAATGAATACCCATGCCTCGAGTTTGCTGCCTCTTTGATGATCTTGGAAGCCGACCGAGATGCTTAATATCCTGAATCTGATGATAGAGTCAATCACATATATTCATGACTTAAATATCAATATCAACTTAAATTCATTACAACAAACTTGGTCTTAATTATAGCATAAAAGTACAAGCTCTTATTACACACATAAATTCTAGAATTAATTTAGGCCTATTTAAGACTTAGTTTCCATTACATATGTATAAACCAACCAATTATGCTATCGATGAGTAAAATGTATTTGCTTCTTATGCTCTTCTTGATCATAATTGCGCCCATGAATCCCCAGAAACCAATGACAAATCCAGGTGCAAAGCCAATGAAATACCAAATTCTTCCATACTCATCATCTTCAGCCACGTGCTCTTCTTCTATGACTCCGTCATTGTTGGTTTGGTTGTCTCCAAGACATTTGGTTTCAAGTGGTTCCCCACAAAGCTCAGGGTTCTCCATGTAAGACAAATTGGTGAAGGTTTGAAGTTGAGAGCCCACCGGTATTTTGCCAAAAAGATTGTTGTAAGACAAGTTTAAGACCGTTAGAAAAGTTAACGCAGAGATACTTGAAGGGATTCTACCTGACAAATCGTTCTTTGAAAGATCAAGTGATTCTAGTTGGCTCATAAGACCAATTTTCTCTGGTATTTGTCCTGAAAAGTAATTGGAAGATAAGTTGAGAAAGTGGAGGCCATGAAGATTTGTCAACTCTTCAGGAATTACGCTTGAGAGATTGTTATTGGAGAGGTCAATGCTCATGACAAGTGAAAGCAAAGTAGTGAAAACAAGTGATGAATCTTTGGCAACTATAATGAGGTTCTCTTTGTAATAAAAAGAACCGTCTACATCTAGTGGTGAAGGTATTCCATGGTTATGGTTTGCCATCATAGCAGTGAAATTACCAAAACTAGGAGGCAACAAGCCAGAGAAAAGATTGTGAGCAAGATCTAGGACTTGGAGTGAAGGGAGGATCAAGGAGAGTTCTGATGGAATGCCACCTGTGAACTTATTTGACCTTAAAGAAAGTACTCTTAATGATGACAGTTTTGGTCCGATCCAACTGAGTATGTCCCCTGACAATTCATTCCAGCTAAAGTCAATAACCACCAGTTCGACGCACTGTTTCAATGCTGTGGGAATTGTGCCAGAGAGGTTATTGTTATTGAAGTGTAGTGATCGGAGCTTTTTTATAAGTCCAAGTGTTCTAGGGATGCTGCCGGATAACATGTTGTTTGAAACGTCGATGGCTAACAAATTCGATCTATATCCGAAACAATCTGGGAGTGTTCCAGATAAATCATTGTTGGCAAGGTGGATAACTACTAGATCATTTGCTGTACAAATGGAGGATGGAATACTACCATTCAGTCTGTTGTTTGGCAAATACATAGCGATAGCGTTATCAGCCAAGCTGTTTGGAATAGGCCCAGAGAAGGAATTGTGAGAAAGGTCCAAATATGCATCCGCAAGTTGCATTCTTGGTATGAAGCCTTCAAAGTTGTTGTAACTTAAATCGAAAAATCTTACATCTTTGAAGCATTCTAAAGAGTGCGGCAACATCCCTCTCATATAATTGTGAGAAACATATAGCCATATCCGCGATAAGCACAAGCTCCAAAACCAATCAGGAAAAGCATCAGATATTCCATTATGTGATATGTCTAGCAGTTGTAAACTGGTTTGGTTCTGCAACCACGTAGGAAATCTGGGTCCCAAGTTGCAAGAGCTCATCATGATATATCCTGCTTGAAATGGAGGAAGCCAATTTTGGCTCACATTGACTGACAAGTTGTTGTCAGATATATCCATGTAATATAAATTTGTGAGATTGGCTAAGTGGACTTCTGTGATGTCTCCAACTAAGTTGTTTGAAGATATACTGAAATACTGCAATGCAGACAATTTCCCCAAGGATGCTGGAACTGAGCCACTCAGTTGATTGAAACCAAGTTCAAGATAACATAAATTTGTGAGATTGGCAAAGTGGACTTCTGTGATGTCTCCAACTAAGTTGTTTGAAGATATACTGAAATACTGCAATGCAGACAATTTCCCCAAGGATGCTGGAACTGAGCCACTCAGTTGATTGAAACCAAGTTCAAGATAATATAATCTTTGAAGCCTCTCAAACTGACTTGGAAAAGGACCACTAAACTGATTGTTATACAAGTTAACGTAAGAAAGTCTGTTATCATTGCATCTTGATAGTTGTTCAAAGTATTCAACAACTCTCCCTGTTATACTGTTATCATCGAGTTCGATTCCACTCAAGTTACATAGACTTCCTAAGGTATCAGGAATCCATCCACTTATGTTGTTCTCAGAGATATAGAGACGTTCTAGCTGAATGAGATTTCCAATTGAATCTGGTATCTTTCCATTAATCTGATTATCTGATAAACCCAAACTCTGCAATGCAGTTAGATTGCCGATAGTCTCTGGTATGCCTCCAACAATTCTATTATTAGTAAGGTCCAGCAATGTCATTTTACTTGAGTTTCCTATGCTTTCCGGTATTACACCTTCGAGACGGTTACCAGAGAGGGACAATTCTTCTATGTTTCGGAGGTTTCCAATATTTTTTGGAATCTCTCCGCTGATGTTATTAATGCCCAGGTACAGGAACTGCAGATTTCTGAGATGGACAAAAGATGCCGGTATTTTTCCAAAAATATGATTATTAGATAGAAATAAGTGAGTTAGATGGGAGAGACTGCCAAGCTGGTTGGGGATTTCTCCTTTCAAACCACAACTCAAAAGGTACAAGCGTTCCAATTGAGTTAAAGATCCAATCGAGCTAGGAATTTGATGGGCAGATAAGTTGTTATAACTCATATCTAAATACTTCAAGTGCTTCAAATGAAACAATGAAGGATGAACCTCGCTTGTATTGGAAAGACCGTAAGGAACAGAGAGGTCAAGTTTGATAACATGACCTGTGATGTTGTTGCATCCTACACGTACCCAACTGCAGCAGTCATCGCCCTTCCATGGAGGTAGCAGCCGATCAACTTCAGGTAAGCCACTTCTGACGTTCAGCAGAGCCTTCCTCTCCTTCTCTATGCAGAGTTGCAAAGATCCGGAGAGGAATAAGAGGGAACTCCAGAAGAGGTAAAGAACAAGGTTGAGTGTAGCAGCAGCAGCAACAGCCATGAGATGAGATGTTGCACAAAGAGTTCAAAGGCAGCAGATCATCAACAAAAACTTTAGCAACATTTTTCTCCCCCTCTCTCCCTCCATTAATTAATTTGTGATCAATTTAATGCACGATAGTGATATATATCATTCAAAGTTTTTTTATTTTAAAAAAGAAACAAAATTGGTAAAGAAATTCCTATCAAAATAGATCGATCGTACAGAGATAATTGTACTAGAGTCTAACGTGAACTTTAATAGCATTTACTCCCTCTCTCCCTTATATAATTTAAATAAAATTAACAGAAAATTTATGATATATAGAAGTCACTATCAAAATTAATATCTTGTTTGGCTATTTCTATTGACTTGAAAAATAAAAATTGACTATAGTGATATATACCATTCTAATAAGTTTTTTTTTTCTTTCAAAAGAAAGAAAATTGGTAAAGAAATTCCTACCAAAATAGATCTATCATATAGAGATTATTGTATATGACTCTAATTTAAATTTTACTAACATTTTCTCCCTCTCTTCTTTATATAAGTTAGATAAAATTAATACGAAATTTGTGATCGATGGAAGTTATCATCACCATTAATTTCTGGCTTAAATGTTTGTATTGACTTGGAAGACTTCAAAAAAAAAATCTTTTATATCATTCACAATTATCACCATTAGCATTAATTCCTTCCTTTCTATATATTGACTTGGAAAACAAAAATCTAACGGCAATTTACCAAAAGGCGTACCCAAGAATAGGTATTTACCAAACAGTGTACCATGATTTCATTTTCACCAAATTAAGGGCGCACTTAATAATAGTGAACTTCCTCTTATACCCCTCCTGTTATCTACTGTCTTTCTCCTTCTCTCTCTGTAACAAATTTCGAGACGACGACTGCAGATACTTTTTCAGACTTTTATTTTAAAATAATATAATATGAAATCGGCGCTGAAAACGTTGTAAGGTAAACATCAAAAAAAATATTTCAGTTAACAAATATCTCATCCAATTGGATTTAAAAATATAAATAAATAATATTTATATTTGATTAATAAAAATTAATATATTAAATAATATTTAATAAATATATTAATATATATATAAAATATTAATAAATATAATAATAATATTTAATAAATATATTAATATTTCATCCCACACTCTTTATTAATAAATATATTAATAAATATATATAAATATATTAATATATTAATAAATATATTAATATATAAAAAAAATTGAAAAAAACGTTGGCTGAAAATTTTAAAACAAAACGTATATTGATTTCAGGCCCACGCTGGGCCTGAAATATTTTTATTTCAGGCCCAGCGTGGGCCTGAAATTTTTTTATTTCAGGCCCACGTTGGGCCTGAAATCTTTTGATTCAGGCCCGACTTGGACTCAAATTTTTTTTCTATTTTAAAAATATATTAATATATAAAAAAACCTATCAAAACACTTAATTTCAGATTCAAACACAGGGCCTGAAATCATCCCAGGAGGGTCTAAAGTCAAATAACTTCAGATCCTATAAATAATTAATTTAATAAATAAAAATTAAATATAAAAAATATTTTTAAAATTAAAAAATTTTTTTTGCCCTGGGCCTGAAGTCATCCGACTTCAAGCCCAAGGAGGGCCTGAAGTCTGATGACTTCAGGCCCTCCATTATTCATATTAAAATATATTAAAAAAATTTTATAAAAAGGTTTAATATATAATTACATATTATATAGGAGTGGTTTAGGTATATCAGTAAGTTTGGGTGCCGAAACATCTAATAGGAGTGGTCTAGGACATGAGATTTTGGGTGCCGAAACATCTAATCTTGCTGTATCACCAATGCTATAGGAGTGATTTAGGTATATCAGTGAGTTTTGAGCAAAACTCACTGATGGACCTACCATATTTGGAATTCTGAAAATCCTATATCAGTGGACAGGGTTGAGCTAGGAGATGAGATTTTAGGTGCCGAAACCTCTAATCTTGTTGTATTACCAATGCTATTGGAGTGGTTTAGGTATATCAGTGAGTTTTGAGCAAAACTCACTGATGGACCTACCATATTTGGAATTCTGAAAACCCTATATCAGTAGACAGGGTTGAGCTAGGAGATGAGATTTTGGGTGACGAAACCTCTAATCTTGCTGTATCACCAATGCTATAGGAGTGGTTTAGGTATATCAGTGAGTTTTGCTCAAAACTCACTGATATACCTAAACCACTCCTATAGCATTGGTGATACAGCAAGATTAGAGGTTTCGTCACCCAAAATCTAATCTCCTAGCTCAACCCTGTCTACTGATATAGGGTTTTCAGAATTCCAAATATGGTAGGTCCATCAGTGAGTTTTGAGCAAAACTCACTGATATACCTAAATCACTCCTATAGCATTGGTGATACAGCAAGATTAGAGGTTTCAGCACCCAAAATCTCATCTCCTAGCTCAACCCTGTCTACTGATATAGAGTTTTCAGAATTCCAAATATGGTAGGTCCATCAGTGAGTTTTGCTCAAAACTCACTGATATACCTAAACCACTCCTATAGCATTGGTGATACAGCAAGATTAGAAGTTTCGGCACACAAAATCTCATCTCCTAGCTCAACCCTGTCTACTGATATAGAGTTTTCAGAATTCCAAATATGGTAGGTCCATCAGTGAGTTTTGCTCAAAACTCACTGATATACCTAAACCACTCCTATAGCATTGGTAATACAGCAAGATTAGAAGTTTTGGCACCCAAAATCTCATCTCCTAGCTCAACCCTGTCTACTGATATAGGGTTTTCAGAATTCCAAATATGGTAGGTCCATCAGTGAGTTTTGCTCAAAACTTACTGATATACCTAAACCACTCCTATAGCATTGGTGATACAGCAAGATTAGAAGTTTCGGCACACAAAATCTCATCTCCTAGCTCAACCCTGTCTACTGATATAGAGTTTTCAGAATTCCAAATATGGTAGGTCCATTAGTGAGTTTTGCTCAAAACTCACTGATATACCTAAACCACTCCTATAACATTGGTGATATAGCAAGATTAGAGGTTTCGGCACCCAAAATCTCATCTCCTAGCTCAACCCTGTCCACTGATATAGGGTTTTCAGAATTCCAAATATGGTAGGTCCATCAGTGAGTTTTGCTCAAAACTCACTGATATACCTAAACCACTCCTATAGCATTGGTGATACAACAAGATTAGAGGTTTCGGCACCTAAAATCTCATCTCCTAGCTCAACCCTGTCTACTGATATAGGGTTTTCAGAATTCCAAATATGGTAGGTCCATCAGTGAGTTTTGCACAAAACTCACTAATATACCTAAACCACTCCTATAGCATTGGTGATACAACAAGATTAGAGGTTTCGGCACCCAAAATCTCATCTCCTAGCTCAACCCTTCCACTGATATAGGGTTTTCAGAATTCCAAATATGGTAGGTCCATCAGTGAGTTTTGCTCAAAACTCACTGATATACCTAAACCACTCCTATAGCATTGGTGATACAACAAGATTTGAGGTTTCGGCACCCAAAATCTCATCTCCTAGCTCAACCCTGTCTACTGATATAGGATTTTCAGAATTCCAAATATGGTAGGTCCATCAGTGAGTTTTGCTCAAAACTCACTGATATACCTAAATCACTCCTATAGCATTGGTGATACAACAAGATTAGAGGTTTCGGCACCCAAAATCTCATCTCCTAGCTCAACCCTGTCCACTGATATAGAGTTTTCAGAATTCCAAATATGGTAGGTCCATCAGTGACTTTTGCTCAAAACTCACTGATATACCTAAATCACTCCTATAGCATTGGTGATACAGCAAGATTAGATGTTTCGACACCCAAAATCTCATCTCCTAGCTCAACCCTGTCCACTGATATAGGGTTTTCAGAATTCCAAATATGGTAGGTTCATCAGTGAGTTTTGCTCAAAACTCACTGATATACCTAAACCACTCCTATAGCATTGGTGATACAACAAGATTTGAGGTTTCGGCACCCAAAATCTCATCTCCTAGCTCAACCCTGTCTACTGATATAGGGTTTTCAGAATTCCAAATATGGTAGGTCCATCAGTGAGTTTTGCTCAAGACTCACTGATATACCTAAATCACTCCTATAGCATTGGTGATACAACAAGATTAGAGGTTTCGGCACCCAAAATGTCATCTCCTAGCTCAACCCTGTCCACTGATATAGAGTTTTCAGAATTCTAAATATGGTAGGTCCATCAGTGAATTTTGCTCAAAACTCATTGATATACCTAAATCACTCTTATAGCATTGGTGATACAGCAAGATTAGATGTTTCAGCACCCAAAATCTCATCTCCTGGACCACTCCTATTAGATGTTTCGGCACCCAAACTCACTGATATACCTAAACCACTCCTATATAATATGTAATTATATATTAAACTTTTTTATAAAAAAAATTTTTATATATTTTAATATGAATATTGGAGGGCCTGAAGTCTGATGACTTCAGGCCCTCCTTGGGCCTGAAGTCGGATGACTTCAGGCCCAGGGCACAAAAAAAATTTTAATTTTAAAAATATTTTTTTATATTTAATTTTTATTTATTAAATTAATTATTTATAGGATCTGAAGTTATTTGACTTCAGACCCTCCTGGGATGATTTCAGGCCCTGTGTTTGAATCTGAAATTAAGTGTTTTGATAGGTTTTTTTATATATTAATATATTTTTAAAATAGAAAAAAAATTTGAGTCCAAGTCGGGCCTGAATCAAAAGATTTCAGGCCCAACGTGGGCCTGAAATAAAAAATTTCAGGCCCACGCTGGGCCTGAAAGATTTGATTTCAGGCCCAGCGTGGGCCTGAAATCAATACACGTTTTGTTTTAAAATTTTCAGCCAACGTTTTTTTTCAAATTTTTTTTATATATTAATATATTTATTAATATATTAATATATTTATATATATTTATTAATATATTTATTAATAAAGAGTGTGGGATGAAATATTAATATATTTATTAAATATTATTAATATATTTATTAATATTTTTTATATATATTAATATATATATTAAATATTATTTAATATATTAATTTTTATTAATCAAATATAAATATTATTTATTTATATTTTTAAATCTAATTGGATGAGATATGTGTTAACTGAAATATTTTTTTTGATGTTTACCTTACAACGTTTTCAGCGCCGATTTCATATTATATTATTTTAAAATAAAAGTCTTAAAAAGTATCTGCAGTCGTCATCTCGAAATTTATTACAGAGAGAGAAGGAGAAAGACAGTAGATAACAGGAGGGGTATAAGAGGAAGTTCACTATTATTAAGTGCGCCCTTTGGTGAAAATGAAACCATGGTACGCTGTTTGGTAAATACCTATTCTTGGGTACGTCTTTTGGTAAATTACCGAAAATCTAATGATCGATTGACAATAGTGACGCATATCATTTTGACTTTTTTTAAAAAAAAATAATAATCCACTACAAAAATAACAAGGAATTGCGACGGACATTTTTCATAGTCCGTCGCAAGTAGCATGGCGAGCTGCCTGGGATGGCCGGCACTGGCAAGAGAATGCTGCGATTGCTCGAGGCAATCACAATTCAGAGGTTGCTGGCCCCAGCACGGGATCCACGAAGTACACTGCTGGATCTCGTTTCATTGTCCAGCATGCCAGTGATTTGGTAAGTAGTTTTTATTTAGGTTATTAAAGACATTTAGTATATTTTTTGAATATGTTTAAACATGATATTTTGTGTTTACAGGCTGCTGAGTTAGAGAGACCTCCCACTAGTTGGGAGTTATTCAGCAAGACCCACAAGAAAAAAGATGGGTCTTTTGTCGATCGTCACTCCCTATCAATCAATGTAAGTATATTAATTATATTTTATTTGTTTTGCCATTTTATAAAGACTAATTAAATTTTTATTTCACAGGAATCAATGACCACTAGAGTTGCTGAGGCACAGGTGTCTCAGCCTGCTGCAGAGGGGGAGGATGCACAGCCTCTTTCCACCGACGATGTGAATCGGATTTATTTTGAAGTCGTCGGTGGGAAGAGGAAGACCGCCTGCTACGGCCTGGGCTCTCAGGCAAAGGTTACATATGATCAGATGAGAGCTCCAGGGGTTAGGGGTGTCCAGCATCCTCCTCCTCTACCTCTAGTAAGGTTCGCCATTTGCGGGAGAAAAATGAAGCCCTGCGGACTCAACTCACGTCGATAGAGACGTGTGTCAGGAGGGATGCAGTATGGGCTAAGACGAGCGCAGAATGGGCTAAGACGAGCGCAGAGTGGGCTCAAAGGGACGCAGCAAGGGATGTTGACTTGAGAGAATTGCGGGCTCGCCAGGCAAATACTGAGAATATATTACGTCATATGCAAGCTTTTGCAGCTACCCTATCGCCGATGACACAGATGCCAGCCCTTCCCGCCCCTCGTTTTGACGCTCCGGATACACAGATGTCAGCCGCTCCCGCTCTCGCCCATCGGTTTGAGTCTCAGGAGACACAGGATCCTGAGCATCCCACAGAGGAGTAGAGATATTATAGTGGTATGATCAATTTTTCACCTAATTTTTTTCATTAACAATGTATTAAGTTATTATATTCATAATGATTGTTTTCTTATTACTCCATTTATGTTTACAGATTCCACATTATCAGAGTTGAATTCAGATTTTTTTTCTTGCTTAAAAGATATGAATATTTGATATTATTCCTTTATTGTTTCTTATTTGTTATTTTTCATTTACATATTTAATATTTAATTTACTTCTATTAGAGTTATCTTCTATCACATATGCTTATTTCATTTGTTATTTCTTATTAGTATCAATTCAGATTTCTTTCTTTATTTGATTGCTTTCTTATTGTTTTATCTTCTATTGTGCAGGAATATTTTTCCTTTCCATCCATTATTCACTCTGATATTCATGTACGTAATGATTCTCTACTAAACTCTCATTTTGGATGTATATAGTTTTTTTTATTTACTTTGACATTTGGATACATTTGATATACATTTGATATAGCTTTCTTTTGATACGTTTGCATTGGATTAATCATTGGAAACTTTGGATTGTATACGTTTACTCTTGTTTCAAAGTTTCGATTGTATACGTTTGGAAATTAAACTTTCGATTGAATATTGGATTCAAATTAAAAGTTTCAATGTATATATACATTTGGAAATGAATGTTTGGATTGGATTGGATTGACTTGTAAATGAATGTTTGTATTGGATTGGATTGGCTTGTAAATGAATGTTTGGATTGTTGTGAATGTTTGGATGTTGATATATCTATTATTGTTTCATATTTGTTTGGATCAGTTGTATATTATTGATGTATATATGGGAAGTGGAAGAAACAGATAGTGCCTGTCAAATTTTTCCAAGTTTAACGACGGATGTTTTTCAAAATCTGTCGCAAATAGCGACGGATTATTGACTTTCCCGTCACTATAACGATCGTTTAGCGACGGATTTTGACTGAATCAGTCGCTATTAAGATAATTTAGCGACGGACTTTGACCATGTCTATCGCTACGCCGAATGATTTGCGACGGATCTTTGACCATCCGTCGCTATTATTTCCCCGGCCACGTCACCCCATTTTTCGATGTTTGCGATGGGGTTATATGTTCGTCGCTACGGTTGCGACGGAGAGGAAAAATGCCCGTCGCTAGTTAATGACGGACAACAATTTTCCGTCGCTATTATAGCTCTGCGACGGGGACGGCGCTAACTCCGTCGCTATTAGTGTTTAGCGACGGAATAGCGACGGACTAAGTCCGTCGCTATTACCGGTTATTTTTTAGTGATCGGTAAAGTGATTCCAAACAAAGTATATATATTGTATAAAAAAAGTTGTACAGAGTTAATAAACTAACATAACTACAGTTAGTCAAGCCTTTTTAAAAGAAATTGAAAAAAAAGAAGCAGCAAGTAACTAACATAACTACTAGTAACTGACATAATTAATTTCCATGGATAAGAATTAAAAACTACCACAATACATCTAGGTATCTAACTAATCAAGGTTAGAAAGCAACACCAAATTTTATGGAAAATATGACCCCTAGTTAATGTGAATTTTCTTTATGTGAACCCTCCACATTGTGTAAATATCAAGACTTAAATGAATCAAACATTCTTGAATAAATTTAATATTCAATTTGGTAAAAATTTATTTATATTCATTCAATATATACAAAATCAATTAGATATATAAATAAGTGGAGCATTCAATATTTTAATGTTCATGAACAAAAATTGTAAATCATCGTGAATAATATTATGAATCATCTTTATTATCAATAAATTCTTATCAACATAGTCAAATTTTTTAATGAACAAATAAATTTTTATTATCAAATTCAATAACTCCATCTCTCACTTATTTAATTTAAATAAAATTAACAGAAAATTTATGATTTATAGAAGTCACCATCAGAATTAATTTCTTGTTTGGCTATTTCAATTGACTTGGAATAGACTTTGAAAAATAAAAACATACGATATTATATATAATAGACTTTGGAAAATAAAAACATACGATATTATATTATATATATCTATATATATATATATATATTCCATTCTAAATTTTGTTCTTCCAAAAGAAAGATAATTGATTAAGAATATGTATATAAACTTCAGTAACATTTTCTCCATCTCTCCTTTATATATAATTTAGATAAAATGAATAGGAAATTTATGATCCATGGAATTCAACGTTACCATTAATTTCTGTTCGTATTGACTTGGAAAAAATCTAGTAATTGATTCACAATTGTCATTTATAACCACTATGAAAAAAAAAACTTTTAACGACGGAAATTTCATTAGCTATTCGATCGTTATATATTCATATCTACGGAATAACGACAAAATAATGACCGTTTGCAAAATATTGGATTGTAAATGATTTTTCCGGATGGAATATGATATATGTCTAAATTTGCGATCGGAGTTCATTAATTTCCGCCACAGAAAATAACGACGGGTTTTTAATTCAGATTACATCTATATAGTATTTTCTCATCAATGACTAATCAACTTTCACCTCTCTCACCCAGCTTTCCACTGGGAATTTGATTTTCTAATGGAAAGTGCAGGCTGCTGCTTGAAAGGAATTTAGCACCGGCCTTCCAGAGTGTGACATTATAGGTGGAAGTTGTGTTCATGATGATGAAGGGTGTACACCCAGTCTCTTAATGGCTCCTCCCCCAAAGAAAGAGAGAGGTTACTCTGGCCAAGCAGCTTCGCCTCATGTCTTGTCAAACCATTGGGGGGGGGTTGAATTGGGCCAAAACTAATTAAGGGTTTCCCTACTAATGCTGACTGCATAATTCTCCAGTCTTGTACCATGAGCCTTTCCGGCTCTAGTAGAATCCCCATCCATGGGGCCTCCCAAGATCAAGTTCACAACCGTTTGGGGATGGATCTTGCCTTTGCTCTTTTTGTCTTTTTCCTGAAAGATGTTGTAAATAACAATGATAGACAACGTGAATTTTTAACGTGAAACTTAACGTGAATGACGTGACACTTCAATTGTAGCGATCCTTGACGGGTTCGCCATGCTCCCCCAGGTTATAGTTTTGTTCGAGGCGACGGCCGGAAGCCGCCGTTGGTATCCAAGCGACAATCAGATGTATACACGAAATGTGTCACGTCATTCACGTTGAGTTTCACACTATAATTTTATGCTCTCTATCATAGCTCCGAAAACCTTATGTCGCATGGATTATAAAAGCCGAATAAGAATTCAAAGAGGAAATGTAACTAAAAGAGAATAATTATTTAATAACATTTTTGACCGAGTCAAAATATATTTATATATATTAATTATTATATTAGACATTTTCTTTATTAATCTGTTAACTGATAGTTTCTTTATGAATCTATTAATTAACAGTTTCTTTATTAATTTTTTATTTGACTAAGCATCCTAAGACCTCTATAAATTGTATATCTTATAGATGAGTTACTCAATCAATAAAGTTATTTTGTTACCTCTTTTATTTTCTCTATTTCTGTTCTCTTTACATGGTATCAAAGTCATAGCTCTTCTTACCTTATGAGTTGCTTTTTCTTTTGCAACACCTTTCTTCTTCTCCATATAATGCTTGTTGTCACCGTTATTTTTTATTTTTTTTGAAGGGAATTTTTTTTTAAGTGTCTTGTCTCTTCCTTCTCGATTTATTACTTGTCAACCTCCTTCCTCGTTTCTATCACCTATCAACTCACGACGGGATAGTAGGGGAGAAGAGGAATAGCCTCCGTACCTTTGGCCCTGGACTCTATCACCATTTGGCTAGTGTTTTATCTTTTCTCTTCTACTCTTGTAATTTTTCTAATCAAGAAGCCAAGATACAACAACAACAACTTGTGCTATTTTTGTTGTTTTTATTTTTGATGTCAAATATTCGAAGATATCAAATTTGTCTCCAAATTGGACATATTAATATTCAATGCCCTAAAAAACTCAACAGAATCTTTATTGGTAGTCCTGCAGCTTTAAGACAACCAACTACTACACAAGTCTATCGTAAAATTCTCTCGTCTATGCCTACTCAAAACAAACCTTCTAAATTTTTATCTACTGAATGATATATTGATACTGGAGCAACTCATCATGCCATATTAAACTACAATATCTTTACAAAAGTACTACTATATACTAGTTTAGATATTGTCCAAGTAGGTGATGGCTTAGGTTTGCAAATTACTAATCTTGGAAACTCATATATTCATTTGTCTAATCGTATTTATCACATACGCAACATCTTTCATGTTCCATCTATTACTAAAAATTTACTCTCCGCATGTTCGTTTTGCCTCGATAACAATGTCTTTTTTGAATTTCATCATGATCACTATCTTATAAAAGATAAAGGAACAAATACTACTATATTTCATAGGGGAATAAAATTGACCTTTACTATCTTCAAAATTCTTCAATTAAAGCTTTTATTGGTGAACGCACAAATAAACTAGCTTGGAATGCTCGACTCGGTCACGATCCTTCCCTTCGTATTGTTCAGACATCATAAATAGGTATGATTTACCTACTTCCATTACTTTCTCTCCATCTCTTTCATGTCAGGCATGCATGGAATCTAAAAGTCATAAGTTATCATTCTCCTCAACCGATTGTGTTTCCAATTTTTCATTTGAAATAATTTATTCTGATGTTTGGGGTCTTGCACCTATCTTGTCTAACTAAAGTTTCATATATTATGTTACTTGATTGATCATTTTAGTAAATATATTTGGCTTTACCCTATGAAAAACAAATCTGATTTATTATACATATTCTGTCATTTTCAAAACCAAGTTAAATGATATTTTAATCATAAAATACTCTCTCTTCATTCTGATTGGGGAGGGGAATATCAAGCTCTTCATCGTTATCTTGTCTCTTGTGGAATTATTCATCGAGTATCTTGTCCTCACACTCTAGAACAAAATGACTCTGCTAAAAGAAAACATAGACATATAGTTGAAATTGTCTTAGCTCTTCTTCATCATGCATTCATTCCTTGTAAATTTTGAGATGAAGTTATTTGTACTGCAGTATATCTCATAAATTGTCTTGCTACCCCATTGCTCAATCATAAGTGTCCTTTGAAAAAACTTTATAATCAAACTTCTGACTACAACATTCTTCAAATCTTGGGTTGTGTATGTTATCCATGGCTACACCCCTACTCTAAATACAAACTTGACTCTTGTTCCCTATAATGTGTTTTCCTTGGTTATAGTAATTTTCACCATGGGTATTGATGCTTGTACATGCCAACAGGGAAGATATATATTTTACGACATGTTACTTTTGATGAGTATCTATTTCCTTTTTCAGTAGCATCTTCAATCTCTCCTCCAGATACAGGTGGCACATTCTTGTTGCCACCTAACATTGTCAGAAGTGATGACATACTATGTTCTACTCCGGATATCTCTAATAACTCTCCTATATTATCAGAATCACCTCAAGTTGTTGCTCCAATCTCAGAAGTCTCACCAGTAGAAGATAATATGCTTTCAAGTTCTGGATCCTCAAATATTACAAACCCAACATCAAAATCACCATGTCAACCTACTTCTTCATCACTATCAACATGTAATTCAAATGATAATCCTCCTCGTCACATGTTTTCCTTAAGCGACATTTATGCACGTTATCCACCAATGGAAACTCAATATCGTCTTCTAGAAGCTCTAGTGGTTACTTCAAAATTTGTTGAACCAACTTATTTTGCTCAAACAAACAAGGATCCGAATTGGCGTAGTGCAATGACTATAGCATTTGATGGGCTTCTTCGCAATGGAACATGGAGTCTAGTTTCATGCACTTCCTCAATGAATGTTATGGGCTCTAAATAAGTATTTCGCCTTAAGCTTCGAGTTAATAGTTCTCTTGAATGGTATAAAGCTCGACTTATAGTCAAAAGATTTAATCAAGAACCAGGTATTGACTTCAACAACACTTTGGCTTAGTCATTAAAATTATATCTGTCCGACTATTGTTATCGGTAGTTGTTAGTTCAAATTGGCATGTTCGACAATTAGACATTTCTAATGCATTCTTTCATGACAATCTTGAGGAAACAATATTTATGGAGCAACCACCTAGATTTATTCATCCATAATTTTTGACTCATGTTTATCAGCTAAAGAAATCTATTTATGGTCTTTGGCAAGCTCCTCGTGCATGACTTCATAGATTATCAAACTGATTGTAAACTCAAGGATTTTCTAGATTAAAGACTGATTCTTCTCTGTTCTATCAATATAATGACGGATCTATGATTTTTTTCTCATTTACACGAATGACATTTTAATAGCCGACAATGATTAAAAGGGCATTACAATTCTATTAAGTCATCTTAATTAAGAATTTCCTATTCGAAATATGAGTGATGCTCATTTTTTCCTTGGTATTAAACTTATTCCACATGAAGAAGGTTGTCTCCTCTCTTAAAGTAAATATATTACAAAGCTTTTTCAAAGAGATAGAATGAATGGAGCACGTCCAGTCTCTACACCATTTGCTATTACTAATTTCTTTGCACCTTTTCCTGCTAGAGGAGGTTGAATTTTTCTACAAAAATAAACTAATCTTTTGCTTTCTTTAAATAAAAATAGAGTTAGTTGTAGCAAAATAAATCAATAACATAAGCAAAAGAAAGAAACAGAATATACATAGTTTGTAACCTAGATGGTTGCTAATCCAAGGTAAATTAAAGCGCAATCTCCAAATTAACTCCTTATGGGCGAAGAAGCCTCTTACACACTTGCAGACTTTGAGAAAACAATAAAAAGCTAATAGTAGAATGATTACAATTCAAATTGTTAATTTGCTCTAAGTTCAAGGGCCTATTCATAGCCCCTGGGAAAATTTATTGACGTGCTGATGTGGTACATCATAAGCGCCCGAGTGCACACGGGCACCTGAATTCGGTCAATGCCTATCCACGACACAACGATATAAAAATGGCTCATTTTGGCAATAACTATCGTCGTGCACTCGTATCTGTGCGGGCGATTGATTGGGCGTTGAATTCACTCGGCCGCCCTAGAGCTAATTGGTCATCTCTAGTTGACCAGCCTTTTTCTAGCCTCCTGGATGATCTCCAGCCATCTAGAGTTGGGCTCACTTGAACTTGTCTCCGGCCTTCTCCTCGAGCAAACATCCTTCCTGGTTTCTCGTCCCTCGAACGTCGTGCATGTTATTCTTGCTCCATTGGTGTACTCTTCCGTAGTCTTTGCGTCCCTTGATGTGCCGAGCCCATTGGCTCCCTTCCCATGCCATTCTTCTCGCCTGCTGCGTCTTTCGCTCGACTTCCTATACTCCAAAGCTCCTACACACTTAGACATAGGGATCAATTATACCAACATGATCAAATTTGACTCGGTTGACTACATCAAAACCATCCCGAGGTATTTACAATCTCTCCCTTTTTGATGTGCATCAGCCTGGGTTAAGTTAGGGTTAAACATTAACATAAACATAAACATAAACCAAGTAATAAAATATTACAATTAGGTAAACAAAAAAATTTATAATTTGAAACCTCCTCCTTAACATAAGTCCTAATTTCTCACCTTTTAATCACATAAAAAAACTAGTTAAGGAAAAAAAATTAGAATAAAACTCAACAGTTTATGTATTTTTTTTTAGTTTGAAAAAATAAGTTAAATATCGAGAGACTATTGAAAAAATTTTAAGGAAAAGTAAATGCATTTTCGATGAAAACAATCATAGAAAAAATTATCTAGTTACCCAAATTTTTCTAAAAATATTTAGAATATTTCAAACATAATGGTTAGTCTCAAAAAAAAATCAGATTTTGAAAAATCGAAGTTGAGGCAATTAAAACAATGATTTTTTGAGAAGAAAAAATTATAAGAAATTTATTTTTTGATAAAAAATTCTCAAATTTATTTAAAAAGTGTAAAATGTCAAGTTTGGCTTTCCAAAAATTTTCGAAAAAAATATTCATTATAAGTAAAGGGAAATATTTTTCATTATGAGACTTAGAAATTTAAAAAAATAAATTTAAAAATTAGATTTTAAACAAAAGAAAACTTCAAAAGTTTTTTTCAATGTCCAAAATTTAGTCTATAGATCCTGAAAAATTAGATTTTTTAAAAAGTTATTTTCTATGTATTTTTAAAAATTTAAAAATTAATTTTCAATCAAGAATTCACAAAAAATTAACTAATGGTCAAAAAATTTTGAGAGAATTTATGTGAGTAGACAAAAATGAAGTCTATCATAGAAAGAAGAAAAATAAATGAATTTTATGAAAAATTAAATATTCAAAATATAATTTTAAAAAATGATAGACAAAAATATTCACAAGCATTAATTATTTTAAAAAATCTATCAGTTGAGTACACATACAAATACGCGATGTCTCGGAGATAAGTTGGTTTTAGTTTGACTAAAATGTGATCCGAAATTGGATTATTTGAGTTAGACTCAAGTGAATTCAATTGAATTGAGGGATTGAGTCTAATCTGAGTTAGACTCATTTAGATTAGACTTAACCACTTAATTATGGATAATATTTATTAAAAGGTTTAATAAAATATCATTGGAGAGGAAGGCTAAGGGACATTCTATTCATTAGATTAATAGAATATTAAGAGTCTCAAGAGATACCAAGAGGCTTGGTATTCATTGGGTTTTTATTAGCATTATAATGAAGGGAGCTCAAGGGACAAAGACTTTTGGTATTTATTGGATGAGAATAAAACTCCTTTTTGTCAAAGACTAAGGATTGGATCCCTCTTCTTCCTCTTTCTTCCTCCTTGGCCAAAACTCCCTAGTGGAGGTTTTTGTGCTTTGTGAATCATCCCAAGTTGCTAGCACAACTATGATAGTTATTCTTCGAGGCGTAGATCATGTTCATGTGGATACTACTAGAGGTACAAACACTTGAACGTGCAAAAGATTCAGTGAACTGAGGACAAGCGAGATAACCGAAGACCACATACTAAAGGTATAACCCTTAGTTAGATAGATCAAACTTTGTACGAGTTTTTCTTTCATATGGATCGCTTCGAAGGGATCTAAAATTTCTGCTTCATTTTTAAGCACTTTTCACTTAGAGATCTCAACAATTCCAAAGTAAAAAATAAACTTTTTGAGGTACTTACCTCAAGGTCCTTAGATATATAGTATGAGTCGATGAAGGAAGACTAGTCTGGGATTCTTGAGATGGAGTTGAGTGTGTATCTTTATGAGTCACGATTTGATACCGTCCCTTTGAGGTTGGTGAGTCCAGTGATTAGCTCCTTGAGTTTGTCTTGCAGTTGGGCCACTGACTCTCCTTCTTCCATTCAAAGATTGCTGAGTTGATTCCGGAGCATATCTCATTTTGCTAGTTTAGCTTCAGACGTCCCTTCGTGCAGTTCCAAGAACTTCTCCCAAAGTTATTTTGCCAATTTGTAGGGGTTGATCCGATTGATTTCTTATGGCAGCAAGACGTTTAGCAGATGGAATTCTACTTTGTCATTGGCCACAAAATTTGCTTGCTCCTTTTTGCTCCATTGGAATTCTTCCTTTTCTTTTCTATTGTTATCTTTTGGTACTACAAAACCAAATTTAATTATTAATAAAATGTCGAAGTCAGTTTTAAAGACTACCTCCATTTTGTGCTTCCATAGCTCGAACTCCCCCTCGAACTTAGGTGAGTAGATACTTGATCCAACCATTTGTATGTTGCTTCAGTGGGCGGTTAGTTCTTCTAAAGTGTCCTTACTCTGATACCACTTGTTCGAATTGGTTGGCCGGCAAGAGGAGGGTGAATTGCCCTGCAAGAATAAACTAATCTTTTGCTTTCTTTAAACAAAGATAAAGTTAGTTATAGCAAAATAAATCAATAACATAAGCAAAAGAAAGATACACAAAATATACTTGGTTTGAAACCTGGGTGGTTACTAATCCAAGGTAAATTAAAACACAATCTCCAAATTAACTCCTTATGAGTGGAGAAGTCTCTTACACACTTGCATACTCAGAGAAAATAATAGAAAGCAACAGTAGAATGATTACAATTTGAATTGTTGATTTGTTCTGAGTTCAGGGGTCTATTTATAGCCCCTGGGAAAACTTATCAACGTGCCGACGTGGTACATCATAGGTGCCCAAGTGCACATAGGCGCCAGAGTTCGTTCAATACCTACCCACGTCGCAACAACTAGAAGCAGGCTCGTTTTGGCGATAAGTATCAGGTTTCGAGCGCTTGTATGAAATCGGACACCTATATGTCGGGCACTCATATCCATGCGGGTGCTTGATTACCCGGGGGCTTGAATTCACTTGGGCCCCTAGGAGTTAACTGGTCAACCCTAGTTGATCAGCTTTCTTCCAGCCTCGTGGGTGATTTCTAGCCATCCAGAGTTTGGCTCACCCGAACCCATCTTCGGCCTTCTCCTCGAGCATACTTCCTCCCCGACTTATCATCCTTCAGATGTCGTGCGTGTTCTTCTCGCTCCACCAGTGTATTCTTTCACAACCATCGCATCCCTCAGATGTACCGAGCCCATCGGCTCCCTTCCCACTTCATCCTTCTCACTTGCTGCATTTTCAGCTCAACTTCCTGTACTCCTAAGCTCCTGAACAGTTAGACACAGAGATCAAATACCAACAAGACCTAACTTAACTCGATTGACCACATCAAAACCATCTCAGGGTACATACAAGTTTGTATATATATATGTATAACTTACAATTAAGCACACCAATTAGAGATAATAACCAATAATCTCACACTTGGGATACTTGTGAGTTGTATATGAAATACAAGTAAAACTTTAGTTGATATTAAACTTTATGGGTAAAAGATATCATATAAACAATCTGGTCTATTAACTTCATTGGTATATGACTAATGAGGTCATAACTACTGTATATGATCATAACAAACTCCAACAGTAATTATAATACCAATGTCATTAACGACATAAATCAAGATACAGATGTGTAGAGTAAAAATTACATGAAATGTGATAAGTATATGTTAATTTCCAACTGATCTAAAGTGACCCAAAAGGGTTTGATCATTTTTGTAAATATCTTATGCAAAACTACAATAACAAATAATGATCTAAACTTTATGATTCTGAAAGGAATCTGTATCATATTGACAAACACCAAATATTAAACACAATAGTAAGTCATGATACCAAATTCAAAATGTCAAATAAACGTATAAATTCCCATTAATGTTTTAAACTTTAAGTACATACAATAATCAAAATAAAATGTTTGTCTTTATTAACATAGAGTAATAAAATAAATACAAACTCTAACTAGATGAATTCTTTATAAAAAGAACTCCATATCCATAACATGAACATGAAACACCTTAGACACCAAACCCTTGGTAAGTGGATCTGTCAATATGGAATCTATGCTGATGTACTCTACAATGACTGACGACTATGAACTCTTTCTCTAACTGCTAGAAACTTGATGTTGATGTGTTTAGACTTCGACGAACCATGATTATTCTTGGCATAAAGTTCTGCGATTTTATTATTACAATAGATCCTCAATAACCTCTCAATATCATCAATGATCTACAATGTTGTGGTGCATTTAGTAGCCAAATCCCGTAATTCGATGCTTCGTATCATGCTACCAACTCTACCTCTATAGTAGAAGTGGCTAATAACATCTGTTTAACGCTCTTCCAAGATATAACCCCTCCAGCAAGCATGAAAATATAGCCTAAAGTGGACACCTTGCTATCCAAGCATCTAGTAAAATTAGAGTCTTAATAACCAATCACCTTCAGGTGATCTAACCTCGATATGTGTGCATGTGTCCTTTAGTTCTTTGTAAATATCGCATCACTCTCTTAATTACTTTCCAATACGACATTCCTACGTTACTAATATATATGTCTAATATACCAACTATAAACACTATATTTAATCGAGTATAAACTTGTGCGTATATGAGATTTCACACTGTTGACGTATATGAGAATTGTTTCATCTCCTTTATTTCAAGGTCAAGCCATGGACACTACTATAAGCTGAACTTGTCACCTCTTGACACAGGTATGTCACCAGGTGTATAATTCTGCATATCATACCTTATTACTATCTTTTCAATATAGGCCTATTGTGAAAGTCCAAGAATGCTCTTGAATGATCACGACAAATTTGTATAACTAAAATAAAGGATGTTTCACCAAGATCTTTCATTTCAAATTTACCAAATAGAAATGACATGATTTCATGTAGCAGACTCTTATTATTACTCGCCAGCAATATATTATCCATGTACAGAACAACATCATCTCACTATCGATTTAACTAATCGATATGATGTAGATAAGAACATACTACCCAAGGACATTATTATACATAGTTATTTGACACTAATATAAAGTAAGTATAATAACCAAACATGCCTTTATTAATGATAGAATTTGATACAAAAGGTCCCTAGTCAATCATCACATAATTGTTTTAGGGCTCCTACTAACAAGGACTACCGATAGAAGTAGAGACGGGTCGAGGTCGGACGTCTCGAGATCTAGGAGTCTCGGTGGCCGAGCACGAAGTCCTGGTCGAGGATCGGGCAAAAGACTTAACTGAGCGAGGATCGCAAATAGAAGTAGAGACGGGTCGTGGTCGGACGTCTCGAGATTCGGGTTCTCGGAGGTTGAGCGAAAGTCCAACCGGAGGTCCTAGTTGGCAAACGTAACTTCTCCAGGGTGGAGTAGGTAAGGACGCGTTCCCCGGGAAAGGGAACATTAGGCGTCGGTTCGACCTAGGATTTCGGGTGAAATTCAAAGTTAGAACCAATCAATTAAGACTAAAATTATTTGTATGTCTTGTGTGTGTTGTCTTGCAGGTACCTGGAGTTAGAGGCAAGATGGGAGAGCAAACACAGAAAAAGAGGACCTGGGAAGAACCTTCCTGGGCGCCTGCACCCTAGTTGAGGGAAGCCCTTCCCAGGCGCTGGTAAGCCAGGCGCCTGAGGCTTCCCAAGTGCTTGGGAGGCTTCCCAGGTGCCTGGGAGGCTCCTAGGTGCTTGGGAAGGTTGCCTTATCTATGCTGCGATTTTGGTGTTGCGATGAAGTTTTGATCGTGATGTGGTAGGCACCCAAGAGCTCTCAGGCACCTGAGAACGCAGTATATAAAGGGGTTCGACCCCTCATTTTAGAACATCAATTTCTACATCCACTAAAGCAATCTGTGCAAAGCAAAAGTGCTCAAGGCGAAGCTCTGCGATCAAGGAGGCTCCAGGAGGAAGTGCGCTGCACTTCGGACTTCCGGATTGGCCAAGTCTTCACTTTTCCGTTGGTTTGCTTTTTCGTTTACAAGTTGTATTTAATTTTATTCTTTTGTAATTGTAATTCAAATTGTAAGATGGGTATTCTCCACCTCCGAAAATTTCGGGAAGGAGACCATTAGTGGACTCATGCCGACTGTATAGGCCATGGACGTACTGACCTCGGGGGGTTGGGAACCAAGTAAATAAACTCGCTTGTCTCATGTCTTTCTTTTATTTTCTTTATTATTTCCATTGCATTCTAACTCTGATAGAAAGATAATCAAATGAAGTTTTCCGACGAAATTACACGAGTCGATATTCACCCCCCCCCTCTATTGACCGGCACCGATCCTACACCTTCCCCTTCTTCTCCTCTTGCCGGCCTGATGTTGTCACTGTCGGTGACTCTTTGGCCACAAGGAAGATGCCAGCCTTTACCCTTGTCTCCCTGTAGTCAAGGATGTCAATCATCACCATCGGACATCAACCTGCTTCTCGTTCCTAATTGTTGCGATCTTGGACAAGCACTGATGCTCTTCCCATCTTTGGTTCTGCCTATTTATAGTTGGCATTGATCTGCCCTCTGCCGCGTAGTTTTGGGGTGCTTCCCCTTCACTTTCTTTTTCTTCTTCGTTGCTATGTACCGGGCAGAGGTAAAGTTTCTTTCTGTTGGAGTAGAATCTGATTCATGATTTGTTTGGCTTTAGGATAGGGGAGATTGTGGGAGAAGAGGGGGATTTCGGTGGCAGCATTTCCCTTTCAGCATGTTTCTGCCCGATCTGAATAGGGTACCATCGGCACATTCTGGTAAGCTTCGTGGCTAATTAGTGTTTCTGATTAGGTGAATTAATTTTGGATTGTGGTTATGAGCATGAAGGAGTGAGTAGTTTGATCCAAAGAATAGTTCTGTTTTAGAGTGGATTTGGGTGTATTCTACGATGTGCTGTCGTGAGTGGTATTTTTGGGCGTTGATTTAATTCTTAGATGAGGTGTTATGAGATTGATGCTGTTTTGGATTTGCTAATCTTGTCATGTGCTAGTCGGGGAATTAATGTCAGATATGTGCGAGTGTGTGTAGCCTAAACAATGGTGCCTTGGTTGGAATTGTTGTTGTAATGGGGTTAAGCTTTAGATTAATGGTGTTTGCATGTGGGATGAGCTGCCATGGGGGATTTCCCCTTGGGTTTAAACTCTGACATTGCATCCCTTGTTGTGGGTTGTAGAGGATGAAAGGAAATTGAAGTTTGGTGATGTTAGAAGGGTTAAGATTCAAGGATTGGGTTTTGATTTGAGTGATTGGTGGCCAAAAATTGATCAATAGCTAGATCGGGTTTTGGTGTAAGGATGTAGTTTGGATTTAGTTGATGTTCATGGTTGAATTGGTAGTAGGTTGTGCTTGGTGTGGAATTATTTTGGAATTGAAACTTGTTTGAGTGTTGGATGCCATGAGCTACTTTGAGCCTTAGGGTTAATGTTAGACCTTGGGACATTTTGATCATGTATTAGGGTTGGCTAGTTGGGTTGGTTTGTATTGTCGTGAGGGGTTTGACTCGATTTAGGTTTAGGTTTAGTCCCGTGGGATTAAACCTAATTTCAAAGTTAGGTAAATCCAATACTAATTGATATTTAGTTTGGTTAATTTGGTTAGTATTGTTTGTTATGATAGCAAAACTTTGTTCTTGATGTAAGAATTGATTTTGGACTCGTGCGGTTGTTCATGGGAGATTCTCTCAGATATATATACTACATTTACGAGGCGAGTACTACTTCTTTGTAATCTGTAGTTCATTGAACTTAAATGCATGACCTATTTTATTTCTGAGTTGGTTGAATTATCTTATCCTTGTTCTTTTTAATATCATCCTTTGATACTTTCGTTGCTTGATCTTTGAGTTAATCAAAATTTATGTCCATACAGTCTCACCTATTGATTTCCTAATTCGTAAAGTACCGCTGGTATGCGAGTACTTAGGAATGATCATTAATCACAAGTAGAGTTTGTTTGACATTAGATATAACTTACCCAATGATCATGTCTAGAGTGTTGGAGCCAAATTCAAATTTTCTAAGGACTTTAGTAAGGTAATATACCTTTTCCCTTAAGTTTCTATTTTCCTCTTCTAAGTAAGAAACATTTGAAGTTGTTTTAGAGGAAGCATGTATATCATCCTTAAGAGAAATAGATTGTAATTTTTTTTCAAACATGCAAATCTTATTTTTCAAATATTTAATTTTCTTTCTAGCCTTAAATTGGTCATCATTAATGCTAGAAATAATTTTAACTAAAGTGGTAGTGGGTAGATTGTATATCTCACTTACTGTGATGTCCGAATATGAAGATTGACCTTCCCCTTTACTTGAGCTCCCTTCTTCATCTTCACTTGAGGTCTTTTCACTTTTGGATGATGTGGAGGACATGTCTTCAATTCCCATTAGGGAAAAATGGGATACATGGAGTTCTTCTTCTTCCGATGACGAAAGATCATCCCATGTTATCTTGAAATTTTGAACCTTCTTGTCCTTTTCTTTTGTTTTCTTTTTTTCTTCTTTCTTTTTCTCTTCCTTCTTCTTCAAAAGGGGTAATCATCCCTTATGTGTCCTTCCTCATGACGATTGTAGCATATGATCGTTCTTGTCCTACTCTTGCTTCTTGGACTTTTCCTATCATAAGATTTATTAGAAGAAAAACTTTTAAATATTTTCATCATCTTCCTTACCATATACGCCTCTTGATCAATATCCATTGAGGCGCTTGATTCTTCCGAATCGGAGGATGATGAGTATGAAGCCTTCTTCTTGTCCTTCTTTTTCTTCCTCTCTTTCTTTACAATAAAAGCTATACTTTTTTCTTTTGAAGATATGTTAGCTTGTTCATGTAATTCAAATTCACAAAATAATTCATCAAGCTTAACTAAAGAAAGATCCCTAGAAATCTTATAAGTATCAACCATTGAAGCCCATAAGGTGGTTCTAGGGAAGGATTGAAGTTCATACCTTACAAGATCCTTATTTTTAATTTTCTCACATATTACATGAAGCTCATTGACAATTTCTTTGAATTTACAATGCAATTGACTCACGGTCTCATTTGTCTTTACGGTGAAGGATTGAAGTTGAGCCACCAAGAGGTCCTTTTTGGCTCTTCTTGACTTATTCTACCCTTCATTTAACTCAATGACCTTTTCCCAAAGCTCTTTGGTGGAGTTGAATGACCAATTTTGTTTAATTGCTCCTTGAAAAGGCCACATTGTAGAGTTGTTATGGCCTTTGCATTTGTTTGAGTTTTCTTCATTATTTCTTTTGTCCAATTTTTGGTTGGCAGAGGTGCTCCTCTCTCACCATTGATATCTCAAAACCATCTACAACACTAAATTAATTTTCAATATCGTTCATTAAATAATACTTCATTCTACCTTTCCAATAAGCAAAGTCATTGCCATCGAAGAATGGTGGTCGTGCAGTACTATATCCCTCTTGAAACGTCATCTTGATGTTTCGGTTGATGGTGAGTTCTCCTGAGTTGAACCATGCTCTGATACCATTTATTGGAACTTGATCGGATGGCTAGAGGAGGGGGGGTGAGTAGCTCATCTTCAAACTTTTGTTGATTCTTTCTACAAGTGTTAGCTTTGCACAATCATAAAAAAATAAAACAATGAAAATAATACTGACACAAAACTTTTACATGGTTCGGAGATTGCTTGCTCCTACACCACGGCGTGTCCTTAAAGTGGACAACCCCTTAATCATTAAGTGGATCAGTCCCCGGCAATCTCCGGCTAGAGCTTTTTCCTTCTCGGTGGAGAATAACCTCTCACAATGTTCTCTTCCTCTTTACAAGATGAGAGTTAGGGTTTGAGGAAGAAAGTAGGCTTTTGGAAGCTTGAGTACTTGAGCAATAAGGTTTTCAATCACATCTCTAACATTTCTTAAGTCTCAAGTCCTCCTCTTAAATAGAGGAGAGAGCTGTTAACAAAACAGCTCAATTCCGACATCAGTCGATTGATGTCAACACCAGTCAACGGCTAGCCAAACAACTATAATTCAAACAGCAATCGACTACCTTCTAGACCAGTCCACTGGTCCTATTATTTGAACCTTACAAAAATATCAGTCCACTGGTGTCCCTACCAGTCGTCTGATCTGAGTGCACACTCACACTCATCCTCTTCGGAGTTGCCCTTTGAAACCCTCCTCCTTTGGCTCTCATCCCTCGGATGCATATGAGCTTACGGCTCACCCATGTCATCTTTCGCGTATGCCTTAAAGTCCACTTCCCTTGGCTCCACTCCATTGCTTCTCATCGGACGGTCTCTCAAATACACCATCCTTCACCGACTCAAGGACTCAAGCACTAGGATGAGATCTTCCATGTGAGTTACTTGACCGCACCAAGCTCCTCCTTATGTGTGTTTTACTAAGTCCTGTATGACTCAAACACACATCAAACCAACATGAAATCCTAATTTAAACTTATTGACACACACATCAAAAACTATGATTGTATCGATTAAACTTAGGTTGATTGCACCAACAGGGAGTATGCTTGAAAATTCTTTACTTTGAAAATTGTATGAAAATTCTTTACCTTGCAAACTGTATACTTGAAATTCTATATTTTGGTTTTTTAAAAAAATCATTTTGAAAACTATTTTTAATGACTTGGTGAAACTTTCACACTCCCACTTAATTGGTTAAAAAATTTAAATTTTTGCACAACCTTTATTTACTTTTCAAAACAAAACTTTGTTTTACTTAGAATATTTTCACTTAGACATTTTTCTTATTCACCTGGTATATTTTTGATATATGTCAGAGAGAGAAAAGTCAAAGTTAAGTTTTTTTGAAATAATATAATTATTAAGGGGAGTATAAGAATTAATGCAGGGAAAAATATTTAAAATTCAAAATCATATTTTATTGTAAAAGTTTTTCCAAGTCAAACTTTTTCGTTCTAAATTGTAATATTTTTTTGTTTTAAAATTGCTACTTTAAATTGCTTGTCTTTTTTACTTAACTTTGAACAAGGTTACTATAAATCAAAAAAGGGAGAGATTATTGGGTTTAGGGCTTAGGGTTTAGGGTTTAGGATTTTAGGGTTTAGGATTTAAGATTTAGGCTTTAGGCTTGCATTTAGCCCTCGGCCGGAAGTACCAATCGAATCTTATTTTGATATTGGAAAAGGGTTTAAGGTTAAGTGTAAATTGTGATATAACAAGTTACTCTAAATGTGCAGGAAAGTCCTAGTTGACCAGACACTAAGACTTGGCCGAGGGTTAGCCAACGAAGACCTAACCGAGGGTTGGACACTAAGTCCTGGCCGAAGGCTAGACAACTAAGACCTAACCGAGGGTTGGATACTAAGTCTTGGTCAAGGGTTGGGCACCAAAGTCAAGATATGGAGGATCAGGCAGAAGACTTAGCTGATCGAGGATAACGGACAGGAGACAGAAGGGTCGATGATTAGACGTTGCGAGTTTCAAAGTCGAAATCAAAGGCTGAGCAAATGTCCAACTAGGGGTTAATGACAGGTAAACACTCCTGAGAAATATAGGTGAGGACGCATTATCCGAGAGGGAACAGTAGGTACTGGTCCGACCTAGGATTTCGGTCAAAACATAAAAGTCAGGACGGACAACCCGAGCTGTCTAATGCATCTAATTCATTATATTATTATTATATCTATACTAACTTGGTGGGTGCAGAAAAGCTAAAAGCCAGAAGAATGACTCTAAGGGGCTAGAAGGCTTCCAGGTGCCCAAGAGCTAGGCACTACAATAATATAGCCGCTTGGAGCTTCGGGCGCCCGAGTGGCTGTCAGGCACTTGAGACCTTGCGACTCAAGCAGGGCTTGTTTGATCTGGCTCACGCAAAGTGGTCGACCCATGTTACAACACAGGCGCCATGGATGATACAGGCGCCCGAGAGCAATTAGAACTTTAGAATGAAGTTTCACCAATCAACTACGATGTCATCGCAACGCAGGCGCCTATATGGCTATACTGGCACACAGGATGCCCTATAAAAGGGACTTCGGCTAGTGCACTCGGTATCAAGTTTTCTTCATCTTTCACTCTTGTGTGTTGCGCCAGAAATTGCTCAATGATGACAAAACACTGCTCCGACGACAACGCGCTCGATCTACAACTTTACTTTAAGTCGTTAGTATATTTGGCTTTTAAATTATACTTGTATTTCACATATCTGTAATCATTCATCTGAATTGATAGTGATTGTCTAAAGTAAACGATCAAAGATCGTGAGCCTTGGAGTATCAGCCGTCACAAACTCCGAACTAAGTAAAATGAACTTGTGTTAGCCATGCTTATTTTGTTGTCTTTCCGCTGCGTATTTACTCAATTTCTAAAAACGTGAGAGAGCGTTATTCACCCTCCCCCTCTTCTATCGGTCTCCTAGATCCTATAAGAGTGTGTTCATAGTGGAGTTTCGTGCATGGTGTGGATCTTTGAATTAGTCACCTTAAGAAGGCGGATATCAAGTAAATGAAGATGTTAGCGATTGCTTGAACGTTTTTCGTCGCAACAAATCTTCAAAAGCAAAAGTGAGCTATTCACCCTCTCCCCTCTCTAGCTCTTGACATGTCCTAACAAGAATTAGAATTAAGCAAAATCTAAGGCTCTTTACTAGGTGAGGTTCTCTGGTGAGATATAGATACAAAGAGGCTATCCTTGGTAAGGCTTAGTCTTCATTTCAACGTCCCTGTTTCCTTTAACCCCTTTTGGTGTGTCTAAAACCTTGAGGGATCATAACAAACATAATTATTATATCAGAGTAAAAGCTCATACTCATTGTCTACGTCCAAAAAAACACTCACTTAAACTCACTTATGGATTTAATACTCAGCCTAGGACTGACTTAGATAAACAACAACAAACTTTGCTTTACAAACTAGAGACTTTCACCAGAACTCAGGTTCAAAATAACCATCTTTGGCTGAGATTTTACAAAGTCTTCATTATTTAAAGAATACCCAAGAAACAATACAGCGTACTTGTCAGCTGACCAAGAAAAAGGAAGTTGGACAGAGTTCTGATCCTGATACTCGGACTTTGATACTTCAATCTAGGGACTTAATGGTCAATAACAAAGCACAACTATATAGAAGCTAGAAACTCTTCATAAACTGCGAGAAGAAATAAAATATGAACGAACAAATTTAAATTTAAAAATACACATTATGATGAAATTTTAAAATACTCTAAATAGTTCTCTGTGACTGAAGAAAATGACAAAATCTCATTCAAAAAGGACATCAAATACTTATCCAACAAAATATTGCTATTTTAGCCTTATTATCATCACTTCATTATAGACTTTTCTTTAATTGAAAATAAATTGTTGACTTTAGAAAAATAAATAATTGGAAAGGCACACTCAATTGATTGGAAAGAAGCCTTAACAAAGTTAAATAAGAATTTCAGTCAACTCTCTTCAGGAACAATGATTCCCAAATCACCACTAATTACTTCTAAGTTTTTTACTTATACTAGGAATGAATCTCACAAAAATTTAAACTTTTTACTGGTCCTTCTTACACAGTAAGACCAACAAAAGTTAATACTACTTTTTGGATGATACTCTTCATCTAAACGAAATAGCATGTCTACTTTATACCTCACATACTTGAAGAAATCGTAGATGTAGAAAAATTTAAATATTTTTTCAATGAACAATTAAATACTCTAAATCCAAAAAAATTATACAATCAAGAATTACTTAACTTCACTATATTTGTATATAGATATCATAGACAAGAAGCTCTTCATTTTCCTAATGGAGGAGAAGTCAAATTAAATTAGATGTTAGAAGAAGTAGCAAAAAATCTATATCATAGAAAATATAATTATATCCATTTAGGTTTAATTATGTTTGGACTAAAAGAACTTACTCAAGCCAAACTAGGGGGTAAAATACTTCTAGTCCTACATGATACTAGATTCTCTAATACGGAGAAATCGATCATAGGCTTAATAGAGGTTGATATGTGTTCTGGAAAGAGTCGAAGTCGATGGCCAGTCACCGAGTTTCCGCTACGTGGATGCTGACGGGAAGGGAAAAACTCCACGCCCTGCGAGATCAACATGAGCGTTAGGGGAACACGCCGAGGTTGTTCGTGGAGCCCACTCCGACGCTCAAGTCAGTGCCTCAATGGAGAAGAATAGAAGGCAGGGAAAATGTGTATGAGTTGTAGAGAGTGCGTAGCCCCTTACTAGAGGGGTTGGACTACTTTTATACCTGTGACGGCTGTTGGGCGCGTCCCCATGATCTATGCCACGTCCCCCCTTCGGCGGTTACTAGATAGCTTTTGAAACGGTCCACACCGTCATTACGTGCTTCGACCCGTTGCGACATTGAAGGGTCATGATGACTCCGTGTCAGTGGGGATGCTTATCCATAGATTCGAGAAATGGGGGGGTACGTTACTTGAGGTCGAATATTACTTAGGCTCCGCTTCCCCGAGGTGATCTCGGAGTCTTCTGGCCCGAGCGATCGCGGGCACTATAATTCCTCGAGGTGGTCTCGGGACCCGACTTCCCGGCGTGATCTCGGGAGGGGTTTCTAGTCTAACCTTCCAATGCGTGTCACCCGAGGGGGGGCCTGGAAGCTCTTCTTCGTGAGAGTGTCCCGAGAGCTCTGAAAGAGGAGTCGCTCAGACTCGTCTCGTTTTGCCACGCAGCTTCTTCATTCCACGTGCCCGCCATGGGTTATTCAACCCCGTCACAAGTCCCTCCCTTCAAGTCTGATTGAAGGAAGTGTGGCTGGCTGATCGGACAAGTGTGGTGGTGAAGAAACTGTGTCCCCATGAGTCTTTGCACCCGTTACTGCTCCTTTAGTAGTTATGCGAGGTCCTAGGATCGTAGCGGTTGCCCCGGGTCCCTAGGAAATCCCCTTTTTGTCTTTGTCCTTCCCGAACGGCTTCTATGACTTTCGAGGTACTGTAATGATACCTGTCCCTCCGTTATAAAGGTGCATGACGCTCTTTGACGGCGACCAGGTCCTTCCGTGAATGCCCTAGGGCTATGTGCTTCAACAATCCTTTTCACGACTTCTTAGTGACGTGCGTCGTTGTAGCTGGCTCACGTCAGGCGACTGTCTCTACCACTGCCCCGATGTGGCAGTTTCTTGCATTCCACGTGCCTCGTCCCCATTGCATTCATGCAGGCGGCTTCCATGGTATAAGAAGGGAAGGCGAGGACGTTCGACCAACTTCTCACTTCGTGGCTGGGTGCACCTCATGGCCCTCTTCTTCTCTAAGGCTTTTTTGAACGTAAGTAGTTCGCCGCCTCTTTGTATTTTCTCTTAGGAACCATGGAAGGTTACCCGGAGGAATGGTACGAGTCTCCCTCTTCGAGAGTGAGACTGGAGGCTCTGCAAGCAGCCATTGAGGCCTACGACAACCCGGCTGAGATGGCGGTGGTTATCCCCAGGGTGGGCCAGACGCCAGTGGAGCCTCCCGCAGGCTTTTCTACCTTCTTCTTGGGGCAAGTAGAGTCAGGGCTCCGTTTCCCCATTCCTCCTTTCTTCATGAACATAGCCTCCTATTTTGACATCCCCCTTCACCAGATGGCTCTCAATGCCTTTGCGTAAATGGGGGGGGGGGCGGCGTATGTTATCTTCAAGCTCTTCAACCTCCCCCTGACTCCTCGTCTCTTTCATTCTTTCTTCGTCCCTATTGACTCCCGAGGAGTCTTTAGCTTTTTGGCGCTTCCGGGCCATAGGTTTTTAGGAGGGGTTCCTTCCTCACACAAAGGATGGAAAGAAAAGCTTTTCTTTATCCAATTGCCTATGTTGCCCTTCAGTCCTCTTCGTTGGATAGTGGTTCTACCGACTCCCCCCTCTCTAGGGGAGTTTCTCCAGAGTTCTGCGTACTAGCGCGCTAGGAGCGTACTCTCCGGCATGGAGTTCAGTGGCCCTGGACTGGTGCAGAGTGAAGAGCTCATGTACCGGGCGGGCCTTAGCCCCAAAGTGACCCGAATCAGCCCCAGCCTCGGTATGTTCATCTTTTTCCTCGATGCCATTAGTTCTAACTGATGTTTCTTTGTTTGGCTATTGCAGAGGAAATCATGTTCTCCAAGATGATGGGTCACCTTACCAAGTGGGAGGAGGCCAACCAGGAGGCGCTGACTCCTCCTCTAGCCATTCCCGAGGTACCCCCTGTGCCTGTCGAGTCCTCGGAGGGGACCGTTGAATCATCCCGTGGTCTACCTCGCCCGGGAGGGCAGAGGCTACTGCTGCACCCCCGCCTGTTGCGAGCCAGGGGCCTTCTAGTCTCTCGGTTGACCCTGCGGCAGATCATCCTGCATGTGGTGGCCCTCCTTCGACTGCTGTTCATCCGGAGGGGATCAACAAGGGGTCCTCCCCCCTACTGCCCCCTCAACAGTCCAGCTCACTGGTCGGCAGAAGAGGCGAATTCCGGAGGGCTCGGGCCCTAGATGGAAAAAGCTGCGCTCCGGGGGCCCCAACCTCTGCCCTCAGTTCCTGAGGTTATTTCTCCATTTGAGGGTGAGGAATCTGTTCTCGTATCTTTCCCCGTTTCGCCGACTGCAGTTTCGGAGACGGGCGTCCCGACCCCGGCTTTTTCTTAACTAACCAGGTCGAGGCTCCGAAGGGTAAGGAGGTATTGCGCACCCAATACCGGATGAAACTCGACTGCCTTCAGAAGAGGCTGGATGCAACATTGGAGGATTCCATGCAATCTTTCCCCCAGTGCAGTTTAAGGAGGTTCCTGCTGAGGGGCTCTTATCCGAGGGGACTTCTAGCTCTGAGGAGGGTGACTCCGGCCCCTCTAGCCTGCCTCCCGAAGCTCCTGTGTTCCAGCTACTTCCTCCACGCAGGGGCTCGTTGCCTTCTGAGAGCCAGGTCGACCTCTCGAGGTCTCAAGGAGGAGAGGTCGCATGTGCCTCAGCGGGGCCTCTAACCAACCTCCGTGAGACCCTTCTGAAGGTGCGTGCTACTGTTGCATAGGGTGTGTTCTGGTAGGTTCTATAATTCCTTGGTGCAATGACAGGCAGCTGACGACTGCCTAACGGCGATCGTGGCTTGTACGCTGGCCTCAAATTGAAGCCTTAACCCGCCGGGCCCTAAGAGCAGAAGCCGCGGCTGACCACGAGCATCGAGCGGGACTCATGCAAGCGGGGGTCAGCCGAGCTCTACGGCGAAGGTGGAGCATTTGCTGAATGCTCTGATGGTCAAGGAGTCCGCCCTGCATGGTTTCCGGCACCGGGGACGGTTGGTCTCTGAGCGAGCGGTGGCCATTATGAAGGACCTGCTCCAGGTGACGCAGGAGCGGGATCAGCTTCAGGTAAGAGAAAAGAAGTTGTCAGGCAACCTCCGACTTATGACGGCCTCGACTGAGAGGCTGAACGTGCGCGTTCAGAATCAAGCACAGCAGCTCAGCAAGAAGGTGTCCGACTTCCTGATGGCGACTAATCGGCCGGCTGTCTTCGAGGATGACCTGACCCAGGCTCGATCGGAGGTATGCTCGGTGTCAGACAGACTCAGGGAGGCCCTGGCAGAGCAAGATAGAATGTCTGCCGAGGTGGAACAGTTGAAGCGCGCCAAGGAGGTTGCCGAGGCCGAGTCACGTGACCTTCGAACGGCTAATACTTCAAGTAGTAAAGAGGCTGAGGCGGACTTCAAAGCCAAGTTTCTAGAATCGGATGAATTTGGCGCTATCCTTGCTGACCAGGTAATGAAGCGCTTGAAGCAAGGCTTCCATGGGGCCATCGATCAGCTGAAGAAGGATCAACTTCTGCCTCCAGGTGCTGACCCGAGTTTATGAGTGTCGGTTGAGTTGGAGAGGAGCTCCCTCCCGAGGACCAAGAGTTGTGGGAGCATATGTTTACCAAGGGACTGGGCCCTACTGTATCAATTTTGATTGAAATGCCAACATTTCTTTACCTTACTGTCTCATGCATGCTTTTGGGTCTGGTTTCACGTGTCATTGGTCTTCGCAGCGAGGGCTCAAAGAATAGAAAGATAGGAGTTTTTCGGGGTTGACCCTGGGTACGGATCTCCCAGGATAACTCCGCAAGCCCAAGTGTGTTTGTATTTATTTCCCTGTTGGGCCTCTGGCAGCCCTTCTTTCTCAGGGAGTGGTGTTGGCTTTCGAACCGTCATCTTCGCATCCCAAGCAATATTTTGAATTGACTCATAAAGAGTTGTGGGTTCCTAGGTGCGCGGAGGCATATTAATCGATGTGACGCTTCAGGATTTGCGTCCGTTGCTGTTCCCGCGCCATGCCTGCATTAAATGAACAGAGAGGCAGTGATCACTATAAAGAGGGGGAGAGGGGTGAGCCCTCCTTCCCATTCATTTCACTTTCTTTCTCCTTGCAGACTCCTTGCGGTGAGATGCCAGTGCCTCTTCCTCCGCCCCTATTTACGGTGGGAGTTGCTAACCCCGCTGGGGAAAACATCGGAGATGAAAGAGTGTTTCTTGCCGAAGGACCTAGTGGAGGTGGAACCTCATGTTTGACCCCATTTGTCAGGGAGCATATCGGAGATGATGTCCGGGGTCTCGCTGAAGATCCTGGCAGAGGTGGGGCCCCGACCTTGGCCGAGGAGTCCAGAAGAGACATCATGTGATCCGCCAGGGGGCATGGCGAAGATGACATATCCTGATGGTTGCCTCCCCCTGGGAGGCCCATGGCGGTACGTCCCCTATCTGCCTCAAACGTCATCCTCTTCCGAATCCTCGTTTCCCTGAGCTTTGGGCATCGGATGGTGTTTGTCGGGGACGGTGCAGTACCGTCACCAAGAGGGGAGGGTTGCAGCCACTGCTTCCTCTCCTCTTTCTTTTGCGTTTTGCAATTCTTCTTTGCGTCTTGGTGTAGTACCATCATCCGAAGAGAAATTGCAGTTGCTGCTTTCTCTCTTCTTCCTTCTTAATGTTGTAGTCATCCTTGTTATCGGATGCATCTTTACGGGAAGAGGTAGTCGGGGTATCTATGTGTTACCTTAGGCGTCCTCCTCTGTTAATGGTTACGCGGATGAAGGACCGAGGGGTCTCCACTACGGCCAAGGATTCAAGGATTTTGACCATAACGCGTGTGTAACCCCCGCTAACCGGCTATTGGAGGACGGTTTCGAGCCAAGCGACTCTACGGGAATGTTGCAGTGGCGAAGAAAAGCCTGAGTAGAGGAGTGATTCCCCATACCGGATCTTCTGATTGTACCTTTGGTACTTCTCTAAGATGTGGGCATCAATGTATTTCCTATATAAACTAAGAAAAATATTTGTTACCTTAAGTGTGCCCATGCTTGTATTGTGTTAATATTTTGAAGTCTCACTTGTTTTCCTTTTGTCGGGTAGACCGTATTATCTTCACTTCCACAACGCATATGTATTGTGAGGAATCAAGGTCTTGGCTACTCGGTCCGACGTCTATAGCATCCTAGTCGAGCCTAAGTACCCTGGGCATCCGCAACACTGCGAGGTATTAGGGTTTTTATCCTTGGTTGGGAGTTCGTAGCAACTCAGACCAAGCCTAAGTACCCCGGGCATCTGCAGTACCACGAGGCATTAGGGTTTTTAATCCTTGGTTGGGAGTCTGTAGCAACCCAGACCAAGCTTAAGTACCTCGGGCATCCGCAGCACCATGAGACATTAGGGTTTTTAATTCTTGGTTGGGAGTCCGTGGCAACCCAGACCAAGCCTAAGTATCTCGGGCATCCGGAGCACCGCGAGGTATTAGGGTTTTTATCCTTGGTTGGGAGTCCGTAGCAACCCAGACCAAGCCTAAGTACCTCGAGCATCAGCAGCACCATGAGGCATTAGGGTTTTTATCCTTAGTTGGGAGTCCGTAGCAACCCAGACCAAGCCTAAGTACCTCGGGCATCCGCAGCACCGCGAGGTATTAGGGTTTTTACCCTTGGTTGGGAGTCCGTAGCAACCTAGACCAAGCCTAAGAACCCCGGGCATCCGCAGTACCGTGAGGTTTTAGGGTTTTTATCCTTGGTTGGGAGTCCGTATCAACTCAGACCAAGCCTAAGTACCTCGAGCATCCGCAGCAACGCTAGGTATTAGGGTTTTTACCCTTGGTTGGGAGTCCGTAGCAACCCAGACCAAGCCTAAGTACCCCGGGCATCCGCAGCACCGCTAGGTATTAGGGTTTTTATCCTTGGTTGGGAGTCCATAGCAACCCAGACCAAGCTTAATTGTACCTCGGGCATCCGCAGCACCACGAGGTATTATGGTTTTTACCCTTGGTTGGGAGTCCGTCCAACCTAGACCAAGCCTAAGTACCTCGGGCATCCGCAGCACCGCGAGGTATTAGGGTTTTTAATTCTTGGTTGGGAGTCTGTGGTAACCCAGACCAAGCCTAAGTACCTCGGGCATCCGCAACACCGCGAGGTATTAGAGTTTTATCCTTGGTTGGGAGTCCGTAGCTCCCCAGACCAAGCTTAAATAGCTTGGGCATCTGCAACACCATAAGGCATTAGGGTTTTTATCCTTGGTTGGGAGTCCGTAGCAACCCAAACCAAGCGTAAGTACCCTGGGCATCCGCAGCACCGCGAGGTATTAGGGTTTTTATCCTTGGTTGGGAATCCGTAACAACCTAGACCAAGCCTAACTACCTCGGGCATCCGCATCACCGTGAGATATTAGGGTTTTTAAGTCCTCGGTAGCACATTGATATGTTGGGGAGTGTCCTTCCATTATTACTTTAATTCCTTGCAAAGCAGCAAAGATACACAGGTGGGTACATAATATGCAAGGTAAATCTTACCGAGACCGAAAGGGTCAGAGATAGTTGGCCTGCCTGGGCCTCTCGAGCCTTTTGTCCCTCTCCCCCTGTGCACGACCATCTCCTTCATCTAGCCTTCTAATGCCCTTGGGTTCATCCGGGATTCTGTCCTGACTTCCCCGCTGTAGCATCGCCGAGACATCAATTGGTCCCCTCTGACTTCAACCACTCGGTCACTTACGGGAAATTTTATCTTCTGGTGGTAGATAGAGACCACCACCTGGAAGACACTGAGCGTCGGGCGGCCCAAGATGGCGTTATAGGAGGAGGGAGCATCCACAATCAAGAAAGGCGTCCTCCTAGTCCTCTCTAACGTGTCGCTACCCAATGAGAGCGATAGGGTGATTTACCTTATCGGCTGTACTCGGTACCCCGTAAAGTCGAACAGAGGGGTCGAGACCGGGAGTAGCTCATCCTCATCAATCTACATATGGTCCAAAGCCACCTTGTACAGAATGTTCACGGAACTTCATATTTCCATGAAGAGGCGCTTAACCTCATAGTTGGCGATGTGGGCTATGATTACTATGACATCTTCATGGAGAGCTTCCACCTCCTCCAGGTCTACTGGACCAAAAGAAATTTTAGGGTCATGCTCCTGGCTCCGGCTCGTCCCAATAGAGTAGTTTTCCAGCCGCCGAGTATGAGACTTCCTTGCCCGGCGGGTCCTCCGAAAATTACTCCAACGTGTCCAGAGGGCGGGCCACGCATAGGGCCTTGCACTTCTGGGGATCTCTTTCTAAGGAGAGATCTTCGGGGTGCAGGCCCCCGACTCCTTCCTCGTGACCGTGACCGAGACCGATGTCGGATCTCATTCTCCCCAGCCTGCTGTCACCGAGGAGAAAAGTTTCAACGTGGAGACATTCAGCGGCACCCCTCTTTATTCCACTTTCTCCGAGGATTGGTGTCTGCCTCCTCATTGAATCTCTTCTTCAAGGTGTGACACTCCTCGGTGGAGTGTGTTATGCTACCATAAAAATCACAGTACTTCGGCCCAGGTTTCGGCTGCTCGGTATCCATCGTCTCCACCAGCCTTCGCCTACCCGCCCGCTGGTCCTTCCCGAGGTGAAGGTCTTATCCTCGAGTTGGAGCTAGGGACTCCCTCCTTTCAGACCGGGGAACAGCTAGAGGGAGGGGTCCGACTGGTTCCTGCGACAGACGTATTGTACCTCTTCCATGTTGACGTGCTTGACAGAGCGCCCCAGTAGATCATCGAAGCTGACGGGGGGGTTCCTCACCAGGGATCAGAAGAAATCCCCTTCCGCGAGCCCTTGGGTGCAGGCGCTGACGAGGATTTTCGACGTTGCGCTGGGCACGTCCTGCGCCACCCTATTAAACCGTTGTATGTACTCCTTAAGCGGTTCCTTCGGCTTCTGCTTGAGGACGAACAGATTGAGTGTCATCTTTTGATAACGACAGCTGCTGGCGAAGTGATGGAGGAAGGCGGTTCTAAACTCCGCAAAGGAGTTGATAGAACCTTGTAGCAGCCTCTAGAACCATCGTTGGGCTGCTCCAGACAGGGTGTTTATGAACACCCAACACTTTACACCATCAGTATACTGGTGCAGGAGTGTCGCGTTCTCAAACTTGTAGACGTGATCTTCCGGATCCGTCTTCCCATCATAATCGGAGATCCCAGGCCCACGGAACTGCTTCGTCATGGGATCCTCCACAATCTCTGATGAGAAAGGAGTAGAGGGAATCTTATGGGAGGCCTTAGGTTCCTCCCTTTTCCCTTGTCCTTCTTCGTGCCTCTACGCGCTGGAGGCTACCGAGTGGGCCTTCTCGAGATCTCCGGGAGAGTCTTTTCGGAGACCTAGGGTTGTTCCATCCCGTCGTCCCACTGGCGTGATAGATCTCCGCGAGTGTGAGATGGAGATTCTAGGAATCTTCTCTCGCGCAGGAGCTTCTTGCTGCGAGGCGGCTTGTTCGACTTGGTGCTGCTCAAGTGCTTCTTTGATGGCGTTGACCACCAAGCAGTCCAGTTCCTCCCTTGTCAGGACAATAGCTTGTCCCTCCGGCCCTGCCATCAGTACTCCTTCTGGTGCTTTTCTGGATTCCCACAGATGACGCCAAACTTGTTCCGGAAATAGTCGACATCGATGGCCAGTCACCGAGTTTCTGCCTACGTGGATGCTGACGGGAAGGGAAGAACTCCGCGCCCTACTAGATCAACATGAGCGTTAGGGGAACACCCCGGAGGTTGTCCAGCGGAGCCCACTCCGACGCTCAAGTCAGTGCCTCGATGGAGAAGAATAGAAGGCAGGGAAAATGTGTATGAGTTGTAGAGAGTACGTAACCCCCTTACCAGAGGGGTTGGACTACCTTGTATACCTGTGACGGCTATCTGGGCGCGTCCCCATGATCTATGCCACGCCCCCCCCTTCGGCGGTTATTAGATAGCTTTTGAAATGGTCCACGTCGTCATTACGTGCTTCGAGCCGTTGCAACATTGAAGGGTCATGATGACTCCGTGTCAGCGGGGATGCTTATCCATAAATCCGAGAAATAGAGGGATCGTTACTTGAGGTTGAATATTACTTGGATTCCACTTCCCTGAGGTGATCTCGGGGTCTTCTGGCCCGGGCGATCGCGGGTGCTATAATTCCCCGAGGTGGTCTCGGGATCCGACTTCCCGGGGTGATCCCGGGAGTGGTTTCTGGTCTAACCTTCCAGGACATGTCACCCGAGGGGGGGCCCTGGAAGCTCTTCTTTGCGAGAGTGTCCCGAGAGCTCTGAAAGAGGAGTTTCTCAGACTCGTCTCGTTTTGCCACGCAGCTTCTTCATTCCATGTGCCCGCCATAGGTTATTCAACCCCGTCAATATGAATAGCAACATAGGTATTACTTATTTATATCCTAATTTTAATATGACTATCAAGGATTTTGTCAAGCATATTAAAATTCCTATTCAGGAAAAAGGTTATGACCAATTTCAAAATGATAATCTTCAATTAGATATGATATTTTTAGGCAAAATCATGAACCATATGCACAACCATTTTAAAATCTCTGTCACCGATATGATTGAAGCCTTAACTACCAAAGGGATACACTTTCTGATACCACAGAAATACAACTTAGAGATGTTATCCAGTTTAACATGGAACATAACACTTAAGAATCCTGATCTCACTTTGAAACCCACATCCTCTTATGTACAAAGATCGACATGAAAACCTGTATATACGATTCTTTGGATATCATCCAGTACCAACAAAAATAGAGGACCCCACCAATAAAACTAAAAACTTAAATTTAATGTTTTCCCAAAATAATTCAAACCCGAGAGATGTCCTCTTGCACATAGGAAACAAACACTAGCAATTAGTACACCAAATGAAACTTTAACAAGCAGTAAAGCAAACACTTATATTCTAACGAATACATTAGGTTTGTTTGATGATTTAGATGAATATATGTATATGCCCTATGAAGCTGCACAATTTCTCACAGACTAGGAATTAGGAGACTTAAAAGCCTTTGACCATAAGCATCAAAAGTTACTCTCTACTTGGATTTTATACTTTGATGAAAATAGAAATACTATAACTTAGAACACCCAAATACTTACCAACAAAGAAGAGGAAGAGTCCCGGCCTTCGGTGAGAGAGTCATGGAGGTGTCAATCACACTACCCATGGGAGCACAAATCAACTTCAAAATTGTATATGAGATGTCACCGGAGTTTTGCGATGTATGTAAAAAGATTGGTCATCAAAGTGGGCATTGTAGTGATGATCCCGCCGAAACTAGGCAACAATATCCTTATTCAAGTGGCCGGCCAAATCAACAAAATTTGAGGGTGAGGTCTCAATCTACAAGGAGTCGTGGTAGAAGTAGGAGTATTCGAGGAAGACGGCAATGGAGGCCGAGGCAACAAGAGGATGCTCAACCACAAATACACAGCTTAGTATTTAATAAATTTAATGTTAGTTAAAGAACATGTATATTCAATTCATTAATGTTAATATTTATGAATAAAAATTTTGTTAGCCCAATAGATTAATGAGTGTATTTTCTAAGTAATCACGGTATAATTTTCATGACACGCCTATGAATAATATTTATGAATAAAATTGATTAACAATTTTAATTATCAATATAATAAATAAATATTTACAAAATAAATAAACAAATAAATTTCTATTATTGAACATAATACCCACCTAAACAATTAAAAATTTCAAACAATGTGTGAATTGAATTGAGTTTGATAACATTTAAATCAATCTAACTTACACCCATAGAAAAATGAATTAAACTTAAATAATCATTTCGACAATTTAATTCATTTTTACTCTATTTAACTCGATTATTTTATAAATAAATTTAAACGTCATAAAATTTAAATTAAATTTGAGTCATAATTAGGAAAGTAATTAAATATTAACTATCGGGAAAAATTGGTGACGTGTCATATTTCTTATATTGTTCTATTAATAAAGATCTCGATGGTTGACAATGGGGTGGTGGCGCAGTTGGCTAGCGCGTAGGTCTCATAGCTTCTGAGAAATCCTGAGGTCGAGAGTTCGAGCCTCTCTCACCCCAATTGTTTTTTCTTAATAAAATATCTTTTTTGATTTTAAAGTTCAAAACAACAAATGAAATAGTAAATCTTTCCTTTTAAGCCTAGCCTAACATAATTTTAAACATTTTTTTATAAGAATTATTTTTATGCCTTGCTTACAAGTATATTTTTGATATAATATTTTTTAAAAAAAATATTACAAATAACCATACTTGTTTTATATTGACATTTTTGTATCCATGTTTCGTAATGATGAACACATTCAATAGATTAATCAAATACCAAGACGTTAATTACTAGGCGAGGAATCACATATACTTTCAACCAATGGAAAGTTATTCATTTTCAAGATTAATTGGGTGGTAACTCGATAGTTCATAAATAAAATGTCTGAAAATATATAAATCAGACTTCGATTTATCCTAAATCCCTCAAATGTCGAACCTGATTAAACAAATCAAATAGCGATGATAATATGAAGAGCGATCCAAAACATGATCATATTCTTCTCAATATACCGAACTAACTCAAGCACCTGTTTTCAAAAATCTCTCTATCTGTGCACTACGTACTTATCCTACCCATTCAAGCACCAAACAAAGTACATTCAAAATCTCAAAAATATTTTTTTAAAAAAATCTCATAGTGGATTAAAATATATGGTAGATTGGAGGGAATTACATTGTCCCAAGAATATAATGATATTAATTTGAATCGAACTGATAAATCTAATATCATTAATGAGTTTTAATAAGATTTACTAATAACTTTAGTCACATTTAAATAAATTTAAATTAAAACCAATACATTTCTAATAGCCTCCCAAGTCTAACCATACCCTCCAACCTTGATACGCAGTTTAAATTTACCGTTTCGAATTTTTAAAATTTATATAAATTTGAATAAATTTGATCATTGAATTTAAAATTTTGAGGATGATCAAAATCAAAACACTATTATATCAAAAGACATATATAAAAATTCATATTCATCAAAAATACATCCTATAGTTTATTCTTTACTAAAGAGCACATATAAAATCAGCTTATTTCTTTTATACCCCTCCCGCCTATAATTCCTTTTCGTAGTTCACTTTTTGAGATATCCGAACCACCTTTTTATAATTTGATTTTAAAAAATAAATTATGGTTTAGATGTAAATATTCTCATCTTCCCTTACCATACATATATTTTTTTCTATTTTGTACAACATGACTCATCTGGAACCTTTTACTATATTTTGTTGTTATTGTAAAAAAAATTAAAAAATAATTAAAATATTATCCTATATAAAATCTTTCAGACCGTCTTCGGCCTAAAATAAATTTATTTCAAGCCGTATTTGGCCTGAAATAAGTATATAAATAGAAAATATAAAATATCAAAAAACATAAATAAAATAAAATAAGGAAAGATATATAAAATATAAAAAAATATAGTTAGTAGAATTGTGTATATTAAAAATATATAAAATAGAAATTAAAATAAAATTTATCTGTGTAAATTAAAATAAATTAGATATCATTAAAAAAATCATTAAAAATCGATTATAATTCATTTTAGGCCCAAAAAAGATCTAAAATAAATTAATTTCAGACTTTATTTGGGCCTGAAATATTTCATTTCAGACTCTCTTTAGGCCTAAAATATTATTATTTAAGGCTCAAAGAGAGTCAGAAATTTTTCATTTTAGGTCCAAAAAGAGCCTAAAATTTTTTATTTCGGACCTCTTTGGGACTGAAATATTTTTTTTTCAGGGGTCTTCATTGGGCGTGAAAATGTAAATTATAAAAAAATATAAACAAAATAAAAATAAGAAAAAATATATATAATATAATAATTTTGATATATTAGATACTCTATTAGATTTTTTCAAGATATGAAGTTGGTTAGACACTAGCTTCAGATATAAAATTAAAATAAAATAAATAGAGTAAAATATAAAAAAATAGAGATTTAAATAAAGATATAATAAGAATAAAGAATAAAGTAAAATAAATAATATATGTAAATATATATATAATATGAATAAATAATAAAATAATAAATTTAAAAGAGAGAAAGATAAAGTAAATATATAAAGAGATAAAAAAATTATCTTATAAATATTAAAAAATTATGTAATTATGAAAAGATTAAGAAATAATTAAAAGATTATCCTATAAATAATCTTTCAAACCCTCTTTGAAATAAAATGAATTTATTTCAGGCCTTCTTCGGTCTGAAATAAGGATATAAATATAAAATATAAAATATCGAAAAATATAAACAAAATAAAATAAGAAAAGATATATAAAATATAAAAAAACAAATAGATTTGATAGAATTGTATATATTAGAAATATATAAAATAGAAATTAAAATAAAATTTATACGTGTAAATTAAGATAGATAAGTAGGGGTGAGCAAAAATTCGGAAAAATCGAATTAACTGAACCGAACCGATCGAATTTTGAAATTCGGTTCGGTTAATTCGGTTTTCGGTGTTTTTTTAAATTCGGTTCGGTTTTTCGATTAAATTGGTTCGGTTTCGGTTTTGAATTTTGTAATTCGGTTAAACCGAATAAATATATTAATTTAATTATTTTTTATTTAAAAATATAATTATTTAAATAAAAATCTGGTTATTTTAATTAAAAATCAAATTAAAATTAAAATTTCGATTAATTCGGTTAAAAACCGAATTAACCGAAAAAAATCGGTTTGGTAAGTTCGATTTTTGTAGTAAATTTGGTCGGTTCGGTCGATTCCAAAAAAAATCGGTTTATTCGGTTTTCGGTTTATTCGGTTCGGTCGGTTCGGTTTTGACCGAATACACACCCCCTTAAGATAAGAGAAATAAAATTTAGAGCAATGATAGGGAGAGTGAAAATGAGAAAGTGAAAATCATAGTGAATGATGTGGCATGACATGGCACTTTACATGCACATGTCCGATTATCGCTTGGACACCATCGGCGGGCTTCGGCCGCCGCCCCGAATCAAACTATACCCTAGGGGGCACAGTGAACCCGTCGGAGATCGTGCATGCAAGGTGCCATATCATTCACTATGGTTTTCACTCTCCCATTTTCACTCTCCTAATCATTATTCTAAAATTTATACGTGTAAATTAAGATAGATAAGATATTATCGAAACAATTATTAAAAATCGATTAGATTTTATTTCAGGGCCAAAGAGGGCCTGAAATAAACTTATTTCAGACCCTCTTTGGGTTTGAAATATTACAGGCCCAAAGAGGGCCTGAAATGAAATCTTTCAAACTCTCCTTGGGCTTGAAAAAATAAAATATATAAATATATAAGTAAAATAAAAATAAGAAAAGATATATAAAATATATTAGTTATGGTATATCAGACCTTCTGTTAATTTTTTCAAGATCTAAAACTAGGTTAGACACTAGCTTCACATATAAAATTTTAAAAAAAGATAAAGCAAAATAAATAGAGTAAAATATAAAAAAAATTAAGATTTAAATAAAGATATAATAAGAATAAGGAATAAAGTAAAGTAAATAATACAAGTAAAAAAATATATAATATGATTAAATAACAAAATAATAAATATAAAAGAAAAAGATAAAGTAAATATATAAAGTGATAAAAAAAATTAAAGATATAAATATAAAATATATAAATACATGAAAAATAAAAATAAATAAATAGAGTTTATAGATTAAAAATATAAGAAATAAATATAATATAAATTAAAATAAAATATAAATATGAAACAAATTAAGATAGATAATAAGATATAAAGATAAAAAAATAAAGATATAAAGATGAGAGATAAAAAAGACAGTCAAAATATACTACAACCGCTACATAATGTATTATTCCGTGTCAAGTGGCACAACACGAGAAAGTCATTGCTAGTGGTTAGGACTAAGTTTTGACATCATAATTACTTTTTCTTGGCTCATCTCTAATTAGTGGGGTTTGGGAAATCCAAATATCCTAGATCCATCATTGGGTTTTGGCGAAAACTCATTGATGGATTTAAAAAAGTCTGATTGCAACAATTTCAAATATTATAAGTTTATGGTGTTGTAAAGACTCAAATTGTGTTATCCAATGTATATTTAAGGGTTTTTTTTTCAAATGTTCTTCAATAGTACGATATATTTAAGCTTGTTTAAAGATAAATTAAATTATATTAATTTTTTTCATATTTATATTTTATCTTAATTTCTATTATATTTATTTCTTGTATTTTTAATTTATAAACTTTATTTATTTATTTATATTTGATACTTTCTTTATTGTTTATTCTTTATGTATTTTTATATTTTATATTTATGTCTTTATTTTTTATCTCTTTATATATTTATTTTATCTTTCTCTCTTTTATATTTATTATTTTATTATTTATTCATTTATATATTTTTTTGCTTATATTATTTATTTTATTTTATTCTTTATTCTTATTATAACTTTATTTAAATCTCTATTTTTTATATTTTTTGTATTTATTTTACTGTATCTTTTTTTAAAATTTTATCTCTGAAGCTAGTATCTAACCTAGCTTCAGATCTTGAAAAAATTAGTAGAGGGTCTAATATATCAAAACTATTATATTTTATTTATCTTTTCTTATTTTTATTTTATTTTTATTTTTTTATATTTTACATTTTCACAACCTAGTGTCAAATCTTGAAAAAACTAATAGAGGGTCTAATATATCAAAACTATTATATTTTATTTATCTTTTCTTATTTTTATTTTATTTTTATTTTTTTATATTTTACATTTTCACAACCTAGTGTCAGATCTTGAAAAAACTAATAGAGGGTCTAATATATCAAAACTATTATATTTTATTTATCTTTTCTTATTTTTATTTTATTTTTATTTTTTTATATTTTATATTTTCATCTTCAAAGAAGTCACTTGAAATAAAAATATTTCATGACGCTTGATAAGCGGGTTTAGAAGGTGGGAATGAGAATGAAATCTATTTCATTCCCATTGATGATGCTTGGTATACGGGAATCGGAATCAAAATAAGGATATGATACCCTTGATTTCATAACCCACCCCCCACTAGGTTATCACCAAACACATAAACCCCTCAATCAAATCCATTGTCATTCCCATTGCCAAATTTATACCAAGCGCCCCCGAGACTCTTTTTGGGTGTGAAATAAAAAATATTTTAAGCTCTTTTTGGGCCTGAAATGAAATATAATCAATTTTTAATAATTTTTTCGATGATGTCTAATCTTCTTAATTTACACATATAAATTTTATTTTAATTTTAATTTTATATATTTCTAATATATACAATTCTACGAAGTCTTTTTCTTTTTTTATATTTTAAATATCTTTCCTTACTTTATTTTATTTATATTTTTTGATATTTTACATTTTCTATTTATATTGTTATTTCAGGCCAATGAGAGCCTTAAATGAAGTCCTGAAATAAATTTATTTCAGGCGAAAGAGGGTCTGAAAGATTATTTATAGGATAATTTTTTAAATATTTCTTAATTTTTTCAAATGACATAATCTTTTAATATTTATAGGATAATATTTTTATGACTTTATATATTTCCTTTATCTTTCTCTCTTTTATATTTATTATTTTATTATTTATTCATATTATATATTTTTTAATTATATTATTTATTTTACTTTATTCTTTATTCTTATTATATCTTTATTTAAATCTCTATTTTTTTATTTTACTCTATTTATTTTAATTTATCTTTTTTTAAAATTTTATTCTGAAGCTAGTGTCAACCTAACTTCAGATCTTGAAAAAATTTATAAATGATCTGATATATCAAAACTATTATATTTTTATATTTTTATTTTGTTTATATTTTTTTATAATTTACATTTTCACGTCCAAAGAGAGCCTCTGAAATAAAAATATTTCAGCCCCAAAGAGGACCTGAAATGAAATTTTTCAGACCATCTTTGAGCCTGAAATGTTTCATGTCGGGCCCTAATTTTTTCGATGATATTTAATTTATTTTAATTTACATATATAAATTTTATTTTAATTTCTATTTTACATATTTCTAATATATATAATTCTACAAACTCTATTTTTTTATATTTTATATATTTTTCCTTATTTTATTTTATTTATATTTATTGATATTTTACATTTTCTATTTATATCCTTCTTCTATGTCAAAGGTGTTGGTGCAGTTTGCACTAACGGTCAAACTCGGGTTTTGATGTATGACAAAGTGGTTAAAGTTAGGCTGTAATCCACCCGGTAATGTAATCCAGATTACATTACAAGTTGGATTCGTTTGTTTGGAATAACTTTAAAGTAGTAATGTAATGTAATCTCGATTACAAAAGAGGTTGATACTTTGTAATCTGGATTACAAACCAAAACCTCCGTAATCTGGATTACATTACGGCTTGTAAAGTTGTCGGTCGGGCGACGACCGTCGTCGGTCGCCAGCGGTTCGCCGGTCGTCGCCCGGTCGTTGCTCGGTCAACGCCCGGCCGCCGCCGGTCGCCGGCCGGCCGCCGCCGGTCGCCGGCCGGCCGCCGCCGGTCGCCGGCCGGCCGCCGCCGGTCGCCGGCCGCAGGACCGAAGGAACGTGAGTCTGCAGCTCAGAGTGTCTCAAAGATGTGAGGCAACTGCTGACCAGGGCACTCAGAGTGTCTCGGGCGCCCCCAAGGTGTTCACAAAACACACAATCAAAAAGTGCGCTTCGACAGTACAATCTGCGGGCGCCCCCTGCGCTGCGGGCGCCCCCATGCGCAACCATCGAACCACAAGCCGTCGAAGCCAGAAGATAGAACTTGACCCGGTCAATCCGGGCGCCCCGAGTCCTCCGGGCGCCCCGGTGAAAGCGGATCCAGAAGGATCAGACGCGACCGAGCCTTTGACGGATCGAAGGCCACGTGGGGGGCGCCCCCAACGTCCCGGGCGCCCCCAGACCCTATATAAAGGCCCCTCGACCAAGGCTTCTTAACAACACTGCTTCCAACGCCTCAAAGTTCTTCTACGCTCGCGCCTTGCTCCGGAAACGCTTCACTTCGAGCCGACGACGTCCTGCTGCCCCGAAAGAGTCGACCTACTCCGGACGTCGGTAAAAAAAAAAGAAGAACTTAATTTTTCATATATATTTTATTGCAATTAATTACTTGAAAGTGTGGGGTTGTCACACTTTAATTCTTGTGTACTCGCCTACTCTATCGGGGTTTACCGGTAGAGAGTTCTAGTGGATTGTCCAACGGAAAGGTCCGAGGGACCTGGGCCTTCGAGTAGGAGTCGCCGAAGGCTCCGAACGAAGTAAAACTCGTTCGTGTTTGTGTGTTTGTTTTTCGTTTCTTTCGTTTCCGCTGTGCACGCTTTTTAAAGCACTCTGATTTTTTAAAAGTCACGTGATTCACCCCCCCTCTCACGTGCATCGATCCTACAAGTGGTATCAGAGCCTGGTATGCTCTGTATCGGTGCAACCACCATAAGAGCCGGGGGAAATCCAGTTCTTTTTTCGATTTTTGGTTTTTCGCTACACATGATCTAAATTAGGTATTGTTGCCTAAATTTGGATTATTTTTTTTCGTTCGTTTGATTTTACTCGAATTTGGTGCAACACCATTTCGAGTCGCTCTTTCTCTTTCTTCTCCTTTTCCTACCGCACTACTAATCCAAGTCCCAGTCTTGGGATTTTTTTTCTACTTTTATTTCGTGTGCACAGAATTTAAATGGCCCAAGGTGAAGGCTATAGCACTGCCCGCCCTCCCCTCTTTAATGGGGAAGACTTTCCCTACTCGAAGAGAAGGATGGAGGTTTATTTGAAGACCGACATGGATCAGTGGTTCGCAGTTCAAACAGGCTACACACCGCCAATGGATGAGGGAAATAATGCTCCACGAAAGCCCGAAAGATGGAACTCGGAGATGAAGAAAAAGGCCCAGACCGAGTTCAAAGCTCAGAACACCCTCCAGTGCGGACTTACCAAAGAGGAGTTAAACAGAATTGGACCAATCGACTCGGCGAAGGAGCTATGGGACAAATTAACAGAATTACATGAAGGCACTTCTGATGCAAAGGTAAAGAGAGATCTGTTATTGAATAAGTTATTTAACATAAAAATGCAGGAAGGAGAATCAGCAAGTCAACTCCACGCCCGGATTAAGAACATATTGAATGGACTCCACATGATCGGGCACAAACAGGAGAACCGGGACATCATAAGGTATGCGTTAAATGCGTTCCCTAGAAATTCACTATGGGCATCTATTATAGATGCCTATAAAATTTCTAGGAATCTTTCAAAAATTAATCTGGATGAACTATTTTGTGAATTAGAGCTGCATGAGCAAACTAACGCCAAGGTCGAGAAAGGGCTAGCTTTATTTGCAGGTTCACCAAAAGAAGCCAAATCAAAGAGAAAACTTCAAGAAGAACCTGAGTCAGACTCTGACTCAGATGAAGAAGAACAACTGGTGAACTTGATAAGAAAAATGTTCACCAGAAGGAAGAACAAATTTTTAAAGAAAGATATTCAAAAGGTAATGAAGCCCTCCAGCACTGAAGGTAAAAGCAAAATGACCTGCTTCGGCTGTAACAGAAAAGGGCACTTCAAACATGAATGCCCTTACAAGAAGGAGGACCAACCCACTAAGAACAAAAAGAAGAAGGCTCTTCAAGCCACGTGGGATGAAAGCTCGGACGATTCTGACGATGAACAACCAAAGAACGCAAGCTACCTCGCACTGATGGCAACCGGTCCAGAATCGGACTCGGAGCAAGACGAGGATTCCGAATACGAGTCGAGCCAAGAGATCGGATTATTTTCGGACGGCTCGACTAAGGTATATTTAGATTCAGTAAATGAAAAATTTTTTAAGATTATTTCCATTTTAAATAAAAAATTACTTGCATCTGAATCTAGGAATGACCAGCTCCTTAAGGAAAATCAAGACCTTAAGGAGCAATTAATTAATACCAAAACATTAACTGAACAAACTCAAAATCAAAAATTAATTGAGCTTGAAAATGAAAACTCAACCCTAAAGGGCGAAGTCCTAAAACTTAAGGATCTACTAGCAACTTTCACAACCCGATCCAAGAACCTTGACCTCATTCTTGGATCACAAAAGGGCATGTACAATAAATCTGGGATAGGATATAAATCAGGATCAGCCCAAAGATCCTTTATCTCCTTTATCCACCCCCGCAAAAATCAACGAAAAGCGTGGGTTCCGAAAGCTTATCTAACAAAGCAAGTAGGTCAGAATCAATTTTATGTCCCAAAAAGGGACATCCATTATATTGACCCTAAACACCCAGCCTACATTTTAGGGGGAGGCTCCAAACTAGTTGGCACCTCAAAATCAGCCTTTGCCCAGGTGGGCACTTAGGACTAGTCTTAAAAGTTAATCTGACTCTTGACCTACTTAGTATTAGGGTGGGTCGAGATAACGGTACGCTAGACAGACTCTCGGGGAGAACTAGCTGAAACTATCTCGACACATCCTAGACTAGTTAGACCAGGGTGTCTCAACAAGTAGGGTTAAAGTACAACTTCCTTAAGCAGCTTTGTCTAGAAAGAGGTTGTTGCTCCAATAAGGCTTCGGCCAAAGAAGGCCCGTGTGCCTCGCCTCCCGCCTGGAAGCTATTTATCGAAGTATACGTTTAAACTACTTTTTGTCAAACCCGAATCTAACAAAAGGTCAGATTAACTTCTTTTATGAATCAAACTCAAACTCATCTCACACAAATCATAGGATCCCTTTGTTTGATAACTTAGATCAAGTGAGATGAATAAGGATAATAAGTTCAAATCATTGATTGATAATTTAAAACTCAAACTTGAATTTAAAATCTTACCTTTTAAATCCAAAATTCAAATTAACGAATTCAAAATTCAAAATTCAAATTAACAAAATTAAATTTCAAAATTCAAATTAACAAAATTAAATTTCAAAATTCAAATTAACAAATTCAAAATTCAAAATTCAAATTAACAAAATTAAATTTCAAAATTCAAATTAATTCAAATTCAAAAATTAAAATTAAAATTCAAAAATTAAAATTCAAATTCAAAAATAAGATTCAAATTCAAAAATTAAAATTCAAATTCAAAATTTAAAATTCAAATTCAAATTCAAAAAATTAAAATTAAAAATCAAATTCAAAATCAAAATTAACATAACTCAAATTTAAAATGCAAACTCAAGTCTTTAAATCTTCTTAAATTTTTTTTCAAAAACTTAACCTAAGGTCTAAACCTTTTACTTAACTGTAGGAAAAATGGATCATTGACAGTGGATGCTCCAGACACATGACTGGGGATCCCACCAAATTTACAGAACTCAAGTACAAAAGACTAGGGACCGTTGCTTTTGGAAACAACGGTAAACTTAAGGTAATTGGCCTAGGCAATATTGAACTTGAGTCTGATTTCATAATAACAAATGTATTACTTGTTGAAAATTTCAACTTCAATTTACTAAGCATTAGCCAATTGTGTGACACTGGTTATAAGGTTAGGTTCCTATCCAATGAATGTCTGATCAAACACAATGACAACCCAAACATCACACTTAGAGGACTTAGGCACAATAACATTTATGAAATTAAGTTAACCTGTCCCTTAGAAAACTGCCTCTTAACCCATAAGGATGAGACTTGGCTCTGGCATAGGAGACTTTCACACACACACTTCAGAAAACTACCTAAACTAAATGGTTTAGTTAGAGGCCTACCAAAGTTATCTAACCTTGAGTCAACCTTATGTAATGCTTGTCAACAAGGAAAACAAACTAGGTCAACCCACAAACCAACTAATCAAACTCAAACCAAGTCAATTCTGGAATTAATTCACCTAGACCTATTTGACTCACATGGGGTTAAATCAATTAATGAGAACCTATACTGCCTAGTAATTATAGATGACTATTCAAGATTTACCTGGGTAAAATTCTTAAAAAATAAAGATAAAACTTTTGATACACTCACTCAATTTTGTAAATTAACAGAAAATAAAAAAGGGATTAAAATCAAAAGACTTAGGAGCGATAATGACGGAGAATTCAAAAATTACAAATTTAATCAATTTTGTCTAGAAAATGGCTACCATCACGAATTCTCTTGCCCTAAAACACCTCAACAAAATGGAGTTGTAGAAAGAAAAAATAGAACACTACAAGAAGCAGCTAGAACAATGCTTAATGAATACAACTCACCTAAATACCTTTGGGCTGAGGCTGTTAGTACAGCTTGTTATGTACAAAATAGAATAACTCTAATTCAAAACCTAGGAAAGACCTCCTTTGAAATCTATTATAACAAACAACCTAACATTAAATACCTTAAAGTATTTGGATGTAAAGTCTATATCTTAAATACTAGAGAACACTTAGGAAAATTTACTTCTAAGGTTGAGGAAGACATCTTTGTAGGTTATTCCCTTACCAGTAGAGCCTATAGAGTTTATAACAAAATTACCCTAAAAATTGAAGAAACGACAAATGTAAAATTTGATGAGAAATCTGACCCAAATAACTCTGATCAAACTACCTACCAACCAATTGACTTTATTAGATCCAGTACTAACCCTGATGAAAGGTCAATTGAGGACCAAAACGATGATCTAACTGAACCCACACCTGAAACTGAACCTAACCAACCCAGAACTGTTCGAGTTAGCTCAGCCCACCCAACTGATCAAATCATAGGTGATCCAGAACTAAGGGTTCAGACTAGATCAGCCTTTAGAAATCTTAGTCAGATAACTCTGATTTCCAAAATTGAACCTAAGTCTATAGAAGAATCTTTACTTGACCCTGATTGGATCATTGCCATGCAAGAGGAGTTAGCTCAATTTGAACGTAGTCAAGTCTGGGATTTAGTACCCTTACCTAAAAACAAAAAGTTTATTGAGACCAAATGGGTTTTTCGAAATAAACTTAATGAACAAGGTGAAACAGTAGGAAATAAGGCTAGGCTAGTAGCTAAGGGGTTTAGCCAAGTAGAAGGTCTTGATTATGATGAAACCTATGCCCCTGTAGCTAGACTTGAATCCATTAGAATGCTCTTAAGTTATGCAACCCATAAGGGATTTAAGCTTTATCAAATGGATGTTAAGTCAGCCTTCCTAAATGGCCTAATTAAGGAAGAAATCTATGTAGGTCAACCCCCAGGTTTTGAAAGTCTAGAATATCCTGACTATGTCTTTAAACTTAAGAAAGCCTTATATGGACTTAAGCAAGCCCCTAGGGTCTGGTATGAAAGACTATCTAACTACTTAGTTTCAAAAGGTTTTAACCAAGGCAAAATTGACCCAACACTATTTGTTAAAACCCTAAAAAATGATATTTTTGTAGCCCAAGTATATGTAGATGATATAGTATTTGGCTCAACTAACTCAGACTTTTTATAAGATTTCACAACGATAATGGAAACTGAATTTGAAATGAGTTTAGTAGGTCAATTAACTTTCTTTTTAGGGCTACAAATAAAACAGACCAGTGAGGGTACCTTTGTCTATCAACAAAAATACACAAAAGAACTACTTAGAAAATTTGGAATGGATAATACAAAGGAGACTAAGACACCAATGGCTACCAATCAAACTATAGATAGTGACCCAAAAGGCAAACCTGTTGACCTTAAGTACTATAGAAGTGCTATAGGAAGCCTACTTTACTTAACTGCAAGTCGACCTGATATTCTTTTTGCAGTTAGTATGTGTGCTAGGTATCAAACATGTGCTAAAGAGTCACATCTAACCCTAGTTAAAAGAATATTTAGATACCTTAAAGGAACAGAAAGATTAGGAATTTGGTACCCTAGAACAGCCCAGTTTGAGCTTATTGGATATTCTGACTCAGACTATGCTGGCTGTAAATTAGACAGAAAAGTACCAGTGGTGGATGCCAACTTCTAGGACCCTCACTAGTTAGTTGGTTTAGTAGAAAACAACACTGTGTTGCCCTTTCCACTACTAAAGCTGAGTACATAGCTATGGGTGAGTGTGTAGCCCAACTACTCTGGATGATGCATACCCTAAAGGATCTTCACTTAGATTTTAAACAAGTCAAAATTTTTATAGACAACCTAAGTTCAATCAATTTAACCAAAAACCCAATCCACCACTCTAGGACCAAACATATAGAAATCAAACACCATTTTGTCAGAGATTATGTAAATAAAGGAGAAATTGAACTTAACCATGTTGAATCTAAGTCTAACCTAGCTGATATATTTACCAAACCACTTCCTGAATCTGAATTTAGCAACTTAAGAAGGTTAATAGGAATGTGTGTTATAGACTAGGACTGACCTGATAAGCTTAAATGACTTTTGATTTAACTAATTAAACTTGTGAGTTTAAGAACACGGACTTTTCAAACTTGTTTTTCAAGAACTTTATTGTCTTTCAAAATTTGATTTTCAAAACTGGCAGACTTAGCCTAAGCTTGACCCCTAGAATTGCATGAACCTATAGATTTAGGTAGCCGCATCTCACAAAACACATTAAGATTAACTTGTTTGTGTTTGCAAAAACATAGAACGGTTGTGAGATGCATAGGATACTGCCTGGACTTCCGAATGCTTAAGTCAGTGCATCACAGTAAGTCTGGGCGTAAAATACCAACATTACAGTGATCAAGTCAAGTAGTCTTACACTAATATCTGAGCTAACATTATTACTTGACTTGACTAACCCAGTGAACACTACTATCATCTAGATAGTTAGTCAGTAACTAGGGTAGACACATGAAAGGGACCACAATCATTACTTGGTCCAGGGGGAGCAGAGGTCAAAATACTTTTTCAAAATGTCATTTTTGACAAACACATTTGAAAATTTTGATAAAAGTTGATCCCTAAAAATATTTTTTGATTAAGATTGATATTATATTTTCTGAAAAAAAAAAATCCTTTTTGAAAGAAATTTTTTTTTGAGCTATGTAAATAGATTTAAGACTAGTTATTTCAACACTTAGCCTATATTTCTACTCCCTTAAACTTGTTATGTTTATATCTTTTTGATGAATGACAAAGGGGGAGAGTAGGGGTAAAAGGGTTAGAAAATTGCAAACAGCATGCTTATTTCACATTATTTACTCTGCTTTCTTGTGCGTTGCAACTTTCATACCTATGCTTGTGTTATATTGTTTGCATGTTTATGCAAGTTCATATCTGTTTTTTTTCTAACTTTAACCTGAGTTGTCATACATCAAAAAGGGGGAGATTGTTGGTGCAGTTTGCACTAACGGTCAAACTCGGGTTTTGATGTATGACAAAGTGGTTAAAGTTAGGGTTGTTGGTTTTTAACCTCTTTACTAAGTGTGCAGGGTTGAAAGACTTAGGACCAGACACCAGGCTGAAGTCCAGGATGGTTGAGTCCTGGCAGGAAGTCCAGTTGGGTCCGCGGGACCTGACAACTGGCTGAAGACCAAGTTGGTTGAGACTTGGCAGGAAGACCAGGGTGGTTGAGCCTTGGCAGGAAGTCCTGGTGGGTCAAGAGGTCAAGTAAAGCTGCACAAAGGGTAAGTGAGGTAAGTCACTGGAGGAGCGAACCAGTGAGGACGCGTTCCCATCGAGGGAACAGCAGGCGTCGGTTCGACCTAGGGCTCCATTTTGGAGACCAAAGTCAGAACCAAGACAGCTGAGGCTGTACAAATCTAATAATTTATTATGTTATGCTGTTTTGGACTAACCCTGGATGCAGGACCGAAGGACGTGTATCTGCAGCTCAGAGAACCTCAAAGGAGTGAGGCAAGCTGAGCAGGGCGCCCGGATGTCCCGGGCGCCCCCAAGGTGTTCNGAAAACAGTCAGGAATAAGGCTAGGTTAGTAGCCAAGGGGTTTAGCCAAGTAGAAGGACTTGATTATGATGAAACCTATGCCCCTGTAGCTAGACTTGAGTCCATTAGGAAGCTTTAAGTTATGCAGCCCATAAGGGATTCAAGTTGTATCAAATGGATGTTAGGTCAGCCTTCCTAAATGACCTGATTAAGGAAGAAATCTATGTAGGCCAACCCCCAGGTTTTGAAAGCCTAGAATATCCTGATTATGTCTTTAAACTTAAGAAAGCCTTATATGGACTTAAGCAAGCCCCTAGGGCCTGGTATGAAAGATTGTCTAACTACTTAGTATCTAAAGGCTTTAACCAAGGCAAAATTGACCCAACACTATTTGTTAAAACTCTAAAAACTGATATTTTTATAGCTCAAGTATATGTAGATGATATAGTATTTGGCTCAACTAACTCAAATTTTTTACAAGATTTTATAACGGTAATGGAAAATGAATTTGAAATGAGTTTAGTAGGTCAATTAACTTTCTTTTTAGGGTTACAAATAAAACAGACTAGTGAGGGTACTTTTGTCTATCAACAAAAATACACTAAAGAATTACTTAGAAAATTTGGAATGGATAGTGCTAAAGAAATTAAGACATCTATGGCTACCAATCAAACTATAGATAGTTAGCTAGTAACTACGGTTAGACATTCAAAATGGGCTAAACTTTCTTACTTGGTTCAGGGGGAGCTTGAGTTTATATTTTGTATTCTAACTCTCAAAAATGTTTAGTGAAAACTATTTTAGAAAATATCTTCTTTAATTGAACAAGGATTAAAAAAAATATCTTGAAATTTTTTTTCTCAAATTAATCCTGAAAATATTCTAAATGATCCTTTGAAAAGAAAATTTTGGAAAATCTTCTCTTTTTCATTAATTTGCCTTGAGATATTCTTTATTTTGGAAAAGATTAAGATTTTGAAGGTAGCCTTTTTAATTTTTGAAAATGGTGTTCGAAAAGTCATTTCTAAATTTACACCTAGTCATTTCTTTTAACATTCATGCTCTCAGATTGTTTGTGTTAAATTAAGAATTTGACTTACCCCTCTGAATCAGTTCAGAAACTTAGTATGCTTATTAAGCATTTTCTCTTCCCCAAATACTTAAAGTATTTTTTACTTGGCTGGCATATTACTTGATTGCTTGTTTTATTTTTGATGCTTGCGCACTTATTATTTCTTTGTTTTGATGAATGCCAAAGGGGGAGGGTTTAAGGGGTGAGTTAGAAAATTAAAAATTTCTGATCTTAGAGCATGTCATTTGCATATTATTCTTGGACTCATTGCTTTATCTGGTATTTTCTAACTTTAACCCAGGTTGTCATTGCATCAAAAAGGGGGAGATTGTTGGTGCAATTTGCACTAATAGTTAAACCTGAGTTTTGATGAATGACAAATAGGTTAAAGTTAGACTTGCTTTTGATTTTGACCTCTTTACTAAGTGTGCAGGGTTGAAAGACTTAGGACCTGACACCAGGCTGAAGTCCAGGGTGGTTGAGTCCTGGCGGGAAGTCCAGGGTGGTTGAGTCCTGGCGAGAAGTCCAGTTGGGTTCACGGGGCCTGACAACTGGCTGAAGGCCAAGTTGGTTGAAACTTGGCAAAAAGACCAGGGTGGTTGAGTCCTGGCAGGAAGACCTGGTGGGTTAAGAAGTTGAGTAGAGCTGCACGAGGTAAGTGAGGTAAGTCACTGGAGGAGCGAACTAGTGAGGATGGGTCCTATTTTAGGACTGTAGGCGCGGTCCAACTTAGGCCCATTTTGGTGACCTCGGTTGAGTCCTGGTTAGATCCTTATCCAGGTTTGGACGGGGTCTAATTAACTCTAAATGCATTAACTCTATTTTACAGAATTTATTTAATTAGATTCTAAATGCATTAACTCTATTTTACAGAATTTATTTAATTAGATTGTGTAGTTGAATTTTATAAAATTATTCCTTATCTAAAGCCTTGGTGGAGGATAAATTATCATTTAAATTATTCGTATTTCCTTCTTTTTAGAGAATAAAATTATCCCTACTAATGCTTAAAATTCTCATGTAAAGCTTAGCTGGAAGGATAAAATCTCCTTTTAAATTATTAATAAAATTGTAAGAGGATAAAACCTCTCGGTTAACTTTTCAATATTCTATATTTATATTTTATTTAAATTATTTTCTTAATTGAAGCAAAGGATAGAAACATTATCTTTTTTTTTAATTATTTTATCTTGTTGATGGATAAAATTTGAGCTGAGAAGATCATGCATCGAGGCACTATAAATAGAAGCAAGCAAGCCCTCTAACAGATAAGAAAATTTGATTCTGGTTCAAGCTTTGGCGCTCTCTTGCTTCCACGCTCCTCTGCTGCAGTTTGTGCTTTGACTCGACGCTGTCCGACCGCTGCTGGAAGATTGCTCCCAACACCCAAGCTGCTTCAGATAAATCTAAGTGTTGGGTAACAAATTTTTGTTCTGCACTTAAATTATTTAAGGGGGAAGTGTAGGGCTGTTATACTTCCGCCCAATCTTGTATTCGAATCACTCTATCGGTAGTTTGTCGATAGAGGTTTTTAGTGGATTGCCCACAGGAAAGGTTCAAGGAACCTGGGCCTTCGAGTAGGAGTCGGCGAAGGCTCCGAACGAAGTAAAACTCCTCGTGTAATTTTTTTATTTTTCGCTTTCGCATTTCGTTTTAATTTTTCCGCTGCGCACGTTATAAAAAGCATCGTACAATTTTCTATCGACTCTGATTTTATAACGAAGATTTTAAAAGTCATGTGATTCACCCCCCCTCTCACGTGCATCGGTCCTACAGTTTATGTGTTTTTGAGTGAATGATTGTAATTGATGGATCTTCCCCGATTCAAATTGCACGTACTTGAAGTCATTTTAAACATGTCTATCTTGTGTTTGATTAAATGCCTCTTAGAACAGTCACTTTCAATTGTGATGTTTCTTAGTTGTTTAACTTTTGTTTTGTATTGCTCTTCCCATTGCTTTATGTTTCATTTCTTCATTTAAATGCAATTAAGTTAGATCAGACTAGATTTCTTTAATGCTATAGGTTTTGCTCCATGTCTAGGTTTCATTGATGCCCTATTTCTTGAATGCTTCTTTCATGTTTCCTTTTCTTTGCTGCAATTGTAGTTAGATTAAATTAGATTTCCTTATCTACATTGTCTTTCCTTAATTAGAACTAGATTTCATACCTGCTTTGCTATTTCTTTTCGTAGTCTTAACGTTCAAATCCAAACCCCAGTTTGATATCAAAAACCCAAAAGCAATAACATACGATCCTGAGATTTATCATGTACCAACTACATTCGTTGGGAGACGACTCGAGTTACTCTATGCTACATTAGTTTAGAGGAGTTTGATACTTCAATTGTATTTCATACGCGCGGTACGACACGCGGTCATCACAGCCCTTTCCCTCCACACGAAGGGCGACGTTGTCGACCGTCGAACTCTATTTCTTCCTCCTTTATGTTGTGTTGCTGTATCTAATCGAAAAAGGACAAAGCAAGGAGGTGGAGGTTACCGACGCATCTCAGGTGAGTTGTATGTTCGATTAGGTTAAAGATGGATGTTTAGATTTTAGTAATGCTTGCTGTGAACCATGAATTGTTGATTGTATGCGTTGGTTCAGTAGATATGGGTTCCTTGTGTTGATTGGTGTAGGAAATAACTACGCTCTTGTAGTTTAATTTAATGTATGTAGTGAGGATTGGTTACCGTGAGCTATGGGGAATTTTAGATCTGTTTGGAAGTGTATGCCCTGTTTCTTGTTATTGTTCAAACATGTATATGTTGTATTCTTGGTTTCACTTATCAATGGATTATTGGGTTGCATTTGGTGAAATTTAATGCTATTTTTAGGTGTTGATTTTGGGTTTTCCTAGTTATGGGTAATCCTATGGTGTTGATGTGTATTGTAGAGAAATAAAGCAAATAAGAAAAATGATACATCTGTATTGCAGAGGTGAAGTGTTTTGTTATGTAAATTAATGATCGAAATTAAACTTAATTTGGATAATAAGACTCGATTGAGTATTAATCATTTAATTTCGGTTAATTAAATGAAACATGATAATTGGGATGGTCTCCATTAATTATGGTAGTTATTAAATTCCTTGGGTTAGTTTGGAAATTAACCTTATGACCTAACATAATTATGTTAGGAAGGAATTATAGTTGTTATATATGTTTACACACACATAGTTATTTGCTTATATGAAGTCTAGCTTTCTAGCTATTTTTAATAATTTTTATAAATAGCTAAATTTAGTCCTTGATACAGGACCTTAACCTTGGACTTGCACGGTTGGTCGTGGAAGGATTTCTTCGTTAAAAACTTCTTTATTTGAGGTGGGTATTTCTCCTTTGTATTCTTGTAGTTCTTTTATCTTAAAATGCATAGCTTATTATGTCTGAATAGGTCTGCTTGACCTTGTTCCTTGTTTTTGTTTATTTTATATCACCTATTGATACTTTCTTTATTTGACCTTCGAGTTTAATCGAAAATTCATATTCGTACAATCTCTCGTTGATTTTCCAGTCTGTAAAGTACCACTTGTACGTGAGTACTTAAATATTCATTAAACACCACTAGGATGGTTGGCATTAGAGACACACTACCTAGTAGTTTAGTTGCATATTCGTTGCTTTTTGATTGTTTTTCTGGTTTGTAATTGCTTTTGTTATTATATCGTTGTTATTCGGTTGTTTGTGTGTATTGGTATCATGCACCATACTAGCACCGTTGCATACTGATGATTGTTGGGCTTCCAAATGGTTAAGCCGTCGTCAGTCATATAGTTGCTTTGTCACTCAACCACTTGTTGTGGTAGTTGCTAGAGTGGGAGCAATCGTCCTATTACGCCACACTCGACCACTTATGTACAGTGGATTTTGGAGTTGTAGGCAAACAGTTGACACCCTCACCGTTATTTCCGAGGGATATTAGAGTTGTTGGTGGCTCCCCCTATATATCGGGGTTTTTGGAGTAGTTGACTCCCCAACATCCTGTCCACTCAACCACATATATCAATGGTATTCGTTGGAGTGTGTACAGTTGTCACAGCCTTACCCACTCGGCCACACAGATGTGATGTGTTGGCAGCTTGACTGATGTCAGGGATGGCACATGTCATTGCATCATATGCATCTAATGCATTTATGCATTTTCTTGTGTTTGTTGCATTTATATGAGCTATTGTTGCTGCATTTGGTTGACATGCATGTTTGTTTGATACAATGTTATCTCGTATGTTTTCACGTTATTTTCTATATGTTTTGATGTCCTCTATTTCTTAGAGACTGTACACCGTTGTATTCTGTTATTTCGTATATCCTTTGATGTTATGCATTTGTCTACTCATATACCCGCAGAGTCTGCCCGGACTCACCACCCCTACCATCTATTTTTGTTTTAGATAGCAGGTAGATGCGCTACTTGGGGCCAGGAAAGGATCCAATTGCCAGTCCCACTGTGTCGAGTTTGTTTCTGTATTTGGTTTACTATCGTAGTACTTTATTTCTACGTTTTCGTGGTTTTCGCATTTACTTCATGGACTGTTAGATGTTTTATTAGTCCGATTATGTCGTAGTAAAGGTATGTTCATTATGGACTTATGTTGGAGTTTTCTTTGTATTCGGAATTTCTGTTAGCTTTATTTCTACTTAAAGACGTTAAATGTTTTGCGATGTTTAAGTTATTTTGTCGCTATTATTCATATTGATATAAACTGTGTGGTTGTGCCTTTTTATTTCCAGTTATGATGGTTGAGCCATCTTTTATGTGTGAGTGATGTATTATTTGTCCCAACTTATCCACCGTACAGGAGAGATACTGCCCGATTTTCAAGTAGTGCCTCTAGGGGCGTGACACCCCTAACGCCAGTCAAGCTGCCATCACATCAACGAATACCACTAATATATGTGGTTGAGTGGACAGGATGTTGGGGAGTCAACTACTCCAGAAACCCCAGGAAAAAGGGAGAGTCAGCAACAACTCTGGTATCCCTCGAAAATAAAAGTCAGGATGTCAACTACTTGCCTACAACTCCAACATCCACTATATATGAGTGGTCAAGTGTGACATAACAGGACAGTTGCTCACACTCTAGCAACTACCACGATAAGTGATTGAGTGGGCAAAGCAACTAAATGATTGACGACGGCTTCAATACTCGTAAGCATGCAATAATGCAGATATAATGCATGATACTAAATGCACAATTAACCAAAATACCAACGATGCAACCATATAATAAATAAAAATCAAAATCACCAAACATGCAACTAAACTACTAAGTAGGGTATCCCTAATGTCAACCAACCATAGTTGTATTTAGTGATCATATCTAAGTACTCGTGTACAAGCGGTACTTTATAGAATAGAAAATCAATGGTGAAATTGTACAGATATAAAAGACGATTAGCTCGAAGATCAAGTAAAGAAAGCATCAATGAGTGATATCAACAAAAACAAAGAATAAGATAAAATAGCCCTACTCGGAAATCAAACAACCATGGATTTCAGATCAATGATATACAAGAATATAAAGAAAAAGTATCCGCCTTAAATTAAATGTATGTCGAATAAAACTCCCTCACGATCAATCGAGCACATCCAAATCAAAGTCCTGTGTCAATATGAATGTTTACCTATTATAAAAATTATTAAAAACAGCTAAACTACATATAAGCAAATAACTACATATATATGTAACAACCAATTAAACTAAATGCCAAAGTTAATTAGAATCATGCTAACATTCATTAAATTAACCTAATTAAATGATTAATTCATAATTAGAGTGAATCATCTAATCCTTATTAACCAAGTCTAACAATTGGTGATCCATGGCAAGAAATCGAAAGCCAAATTAAACTTGTATGAATAAGTAAACTATTTTAAATAAATAAGATAAATGTGTATGTTACCAGTGTCTACTACTGCCACTTCACTCTTCCCTCAACCTAAGGTGTTGATGCATATATTGCCAAGCTCAAGTAGACAAATTCATTCTATGCCATGATGCCCAGTGAACATGAACAAATCCACAAGATTCAGGCAATGAAAACAAAAACAAATTTTATCACAATGGAAAGGGCTAATTAAAGGTCACCAAGACTGAGCAATTTTATATCAAAAACAAAAGAAATCCAAATTTGTTCTCATCATAAATTGGGTATTGCATCATATCAATTTGACCTATAGAATTTATTTCAGAAACCAAATCCAAATCAGAAGCACTCCTCCCAGTAACACACGGCAAGAAAAAATACCACAAGTCTCACAATCCAAAAGTCAACCTAATTCCAAATAGAATGGAACGTCGAACTCGTCGAAGCTTCCACCAAACAGAACATCCAAAGCTTCTACCAAACAAAACATTGAACGTTTGGTAACAAACATAGTTACAATATCAACAAGTTAATTCCAAACATGCAAACACCAAATCCCAAAACCAACCTCTACCAAGAGCTCATGGTAAAAAAAAACAAAGCAGAGAAGCACAACCTGAGTGGTGGCCGACTGTGGGTTGGTCGCGTGGAGGAGGAAAGATCGCGAAGAGGGTTGCGGTGCTAGCTACTCTGGGAAGGAGGATCATCGGTCGGTAGTGTTAGATCATGATCGTCAAGCTAGAGGGGGGTGAATAGCTTCTTTCGATTTTCTTCCTACAATCGTTAGTGCGCAAGTGGAATATACTAAATAAAAACAAACTAACGAATAAAGATGACACCCCGATGTACGTGGTTCAGAGATGATGCTCACTCCACGGTAGTCCGTAAGGTGGATGATCCCTAATCCTTCAATGGATGATTCCCCGGAGTACCTCCGGCTAGATCTCATAGCTCCTTGTGGGTGGAGAAATCTCACCACAGCTTCTGGACACTACCTGAGCACAATAGATTACTAACCAGCTCTATCCAAGCAGGTTTCACCAGAGAAGAAAGGCTTTAAACGAGCTCCCTTAAATAGAGCTCGAGTCTGATATGGCCGCTACCAGTCAACTGGTCCAAGACCAGTTGACTGGTCCCACTCAGATTCGAACGTTGCAAGCCCAACGTTTAAATCTCCAGCCACCACCAGTCGACTGCCCTGGGGCAGTCGACTGGTCCTTCCCTAAGCCTAGGGTTACCTTTCCCAAGTACATTTCTCTCCGCACTCGAACCCTCCCGGCTTAGTTCCCGAGTACAAACACTTACACTCGGACCCTCACGACCTAGTTGACTCTTCAATCAGCAGTCTCGATCTGTTGCCTTCACGCCATCTTCATCTTCGGCTCCCGTCCCTCAGATGCGCACGCAAGCACTCGGCTTGCCTCTATGCCATCCTTCACGTATATCTCGAAGTCCACGTCCCTCGGCTCATCGTCTCTGCTTCAGCAGCCTCGATCCGTCGCCTTCAAGCTCTCTTCGACTTTGGCCCTCGTCTCTCGGATATGCATACAAGCCCGCGGCTTGCCTCAATGTCATCCTTCACGTATGCCTCGAAGTACGCTTCCCTCGGCTCATCGTACCTGCTTTGTCCATGGTCCCACGGCTTGCCTCCATGCCACCCTTCACCTGAAGACATCCAACCAAGTCTATGTGAACCTGCAAACCTGCACACTCACATACACATATTAGACCAACAACAAATCCTAAATTACTCATATTGACACACACATCAAAACCCATGATCCTCCCGATCATACTTGGTTCGATTGCTCCAACAGGTAGTGTCGCTTCTCACGACGATAAGAGTCACGGCTTCGCCTCACGTAAAGAAAGGTGATACGACATCCAGCGATGCAAGGGAGGAGTGGCTTGGTGTTGATCGAGGGCTAAAGGAGCACGCGAGAAGAAGAGGAAGAGGTTAGGGCTCGGTGGCGGTTACGGCGTCGCTCGCTCGGGGAACTACTGCGGCGTCGGGGACGATCACAGGAGGAGAGGGGATTTTGAGAGAAGTTTATGTTGGGGATCGATGGACTGGCTAGAGGGGGTGAATAGACAGTCACTCACGTTTCGCTTTGGTTCTTCCTACAATGTTAGCGTGTGCAAGTAGAAATACAAATAACACAAATAAACAAACGTTAACACAAACTGTTTACGTGGCTCGGAGATAAAACTCCTACTCCACGGCAATCCGTAAGGTGGACGATCCCAATTCATCGGTGGATGAGTCCCTGGAAGATCTCCGGCTAGTTCGTGTAGCTTCTTGTGGGTGGAGAAACCTCACCACAACTCGCACAAGATCTCTAAGCACAAAGATAACTAATTGGCCTTTAATCAAAGCCAATTTCGTCAACCCTAGCCAGCCAAACCGAGCTTCCTTAAATAGAGCTCGTGGTTGAACTAGTCGTTACCAGTCGACTGGTGTCAACACCAGTCGACTAGTTCTAACCGAATTTGAACGTTACAACCCAATGTTCGAATTCCCAGTCGACACCAGTTGATTGCACAAAGGATCAATCGACTGATCTTTCTGTGTTAACTACCAGTCGAGTGCTACAAGCCGCAGTCGACTGCCAAAACCCTAAACCTAGGGTTTCCCTTCCCGAGTACAATTCTTTCAGCACTCGAATCCTCACGACTCAACTGACTCTTCATTTAGTAGCCTCGATCTATTGCCTTCTTTGACTTTGACTGTCATCCCTTGGATGCATACGAGCCCACGGCTCGTCCTCATGCCATCCTTCACATATGTCTCGAAGTGCGTTTCCCTCGGCTCATTGTTCCTGCTTTGTCTACGATCCCTCGGATGCATACAAGCCCACGGCTTGTCTCCTCATGCCATTTTTCACCGGACCCGAAGTCGTCCAGATAAGCCTATGTATAGCCTGCAAACTTGCACACTCACATACATATATTAAATACAAAAGTGAACCTAACTTAAACCCTTTGCTCAAACATCAAAACACATGGTCCCACGAACCATAGATTGCTTCAACAATCTCTGCCTTTTTGATGTTTGGCAATACGCTTAATGTTGGCGTTGGGATTCCTCCCTATATCCCCGGATTAAAATTCTATAGATTAGAACTAATTCAAATAGGGAAAACAAACTTCCCGAACGACCTACTTCATCTATCTTGTTTTTCGATTGAGTGATCGCTTGAACAAACTTGTTGTTCAAGTAATCAAACTGCTTGTCGATTAGCAGCGGAATATAAGATAAAATTTCGATCGCCGGTTCTTGTGTTTGATTCGGGATCCAAGAAAACAAATACAATTAAACAATAATAAATCCAAAGGTATACCTCTTGATCTTCTATTGTATTCATATCCTCTTCTTGGACGTCGTGTGGGTGACAATCTGTTGGTGCAGAATGCACCTAAGTCAAACCTGTGTTTTGATAATGGCAACATAGGTCAAAAGTTAAGTCTTTCTTGTTTTCTAACAAGTTAATCTAGTGTGCAGTGAAAGCCCTAACGAAGGACTGCTAGGCACTGGCGAAGGAATGTCAGGACAAAAAGCCCTAGCAAAGGACTGCTAGGCACTGGCGAAGGAATGCCAGAGTCAAAAAGCCCTAGCAAAGGACTGCTAGGCACTGGCGAAGGAATGCCAGAGTCAAAAGCCCTAGCAAAGGACTGCTAGGCACTGGGCGAAGGACAGCTCGGCATCCAAGCCCTGACAAAGGACCTAGCGAAGGACTGCTAGGCATCGGGCGAAGGACAGCTCGGCATCCAAGCCCTGACAAAGGACCGTCAGGCAAAAGTCCAACCAAAGGAGAGGTTGGCATCAGGTAAATTCTCCCGAGAGGAGTAGGTGAGGACGCGTTCCCCGTCGAGGGAACAGTAGGCGTCGGTTCGACCTAGGACTCCATTTTGGAGACCAAAGTCAGAACCAAGACAGCTAAGGCTGTATAAAATAATAATTAACTATTTTATTGTGTTTTGGACTAACCTTGGATGCAGGACCGAAGGAACGTGTATCTGCAACTCAGAGAGCCTCAAAGGAGTGAGGCAGCAGCTGAGTAAGGCGCCCTGAGTGTCCAGGGCACCCTCAAGGTGAACCAAAACCAAGCGAAGCAAAAAAGGCTTCAGCTGCTTACTGGGCAAGGCGCCCTCAGCAGCGAAGGCGCCCTGGTCAGCGAAGGCGCCCTCAGCAGCCAAGGCGCCTCCAGCCCAAGACTGCGAAGCTCCAGCCCTATCCAGCCGAGAAGACCGCGTCAACCAAGGCGCCCTCAGCGACCAGGGCGCCCCAGAGGTCAAACTTAATCCCTGTTCGAGCGGGATAGAAGTTGACCGAGCGAAGTGTGGATCGGCTGACACGTGGCAGGGCACCCCCGACGTCCAGGGCGCCCTAAGTGCTATAAATAGTACCCCTCGACCCCAAGCTTTACATCAACTTCGTTCCAAAGCTTCCACGCTCTTTTGTGCTCACGCCTTGCTCCGGAAACGCTTCACCTCGAGCTGACGACGTCCTGCTGCCCCGAAAGAGTCGACCTACTCCGGACGTCGGTAAAAAGAAGAGCGTATTTTTTATTTAATATTTTAGTGCACTTAATTTTGTAAATCAAATTGTGTAACTTATTTGCGCCAAATATAGAATTGCCCAAAGTAAACGGTCAACGACCGTGGGCCTTGGAGTAGGAGTCGACACAGGCTCCGAACCAAGTAAATCGATTGCGTCTCTGTGTCTTTTCGTTAATTTCCGCTGCGTACCTATTCTTATACAAATCCGAAAGTTTTCCGATATTCACCCCCCCTCTATCGGGCTTCTCGATCCAACAAGTGGTATCAGAGCGGGGTTATTCAAACTTGGTGCAACCACCAGTTTGAAAATTTCTTTTCGGATTTTCGGATTTTTTTTAACTATTTCTTTTGATTTTTTTTTGTTAATCGAGGTTGGTGCAACACCCCTCGATATTTTATTTCCTAATCCAGCACTACTAATCCAAGACCTAGTCTTGGAAAATTTGTTTTTCTGTTAGTTTTGTTGTTATAGATCCAATGGCCATGCAAGAGGGATTCAGCACCGCCAGACCTCCACTTTTTAGTGGAGAAGACTTTTCCTACTGGAAAAGCCGCATGGAGGTCCACCTGAAAACTCAGGTGGACATGTGGATCATTATCCAGTCCGGTCTGGAGATCCCCCGAAACGCTGATGGACTTCCTCAGAACTACTCCGAATGGGACAACTCCCTCAAACGGAAGATAGAAGCTGACGCAAAAGCGACACAAACTCTACAATGCGGGCTGACAAAGGAAGAGCTGAACCGCGTGGGCCCCTTCAATAGTGCAAAGGAGCTATGGACAAAACTGATCGAGCTGCACGAAGGGACTTCAGATACTCGGATCAGCAAGCGGGATCTGCTACTAAACAAATTATACACTATCAAGATGGCGGACAACGAATCAGCAGCCCAACTCCACGCACGGATCCAAGAGGTAATGAACGGTCTTCACACAATAGGTCACAAGGTTGAAAACCGTGACCTAATAAGGTATGCTCTAAACGCCTTCCCTAGAAACACCTTGTGGGCATCTATGGTAGATGCATACAAGGTCTCTAGGGATCTTTCTAAAATAAAATTAGACGAATTATTTTCTGAACTAGAACTGCACGAACAAACTAACACCAATATGGTTGAGAAAGGTATTGCTTTTCTTGCAGGCAAGACTGGAAGAACAACAAAGAAGAAGCCTGAACCTGAAACCGAATCTAACTCAGACTCAGATTCAGAAGAAGAAGATAAAGATCAAACTAAGCTGGTCCGGCTCGCTCGAAGCTACTACAAGGAGCTGAAGAACCGAACCAACAAACGAAAAACCGGCCGAAGAAAGGACGAACCAACTGAACCAGCAAACAAGCCCAATGTGACCTGCTACGAGTGCAAGAAAAAGGGCCACTACAAGTCAGAGTGCCCTAACCTAAAGGAGACTAAAAAGCCGAGAAGAAAGAAGGCACTGCAAGCACCCTGGGACGAGTCTTCCTCAGAAGAAGAAGAAGAGGCACCCCAGTCCAACCTCCTAGCTCTGACCGCCTCAGATAAAGTCGAGACAGAATCAGAATCAGAACAAGAGGACGGCGAGCTGACCTTCACAGAAGACGGAGAAATTAAGGTAACTGGTTTTAATAGATTACAGTTAACTGAATTGATTTCTTTTCTTTCTCGAGATTTGGCAAAAGCCAAACTCCGGGTCGAAACCCTCCGACAGGATGTAAAACTCCTGAAAGAGGGAGCTGACTCTAAACCCTTAACCGAGAAGGTTCAGGAAGGAACTCCTACTCAAGTTGAAAAACTTGAAAAGGAGAACTCCTCCCTGAAAACTCAAGTTAAGGATTTTAGAACAGCTTTAGAACGATTTACATCTGGCTCCAAGGGTCTTGACATGATCCTTGGAAAACAGAAATCAGTTCTAAATCGATCCGGACTTGGCTACCGAACCAAATCCCGACAAAGATCATATTTGACTGTACTGAATCAGTCCAGAGGCAAAATTCAGGCATGGGTACCTAAACTATGCATGAACAAACCAACTGGATCAAATCAGTATTGGATCCCCAAGGACAAGATTCACATCTTGCCTAACCATCACCGTGGCTTTAGTCCAGGGGGAGCCAAACTGAAAACCATTTTCATTATTAGATGAATTTGTTATTATTGATTTAAATTGATTGTTTGATTGTTTATTTAATTTCTGCAATATACCATGCTTAGACTAGGTTAGTTAAGGACTGAACAAACTTAGCTGAAATTTGACAACATAGTATTGGGTAGAGGTGAGATGATAATACGTTGGGAAAACCAATTCTAATAAGATCAAGTTCACTTGGTCTCTTTAGACTGGCGGAACTAGCCGAAGCTACCGATCCAAAACCCAAACTAGTTAGACCAGAAATTTTTCAGAAATTGATTTTGAAAATGAAATTTCATTAAAAGGCTTTGTCAAGGAAAGGGTGGATTATCCCATAAGGCTTCGGCCAAAGAAGGCCTAGTGCCTCGCCAAGACCTGGAAGCCAATTTTTGAATTTCAAATTCAAATTAATTTTTGTTAAATTCGAATCTAATACAAAATTTCAGTTATTTATAGATCTAAAAATTTAATTGTTTTCAAAATTTAAACATCTTTTCAAAAATTTCAAAATTAATTAATTAAGTTTTCAAAATTTAATTATCCTTCAAACTTAATCAAAAATTTCAAAACTATCAAAACCTGTCTCACAAAACCCATAAGGTTAACGTGATTGAAAACCCTAGATTTGGGTGAGACAGACTAGGCAGTGAAACTCAATTTAAGCTATTCCTGATTCTAATTGGATCCAAGTCAAGAAAATTCTTTATGCGTAGGAACATAAAGATTTGGACCAATGGATGTTGGATAGCGGTTGCTCCAGACACATGACTGGAGATAAATTGAAGTTCACCAAGCTCAAACTTAAAAACCTAGGCTCAGTGGCATTTGGCAATAATGCTACACTCAAGGTAATTGGGTCAGGTAATATTGAGCTTAAATCTGATTTCATTATTAAGAAAGTTCTATTGGTTGAAAACTTTAATTTTAACTTGCTTAGCATAAGTCAGTTATGTGATTCTGGTTATATAGTTACTTTCAATAATTCTAACTGCCTGATTAGAAATGAACAAGACTCAGAAATCATACTTAAGGGCACTAGGAAAAATAATGTATACACTATAAATCTTCCCCTTATACCCAAATGTATGTTAACACAATTAGAACAAACAAACCTCTGGCATAGGAGATTAGGTCACACCAATGTAAGAACTATATCAAAAATTACCCAACTTGGCTTAATCAAAGGTATCCCCAAAATCAAAAATAATGAAAACCTAATATGTGAATCATGTAATCAAGGGAAACAAACCAAATCCAATCACAAACTTATTCAATCTGACTTAACTCAAACTACACTTGAGCTCCTGCACCTTGACCTATTTGATTCACATGGAGCCAAGTCACTAAGTGGGAACCGGTACTGCTTAGTAATAGTTGATGATTATTCTAGGTTTACCTGGGTTAGGTTCCTAAAAACCAAAGATATCTTGACAAATTCTTTTAGAAAATCTAACCTGAACAGAAACACTTAACTTGACTAACCCTAGCAAAAACTACTGTATATAACAGTTAGTAAGTAGCTAATTGGGCTGAACAAGTCCCTACAGACAAAAATTGATTGATTTAGTGTAAATCAAACTGGTTCAGTACAGCAAATTGTTACTTATTTTCCTTAATTCATATTTATCTGTTTTGATATATGGCAAAGGGGGAGATAGAGATAGGAAAGAGAAAAATTATTTTTTTCTAAATTTTCCTTTATTCAAAAAGGTTCAAAAACATACTTATCCTTTATTCAAAAGCTTAAACTTTTTGAAGAAGTACTTAAGTTCTTAAAAGCTTTCAAATTTTGCTAAGTACTCTAGCTTCAAAATTCTTTACTTAAAAGCTTTAAAATTTTGCTAAGTACTCTAGCTTTAAAATTCGTTACTTAAAAGCTTTAAAATTTTGCTAAGTACTCTAGCTTCAAAATTCTTCACTTCAAGCTTTAAAATTTTGCTAAGTACTCTAGCTTCAAAATTCTTCACTTCAAGCTTTAAAATTTTGCAAAGTACTCTAGTTTTTCAAAAGATTCTTACTTAAGCTTGTCAAAATTATTTTTACTCTAAAGCTTAAAGTTTTTCAAAATTGTTAAGTACTAAAGTGTTTCAAGCTTGTTATATCCTACCAATTACTTAAGCTAACATTTTCAAAAAGGTTTTCAAGTACAAATAAGTTTTTTTTAAACCCCACGAATTTTTTAAAAATCTAGGGGGAGATTCCTTCCAGGGGGAGGGAACAAAAATTAAAACTTTTTAATGTTTTTGCTTAAACTTAACTTTTTGAACTAGGGTTGCCATAAATCAAAAAGGGGGAGATTGTTGGTGCAGAATGCACCTAAGTCAAACCTGTGTTTTGATAATGGCAACATAGGTCAAAAGTTAAGTCTTTCATGTTTTCTAACAAGTTAATCTAGTGTGCAGTGAAAGCCCTAGCGAAGGACTGCTAGGCACTGGCGAAGGAATGCCAGGGCAAAAAGCCCTAGCAAAGGACTGCTAGGCACTGGCGAAGGAATGCCAGAGTCAAAAAGCCCTAGCAAAGGACTGCTAGGCACTGGCGAAGGAATGCCAGAGTCAAAAGCCCTAGCAAAGGACTGCTAGGCACTGGCGAAGGAATGCTAGAGTCAAAAGACCTAGCGAAGGACTGCTAGGCACCGGGCGAAGGACAGCTCGGCATCCAAGCCCTGACAAAGGACCGTCAGGCAAAAGTCCAATCAAAGGAGAGGTTGGCATCAGGTAAATTCTCCCGAGAGGAGTAGGTGAGGACGCGTTCCCCGTCGAGGGAACAGTAGGCGTCGGTTCGACCTAGGACTCCATTTTGGAGACCAAAGTTAGAACCAAGACAGCTAAGGCTGTATAAAATAATAATTAACTATTTTATTGTGTTTTGGACTAACCCTGGATGCAGGACCGAAGGAACGTGTGTCTGCAACTCAGAGAGCCTCAAAGGAGTGAGGCAGCAGCTGAGTAAGGCGCCCTGAGTGTCCAGGGCGCCCTCAAGGTGAACCAAAACCAAGCGAAGCAAAAAAGGCTTCAGCTGCTTACTGGGCAAGGCGCCCTCAGCAGCGAAGGCGCCCTGGTCAGCGAAGGCGCCCTCAGCAGCCAAGGCGCCTCCAGCCCAAGACTGCGAAGCTCCAGCCCTATCCAGCCGAGAAGACCGCGTCAACCAAGGCGCCCTCAGTGACCAGGGCGCCCCAGAGGTCAAACTTAATCCCTGTTCGAGCGGGATAGAAGTTGACCGAGCGAAGTGTGGATCGGCTGACACGTGGCAGGGCGCCCCCGACGTCCAGGGCGCCCTAAGTGCTATAAATAGCACCCCTCGACCCCAAGCTTTACATCAACTTCGTTCCAAAGCTTCCACGCTCTTTTGTGCTCACGCCTTGCTCCGGAAACGCTTCACCTCGAGCTGACGACGTCCTGCTGCCCCGAAAGAGTCGACCTACTCCGGACGTCGGTAAAAAGAAGAGCGTATTTTTTATTTAATATTTTAGTGCACTTAATTTTGTAAATCAAATTGTGTAACTTATTTGCGCCAAATATAGAATTGCCCAAAGTAAACGGTCAACGACCGTGAGCCTTGGAGTAGGAGTCGACACAGGCTCCGAACCAAGTAAATCGATTGCGTCTCTGTGTCTTTTTGTTAATTTCCGCTGCGTACCTATTCTTATACAAATACGAAAGTTTTCCGATATTCACCCCCCCCCCTCTATCGGGCTTCTCGATCCAACACAATCCTCCAAGAACCGCAGCCATCGCTCACCCTTCCTCTTCTTCCTTCCTCCTTCTTGATGCGCCGACCCTTAGCCAAAGGAGATGGTGCGCCGGCCAAGGGAGAGAAGAGAAGGAAAGAAAGAGAAGAAGAAGAAGCTTGCTCTCCCTTCTTCCTCCTTGCCTACTTGATGCGCTGGCTCTAGGCCTCCTTGCGCCGCACGCCCAAGCCAAGGAGAGGAAGAGAGGAAAAAACCAAGTTAGGTTTCATGATGGATTATGAGGCTATATATATAGGCTACAATAGAGACCATGAGGAGGAGTTAGTTATGGTCGCCTAACGGATCTTTACCCCGACCCGTTAATAATAACACGCTCCACTAAAGGGTTATTATTGAACTATCACACCAACCCCATAATAAAATATGGGCTCCTTCTTATTATGTGTACATTATCTCCCCGTGTTTAAGATATTGCATGTTCATTAATTAATTAAATTACTGACAATTTAATTAATTAACATATAACTCTAAGAGTAGTACCACTCAACTTCATTATCATGACGGACCAAGTCTACCTGCAGGATTTACATGATAATCCTTATGAGCTTCTCAAGGGGACATCATCAGCCTAAATAATTAGGACACAGTTTCGTTCTATAATCAACGGTACACCATATAAATAATATTATTTCTCAATTTATCGGACCTATTGACTTAGTGAATAAATATCACCCATTGGTAAATATTAAGAATATGTGCCCGTTATTATATCTGGATTAAGAGTATGTATATCCATAATAACCGAAGTCTTGTTCGATTATATAGTCAGTATAAATCGAATCATCTCAAAATGATCCTGCTCAATACACACAAAGTGCACTAATGTAATTCTATAGTCAAGATAGACTAACACCAAATTACACTACAACTGTTCCAATGATTTGTCCAAATCCATCATGGTTGTGAGCTACTACTTATACTTTACAAGGAATTGATAACATGATCTTCTGTGTGACACCACACACCATGTTATCTACAATGTAAAGTAACAGATAACTGCATATATAACAAATATAAAATGCAAGCACAAGACCACTGTGATTCTTATTCCAAAATTAGATGTTTATACAAAAGCTAGGTTTATAGTATACATCCTAACACTTAAGTTAGGGAAAACAAATAACAAATGTTAATCAATATTTGGACTTATGTTGCCATGGTTTCACCTTAGACTTGTACCGACAATGCATATGCAAACATGCATGGATCCTATCACAAGACATTCTCCACACCTAAACTCCTCAATGAGTTAAGAGTTTCATCAACAAGGACCTTTTTAAGAACCTCTTCAAGGCTCCCCCTACATTGGACTTACAAAGGTTTTTTAAGAACCTCTCCAGGGTTCCCTCTTTATCAATAAATGAGCAACAATGCTCTTCCTTCATCTAAGTTACCCCTAGACCTAGGATTTCTTGCAAATGCATGTTTGATTTCCCACTTAAATCTAGCACTTCTCCCCCTTTGCCACACATCAAAATAGCTCCAACAGTTTAGGGTTTTATTAATTCAATCATATCTTGCAAAAAGACCCCTCTAGTTTGGTTAATTTCAACTACACTCCTAAGTTTCAATTTTTAAGCACTTAAATCCTCCAAATTTTAGTATTCAACCGATTGAATCTTATAAAATAACATATATATACTCAAAAGTAAATTTAAAATGTTCAAAGAAAGTCCCTTTGTGGCTCTATATCCGAACCATAACAGATTCTATGAAATTAATTTGAAGCATTGATTAGAAAATGAGTCCATTCAAATCTTATATCACGTAGGTTCTATTCTTTTTCATATTATATATATATATATATATATATATATATATATTAAAAATAATTGGCCCTAATAAAACTTAGGGCCTTAGATATAAACTTTAATGGCCTATGTCTAAAGTCAACCCTGTTCCTACGCTTGTGATTATGTCGCGCCGGAGGTTCGCTAAGAGAGCACTCCGACGTCCAACCTCTAGCGCCACCCCTCTCATCCTCCCCACACGCACGACACAAGCGTGCCGTGATTGCTACCGCCCCTAGCATCAACGTTGCCTGTCTCTTCACTAGTCGGCCATGAGCAGCAGTCACCGCCGCAAGAGCGGGCAATTTCTCCTCTATTCCTAATGAAAGTTGTCGGTGCCTCTCCTATTTTGCAGCTGAAGAAGGGATAATAAGGTTATTAAAATAATTAGTTAATTAATTAAAATTATTAAGGAGCTTAATTTGATTAACATAAGAGTGCGCTTGATTGAGAGTTATCTTGGATAATCTTAGTTATGTAATTATCAAATAATCACATAACTAAGTTATAGAGAATAAAATAGAATTTGATCAATTTAGGTACTGTAATAAAAAAATGGTTAACTAGGTAGCAGACAAACTCGGGATAACTAGTTTCACTTTATGAAAGTTTTCCATCGACCGCTAGAATAAATCAGAAAAGTGCATACGCACGGAGACTTATCTTGATAGCCAGCATTCTCAAGTCCGCTACCCATTAAAGAGAAATATTTTCAATAATACGCCATAGCTGAGTTTCGAATTGTAGATTTCTAAACTATCACTGTAGAGTCTAACCATGATACCCTGCCCTCGAGGGCTAGGTAACGCAATAAAAACTCATTTGGGTGGAGGTTTTGATGTATAACTAATTAACTAATTAATTTAAAGTTTTTAAGGTTTAGAATTTAAAAAATAAAATATAGTATTATTATTATTATTGATGATATATATAAATAAATAAATTCAAATAATATTTTTACATTTTTTATTATTTTATATTTTTTGGAGATAATTTTATTAGGCTTTAGACCATATGTATTTAGTCTATCTCAATTACGGGTAAGTGTTAATTGATTCAATTAATCAAAATTTTAATCAAAATCTAAGTTTAAAAAAAATTGTCATTTAATTTGTTCCTATCCTCGCGCACGCTCGTTGCTACATGCTTGCCACCTGCCACCATCAACCCTGTCGAGCCTTCCACACCAAGGAACGGTGGCGACACCGAACCGGCAACCCACCCCCCCCCCCCCCCCCCCCCCCCCCCCCCCCCCCCCCCTTAACAATCACCCCCCCTGCTTAACAATCACCCCCGGAGAGCCAGTACCACCCTCCCACAGCGAAGAGATAGCCCAAAAGCTTGATCCATCACGGCGGAGAGATTACTCTACTGCATCACTGGCAATGTCGTGTGATCACACATCGACGGAAGCTCATTGTCATTGTTCAGAGGTCGTCTCGACAGCGGTAAGAAAAGGCTTCTGCTGGCGTTGTTCCTCCCGATGCAGTCAGCAAGGAGATTGACAGAATGGGTTGGGGGGCCCACCGTCGTCGGTGCTGTGATAATGTGAACCAAACGAGATTATGGTTGATAACTATATAAAGATAATTAAGGTTATTAATAATAATCTTGAATCAAATATGCCTTAAGGGTTTTGAATGCGGTTAACGTGTGGATGTTATAATATTCATCTAGACGTTATAACATCCATGTAATTAATATTTTTTTTAATATAAAATCTGCTCATTAACCATTGATCCCGGCCTTGCCTAGGAGTAGGTTCATAGGCTGGGCCCGCCAACCAGCCTGACGTCAGGAAGGTTTAATAGACAGGTCAGTAGCGGTATCCCCGGGTAAGTTCCCAAGCCCAGAAGTCCCCGGGGTAGTGTTTAGCTGACCATCGATGAAGATGGTCGGGTCAACCACCGGTCATTATACTAGGCGAACGCTTGGTTGCCCACACTCCTTGGCCCCTCCCCGACCTAGAGCTAGGTCGGGCTCCACAGTCGAACGCGTGGCGATCCACGCTCCAATGTCAGCACGATGACTGGATACCTAATAGAATCAGACAGACACCACTCGGCAAACCCCCGACCCAGGGCGTACCCTGCGCTTCCATTCTACCAGTCGGACGTGTGGCTGCCAACGAGCACTGGCCATTACCCGACTCGATCCCCAGCACTCGGACCCGCCAGTCGCCTCCCGAGGTACGGGCTATTTCGCCCCTACGCCCCCTATACCATCATATCCAGGGTACGACCCTACTAACGGGGTTCTGCACACCTTACTTATTCCTGACACTTCTCGCGGCTAGTCCGCCCATCCAATACGCTTGTACTGCCCGAGCACCCCGCGTCATGCCGCACCGCTCTTAAATGCTCCCTACGAGCTGACAGCTATCATGCTATTGTCTTGTCAATACGGACAAGAGTTATCAGCTCCCCCGGTTATATCAGCTTCGCACTCCCCCTACCGTAGGTACGCGCGCGCAAGCTTACTCATCTCTTGCCTCATTTCAATTCAGTTCCACTATTATGCCTACAGATACTGACTTGACCGTCGGAGTGCCTGACCGAGAAAACCCCCGGTGGGTTTACTAACGGTCACTGTTTTGCAGAGCCACGCCAGAGCGCGGCCGGCTCGCTGCCACCTCACTAGCTCGTGCCACCCGGGAGATCGTCTGGCCCGTGGGATCGCCACCTCACTTCGCGACAGGATCAAATTTGGCGCTAGAAGGAGGGGACACCAGCAGCCTGATCAGAAGCGGAGATGGAGGAGCCTAACCGGGTTTAGATCACTCCCGAAGAATACGAGCACCCCTTTCCTCCACCCGCGCCTCGCGGTCAAAACTCACGAGGCAGACCCAGGCCCGGAGAAGCATCTGTCTCTTACCGAATAAGGGTAGGCCAAACAGGGGAAAGCGATGGCGAAAAGAGCATGTAGGACCTTGTGTAAGTCAGTCCAAGGGAGCTCTCACCCTCCGGACTAGTAGAAAGATGTATCTTGCTACCCCTACGTATCAGAGGAAGGTCCCAATCTTCTCAAAGGCAAGCCAGCAGCTCGATGTGCGCGAGTCATAAATCGAGATCTGCTCTTACTATCCCGCGGCGCGGCTCTCAGGCGACGCGTGGCGATCCACGCTTCCTGAGATGTCCTTGACCGGGAAGCCTCGGCGCGGGTCTCAGGCGACGCGTGGCGATCCACGCTCCCTGAGATGACCTCGACCGTGAAGCCTCGGCGCGGCTCTCAGGCGGCGCGTGGCGATCCACGCTCCCTGAGATGACCTCGACCGGGAAGCCTCGGCGCGGCTCTCAGGCGACGCGTGGCGACCCACGCTCCCTGAGATGACCTCGACCGGGAAGCCTTGGCGCGGCTCTCAGGCGACGCGTGGCAATCCATGCCCCCTGACATGTCCTCGACCAGGAAGCCTCGGCGCGGCTCTCAGGCGACACGTGGCGATCCATGCCCCCTGAGATGTCCTCGACCGGGAAGCCTCGGCGCGGCTCTCAGGCGACACGTGGCGATCCACGCCCCCTGAGATGACCTCGACCGCGAAGCCTCGGTGCGGCTCTCAGGCGACGCCTGGTGATCCACGCTCCCTGAGATGTCCTCGACCGGGAAGCCTCGGTGCGGCTCTCAGGCAACGCATGGCGATCCACGCTCCCTGAGATGACCTCGACCGGGAAGCCTCGGCGTGGCTCTCAGGCGACGCGTGGCGATCCATGCTCCCTGAGATGACCTCGACCGGGAAGCCTCAGCGCGGCTCTCAGGTGACGCATGACGATCCACGCTCCCTGAGATGACCTCGACCGGGAAGCCTCGGTGCGGCTCTCAGGTGACGCGTGGCGATCCACACTCCCTGAGATGTCCTCGACCGGGAAGCCTCGGCGCGGCTCTCAGGCGACGCATGGCGATCCACGCTTCCTGAGATGTCCTCGACCGGGAAGCCTCAGAACCCTCGGATCGGCTCTCAGCCGGACGCATGGCGACTCACGTTCCCTGAAAGGTCCCCCGACCGAGCGGCTATATTCTCGCTCCGTGCGAGCCTTTACCTCGGATCGACTCTCAGCCGGACGCGTGGCGGCCCACGTTCCTTGAGTGGTCCCCTGACCGGGCGGCTATATTCTCGTTCCATGCGAGCCTTTCCCTCGGATCGGCTCTCAGTCGGACGCGTGGCGGCCCACGTTCCCTGAGAAATCCCCCGACCGGGTAGCTATACTCTCGCTCCGCGTGAGCCCTACCCCCGAGCCGGCTCGCAGCCAGGCACTCGGTGATTCCCACCCTCGGAAGCTTCAATCAGGCATTCTCATTCTTGCCTTACTGACTCGACAAAAGCAGGATTAGCTCCTAGCTCAGTCCTCGATTCAGGGGCATTATCTAAACCAAGTGCCTCGCTCCAGGCCCACATACGAGCTAAGGGCAGCTAGGTCTTCGTGACTACGATAACCTAACTTCTTGGTCAAGCGCGCTTCCTCCCACATCCGGATGGTTTGCGGGACCACCGCGGACTCAGGATTTCCTCCGTGCTCGCTCGAGTCGGGGGCACTAAGGGAACATTACCTACGCATAAGTGCCCGATTAACCAATACACAATGACCCTGACATGGCGGGCGCCTGCTCACCGGAAAAGGGGCGGACGAGTATACCTTCCCCCAATTCGGGTCGCTTACGCCCTAGCACCAAACATACACGGACAGAAGTATGCGAGAATGAAGACGATGGAAAAGGAAAATAACATTCATAATAAACAACTTGGCCTCCGCCTACACCAGAAAATAGAAAAAAGCAGCGTGAAGCTACAATTTAGGCGCAGAAGAATGAGTTGGGGCTCGACCCTGAGTCTTCTCACGCCCCTTGCGAGTCGCCTGCAGCTTGGCCTCCAGAACGTCGTGACGCTTGCGCACCCACGAGAGGTCGCTTTGGCAGGCGGCTAGTTCCTCCTCCTTAGCCTTCAGATTGGCGTGCAGCGTACCAGCCGACTGGTCGGTCTCTTGGAGATCCGCCTTGGCCTTGGCCAGCTCCGAGCGGGCCTATAGCTCCCAAGTCCAAGCCTGACGCTCGCTTCACTCCAGGTAAGTAATTTGTTGCCACGTCTGGACAGCAGAGGCCCGAGCCGCGCCCAGCTCCACCAGATTTCCTGAAGCTGCGTCTCGGCGTAAGAGACACGCCCATGAAGGGTCGTGTTCTCAGACCGTAGCGTATTCCAGGCCTCTTCGCCTGGTTGCGGCTACGTACAGCGGAGCTGAGCTTCTAACGCCTCCCTCCGGGATTCTGACTAGCGGAGGGATTGAGTCTGGGCAGTGAAGGAAATGCCCATGTCATATAGCGTACCGGTTAACTGCAGAGGAGGCGAAGGGTTAGCCAGGAAAAAACTGAACAAGCAAGAGCTATCAGAAAACCATACCTGACAAGCCTCCGCCACGAGGCTATTGATTCTAGCAATGGGATCTTGACGGTCAAATGCCTGCATACCTTGATATAGATGGTCGCTTAAAAGGGCATGCAGATAAACCACTCGAGCAGACCCTAGCGGCTCAGAGTCAAGAACCTCGTAGGCAGCGCAAGGGTATGCCCGTGAAGGCAGGATGAGAAGTATCGGGCGAGGACTCGTGGCCCCCTCAGGGCGAGAAGAAAGGGGGATATCAGATAGCGCCCCGGACGAGTCGGCCGGGGCAGAGGGGATTGCCAGATGAACAGCCCCTGGAACAGAAGAAATAGGGACAGCCGGCGTAGATATTGGAGAGATAGGAATCCTCGGCAAAAGGGAAGGACAAGGCCTACTCGGCTGCATACTCGAGGAGGCGGCTTGAGTCGAGGGAGGCACTGGCAAGGTATCTCCTGGGACGGAAGAAGCGGGAATGACGGGCACAGATACCCGCAAGGCAGGAAGCCTCGCCGAAGGAGAAGAAGAAGGGGTCTTCCGAGGGAAGGCGGTAGTAGTTCCAAAGGGAGGTGAGCGGTCGCGCGACTGGTTCCGACGACGACCGGTCTCCAAGGGGGAAGGATTTGTTGGTGCTTGGATGGCTAGAGGGGGGGGTGAATGTAGCCAGACACAGATTTTTCGCCTCTTTGAGAACTTCTCAAGTTCTTCTGCACTTAGAGTTAGTGGCAGCGGAAACACAAAAAAACAAAGACAAACAGAAATAACAATACAAGATCGCTAACAAGGAGGATTTACAAGGTTCGGAGATAACTTGCCCCTACTCCTTGGCGTGCCCGTGAGGTGGGTGATCCCTTGATCGTCGGCAGATCAAGCCCCGGAAAATCCTGATATCAGATACCTCCTTCTCGGTGGAGAAACCTCTCCACAGCAAGTCTCAACAGAATATATGGAATGAAAGCACAGAGACAAAACAAACTTACAGAGCACAATGAACACACAGAAAGAAACACTTCACCGAGCTCACTCAGCACAACTCTCACGCAAGAGCTCCCTGCTCTTCGTGTCTGCTTCTGATGGACTCGCCAAGCTCTATTCTGATTCAAAGTGCTCAAGTTGCAGAAGCATCAAAGAGTGCTCAAGAGTATGCTTCAAGGTGTAGAATCAAAATCAGAGTTGTCGCAACAAAGATGAAGAACTCTCTTCTCTTCATCGCCAGCCAGCTCTTAACCTGCGTCGCCAGTCGCCGGGTCATAGACGCTCCTCTGCAGCACACCAGCTGCTCATCTGAAGCAGCCCAGCTACTCTGACCTCTCCTGGACTCCCTGAGCTCTCCTCAGCCGAGCCCCAATGAGCTTCTCAGTAGCACAGTCGCCCGTTGTAACCTGAGAAGAGGAAAACGTCAAAACTGTGGCACCGAATGATCTCAGTTGACCCTCCTCCACTATTTGAAATCATCCCTGCATCACCTGCACACTCAACAGAGGTTTAGCAAATGAAATCAAACATGAATCAACAATAGCAGAGGAAATCAGAGTTATCAAAACGAAATCAGAGCGAATCAGAACGCGATCAGAAGTCTGACAGCGTATTTGAATTAAAGTTTTCGGCTACTGATCGGTCACCAGACCGATCAGAGAGGACCCTGATCTGACCGATCAGGCTCCAGCCTGATCGGTCCACAGTGAGAAACCAGAAATCGCGGACTCCTTGTGATCGGTCACCCTGACCGATCACAAATCGTGGATCGGTCACCGGACCGATCCAACACTTGCTGGAGGAATTCCAGCTCTCGCAGGCCAACTCCCCCTGATCGGTCTGGTGACCGATCAGGTCACTCCCTGACCGATCAGGAGCCATCCTGATCGGTCCAGGTGAGAAATCTTGCGACAATTTGATCGGTCATGAGGACCGATCAAGGTTCTCTGATCGTTCACCAGAACGATCTGAAGCCACACAGAAGCCGAACCAAATGCTTCTGTTCTCTCCCTGATCGGTCATCAGACCGATCAGACTCTCCTGGATCGGTCACCAGACCGATCCACAACAGGGAGTTCGTGCCAACTCCTTGATCGGTCACCAGACCGATCCAACTCCCTCAAATTCAACCCTAAGTCCAGAGAACAAGCTACCTAGCCTTCTCTGACTCATGCTCAGTCCCCCAGACCAAGACTTCGTGCCCAGCTTCACTCACCGGGACTTCATTCAACCTAGCTTCACTCACTATGACCTGGCTTCACTCACCAGGGTTTCGGTCACCTAGCTTCACTCGCTAGGACCCGGCTTTCCTCACCGGGATTTTAGTCACCTGGCTTCACTCACCAGGACTCGGCTTCACTCACTGGGATTTCAGTCACTTGGCTTCACTCACCAGAACCCGGCTTCACTCACTGGGATTTCAGTCACCTGGCTTCACTCACCAGGACCCGGCTTCACTCACCGGGATTTCAGTCACCTGGCTTCACTCACCAGGATCCGGCTTCACTCACTTGGATTTCAGTCACCTGGCTTCACTCACCAGGACCCGGCTTCACTCACCAGGACCCAGCTTCACTCACCAGGGTTTCGGTCACCTAGCTTCACTCGCTAGGACCCGGCTTCACTCACCGGGATTTTCATCACCTGGCTTCACTCACCAGGACCCGGCTTCACTCACCGGGATTTCCAATCACCTGACTTTACTCACCAGGACTCGGCTTCACTCATCGGGATTTCCAATCACCTGGCTTTACTCACTAGGGTTTCCAATCACCTAGCTTCACTCACCAGGGTTTCCGTAACCCGGCTTCACTCACCGGGAGTCGTGCCCAGTCCCCGACCAGGACTTAAACCAAACTCATCTCATTAATCTAAACTAAAATCGGTGTCAACACCAAAATAACAATCAGGGTCAGACTACATCAACAGGATCCACGGCCAAAACCTCAACCTCGGAGTCCAACGCCTCCTCCTCTGGCGCCTTACCCTTACTTGCAGAAGAAAGGTCGGTAGGACTTATCGCCGGGGAGGGAGACGCTGAAGTAGCCAATGAAGCGTTAGCCGGCGGAGCGTTAGCCGGATCAGAGAGCATAGCTGCCATTGCTGCCGTGAACGCAGCCTCCTTCTCTGCTATCCCCGCTACCAGAAGGTCATGCAACATCTTGGAAAAGGGCACTGAGACGCCGGAGGGGATGGCTAAGGAGAAGAGGAGGAAGGTAACGGGAAAGGAAGAGAAAACAGAGGCGGCGGAGAAGGTATTCGCCAAAGTCTATATAAGGAGCAGCAGTCGATCTCAGCCATCAGAAAAGGGTTGCGAGGAAGGGCCAACCCTACGATGGAGCCGGTAGAGAAGCAAGGGGGTGTGATAAGACGAGGGTGGGTCCAACAAACAGACATTTCGCTGCCCAAGACAATCAAAATAGGCGGCTAACACTTTGACGCTTGGAAAGCCACTGAATATGAGACACGTGCCCCCACCAATTAATACATCCCTCAAGCAAGAGGGAAGATAGCTAAGTCGTCAACCAGGCGGCTCGAACAAAAAGGAGGTTAGGCTAATCCAAATCCCGGCGGGCCAGCTCCCGCTAATCCCTTGGTCCGGGTCCCGGTCGGACGCGTGGTGGCCCACACTCCCCGAGGTCAGCTCGGCCAAGAGGCCAAATCTCTGTGGGCCAGCTCCCGCTAATCCTTTGGTCCGGGTCCCGGTCGGACGCGTGCGGCCCACGCTACCCGATGTCAGCTCGGCCAAGAGGCCAAATCTCCGCGGGTCAGCTCCCACTAGTCCCTTGGTCTGGGTCCCGGTCGGACGCGTGGCGGCCCATGCTCCTCGGAGTCAACTCGGCGAAGAGGCCAAATCCCCACGGGCCAGCTCCCGCTAGTCCCTTGGTCGGACGCAGGAAGGTGCATGTACCCCCAATATGTCCCGGCCAAGCGACTAGGCCTTCGCGCAAGGGCACGAACCGGTGTTTCACTCACACACCTGTAAAGACTAATGGCCCGAGCATATGCTTATTCTAGCCTCGAGCACTTAAAACATTCATCACACCCGCGACCGGGCTAGAGGTAGGCGGAAACCACGCTAAACATTCGATTTTCCGTCCGGCTCACCCTCACTCGGATCTTTAACGTGGGAAAGTAGGGGCAACCACACTCAAGCCACGATAAGCAAAGAAAGGAAGGTGCATTCAGAAACGAAAGCGCATTACAAAAACAGGGGCCAAGGTGTCCCCTCATTGCAAGAAGCGAGAAAAAACCCGACCTTCACTTGAAGGGTTGTTTTGTCACGTCAGGAAGGTCCTTGTGTTAGTGATATGAGAGAAGTGTCCTAAGGCAATCGCCTTATGATTGTAATCATTTATTTTAATAAATTAATATTCACTATTTGAGTATACATGCTTGTGTATTTGATTGAGATCTTACACTCATTTACTGAATCTCCGCAATACAATTCACAGCATGAGAGAATTTGTGATGAAGTCACAACTAGTGATTATCTCTACATGTGCAATTATGAAGTATTGAAATTGTCCCTAGTCGATGAATTGATAAATACGGACACTATCAATTCTGTTGAGACTAGCATGGGTTATTCTCAAATCAGCTGATTCTCACTGGCTGGTGACATTGAGATGTCCGGAGATAAACATGAATGCTAGTTAAGGGAACTAGTTCATTAGAGTGACTGGCTGTAAAACTTCATATGGTAGTCTACATATAGATATGTCAGTGAAGTTCTTACTGCAGCTTAAGTGCGATGTTCCTTTGACTTGCAGTGTTCAAGTTATCTTGGTCATGGAGACTTATACTTTGACATCTTAAGCAAGCATCTCCAAGGAGGTGTGGACCCAGGATGATTGGGTATAAGCCGAAGTGCCCGAAGATGTTTGAACAGCCTACAAAGGATTCACCACTCCTTGCGAGGAGATGTATACCCGAGGCCTATCGTCGGATTGTTACTCGAAGCCTCTGGCCAGAGCATGACATGTTCAGAGTATGAATCTCTTAAATACATGAAAGTAATTAGAATCCGTAGGATGAGAAAATGTTACTTGGGCTAGGTGTGACGTAGTCAGCCTAGTGGGGACTGACACACATAGACCATGTCCTGAACCAAGTGGGTATAAGATGGTGAACGGAATAGGGCATGATTCTATTAGTGATATGAGAAAAGTGTCCTAAGGCAATCGCCTTATGATTGTAATCATTTATTCTAATAAATGAATATTCACTATTTGAGTATACATGTTTGTGTATTTGATTGAGATCTTAAACTCATTTACTGAATGCCCGCAATACAATTCACAGCATGAGAGAATTTGTGATGAATTCACAACTAGTGATTATCTCTACATGTGCAATTGTGAAGTATTGAAATTGTCCCTAGTCGATGAATTGATAAATACGGACACTATCAATTCTGTTGAGACTAGCATGGGTTATTCTCTAATCAGCTGATTCTCACTAGCTGGTGACATTGAGATGTCCGGAGATAAACATGAATGCTAGTTAAGGGAACTAGTTCATTGGAGTGACTGGCTGTAAAACTTCATATGGTAGTCTACATATAGATATGTCAGTGAAGTTCTTACTGCAGCTTAAGTGCGATGTTCCTTTGACTTGCGGTGTTCAAGTCATCTTGGTCATGGAGACTTATACTTTGACATCTTAAGCAAGCATCTCCAAGGAGGTGTGGACCCAGGATGATTGGGTATAAGCCGAAGTGTACGAAGATGTTTGAACAGCCTACAAAGAATTCACCACTCCTTGCGAGGAGATGTATATCCGAGGCCTATCGTCGGATTGTTACTCGAAGCCTCTGGCCAGAGCATGACATGTTCAGAGTATGAATCTCTTAAATACATGAGAGTAATTAGAATCCGTAGGATGAGAAAATGTTACTTGGGCTAGGTGTGACGTAGTCAGCCTAGTGGGGACTGACACACATAGACCATGTCCTGAACCAAGTGGGTATAAGATGGTGAAGGGAATGGGGCACGATTCATTATAGCTGCTGAAGGGTTTCAGAATTGTTTCTGAGGTCAACCGTTGATCTTTCGATTAATTGGGGATCATGATGTACTACTAGGTGTCTCTCATGATCGTTCTATAATTAATTGATTAATTATAGACGGCCAACATAAATCGAAAGCCTATTTAGTCACACGTACTATGAGTAATCCGAGAGATTTAAAATGAGTTGAAAATTGGATTTTCCAATCAAGAGAGATTAAATTTGGTTGAGCCAAACGATAAGTCGAATCTGAATTTTTCAGAGACGCATCGGAAGCGTAAAATGGCTAAGTCTTTTGAAGACTTAATAGATGAATTAAATAAGTTTAATTCATTGAGGCTTGGCTTGGATGGGCCGGCCAAAGAGGGTCTCCATCCTCTTTACTTGGCCGGCCACAACAAAGGGAGAGAACCAAGTTTTTTGGTTCAATTTATAAAATAAACCAAGTGTGGTTTGTTTTATAAAATTATGGATGATATAAATTTTTTATATATAATAAACCAAGGTTTGGTTTATTTTTCATGGAAATTAAAATGAACCATGGATTGGTTTATTTTATAAAATCAATCATGGATTGATTTACCATGATAAGGAAATTTATTCCATAGGAGAGAAGAGACTTGATTGATTTTTATCATGAATTAAAATATGATTTTAACCATGATATAAAATCAAACTTGGCATGATGGAATAAGTTATTCCATATTTGAGAGGCTTGATGGTTGAGAGGCCACTATATAAAGGACCCAAGGCAAGGCTTGGGTGTGAATCGTAGAGATGAAGGCATAGGCTCTCTCCCTCTCTTTCTCTCCTTCTCTTCTCCCCTTCTTGCCGTGCGCCAACCAGCCCCAAGAAGGAGCACCAGCCGGCCGCCCCTACCCTTTCCCTGCCGACCACCACCTCCTACCGGAAAAGGAAGCTCCGGCCATCTCTTGGCCGGAAGAAGGTGCTGCCAGAATTAGATTTTGCCGCAAGGATCTTTTTGCCGCAAGCCTCTTCTTTTGCTTCGCCGGAATTTTGATTCCGGCCATCCTTTTGTGGTTAGTCTTCCGACTTCTCTCTTGGTTATTCTTGTCGCGTTCTCGGAGAATCTAGTAGTTCTCGAGAATACGAAACTCGTGGCTTTGCGAAGTCATCCCGAAGACACTCGGCGTGGACGCGAATAGAGGCGGAGCTTCCAAGGGACGCTTACGGTTGGATCTCGTCCCTTCCTTCGAGTTACGCGAGGTAATACGTAAATTAGTTTATGTTTCTGCAAAATTTTAAATATATGATCATGTCTACACAAGATAAAATTGCATGCTTAGATGTGTGGTTAAATAATTTGAGAAATTATTTATGCTAAACCTTCCGCTGCACGTAATTAATTTTAAAATTACGAACCCGCATCCATGTCAACATGCACCCGGTCCCAACAGTGGTATCAGAGCCGAGGTTTGTGTTCGACATAATCATATAATTGTTTTGTGGAAAGCCTTATCATGATCTCAATTTTGGAAAAAAATTTCAATCATGGAAACTTTCCAATTATGGTAAATTTTCGATTTAGGAATTTCAAAGTTTGGAAATCCTCATGAAATCTCGCAAAGTTTTGAAATATCTCTGTTTCTGAAATTTTATGATAATTGTGAAAACTTTCTATTTTTGGAAACTTTCCAATTTTGGAAATTTCCTATTTTGGAAATTTTCCAATTTTGAAAAAAAAACGTAAGTTTTCTTTGTACCAGAAACTTACAATTATTCTGAAAACCTTTTATTTTCGGAAACTTTCCATTTATGGAAAGCTCGCAATTTTGGGCACTTTCTTTCAAGAAAGTCTAGACAAATTATGAGAATATTAATTAGCATTTAAATTTATAATTAGAAATTAAATTATTTACAAAATTCTTTATTTTAGATTGAGCCTCGGGGAGCCGTCCAATTTAAAGTTAGTTGTTATAATTAAATTTCCTAAATTGAATTTAAGCTGTTAAATGTTTAATTTGGATTGAGCCTCGGGGAGCCGTCCAGATTAAGTTATTGATATTAATTTTCCATAAATAAAATATGTGATCAAATCTTGAAAATTTTTGAGGTGATTCTCAAACGATAATTTTCTTATTTGATTTATGAGGTAATGCTCTTACATATTATTGTCTCCAAAATTAATTAGGAAAACTGTTTCCTATAGAGTATATTTCCTTAAATAAGATTTTCATAAAAATAATATGTGGTTGAATTAAGGGAATCTATCTCTTAATTTAATAAGATTTGATTTAGAGAAATCAAAATCTTAAACATATTATTTCCGAAATTGATTATGATAATTCAGGAAATTGTTTCCCAAAACAATTCCTTGAATAAAGTATGAAATTAAAATTAGGAAATCCGATTCCTAATTCAATTAATGAGACTTGATAAATTAAGTCACATACATACTTTATTAAGGAAATCGTTAGAAGATGACATAATTATATGTCATGAATGTGCATAAAAGAAAAGGATAAGACCCAAAACTCATTACAAAATATTAAGGCCAACACCTTCCATTAATATGGTTAGAACCGGAGTTTTGTTTCTCGTTTGGGTTGATGGACACATCCATGCCCGGCTTGAACCTCAACATGTTTAAACCATGGAATTAGTTTATGATTAATATAGTTGGAGTCAAAGGTCAATCCTTAGTTTTGGTTGTTGGACACATCCAAGTCTGACTAAACGGTTGAATGAGCTCCAACCATATTAAAACTATTTCTTGATTAATGGGTCAGCCTTAAGCTTGGAGCATTGATTTGTTGTGCCACAGCCAAGGTCAATGTAAAGAGAGGTGCAGTTGGGTGCTATGTATATTGTTGCATACTTATTAATGAGTTAACAACCCAATAATTTATGCAAACATTCAATTAGTTGATAGCATAATGTGATAGTTACATATGTATAATATGTAATCGGTATAATTACCTACCTTCATAGCTAAGAATAACTTGATGGACTCTAGCCGTGGTTGTTCTTATCTATGGTTGGATATCAACCTATTTGGAGATGTTCCTACAATCTCCCGAATTGATAAAAAGGGTTATTCAATTCGAAAAATAAATAGGATTTAATTAATGTATATTGATGCATTCTTTATCATTCTCATCACATAACCTCAATTTGTATTTCTAGGATAATCACCTGATCATGTCTTCTCTGTATTTGCGTTCCATTTTGGACACCAATAAGCTGACTGGGCCAAACTTCATGGACTTGCTTCGAAACCTGAGGATAGTCCTCAAGGCAGAAAAGCTTGCTTATGTCCTTGAAGAACAACTTCCCAACCATCCTCCTGAAGATGCAACTCCAGACCAGTTAGTGGCCTATCAGAAACATGTGGCCGATTCTGAACTTGCGAGTTGCATCATGCTGGCCTCTATGGTACCTGAGCTACAAAAGCAGCATGAGCATATGGATGCTCATACCATCGTCTTCCATCTTCATGAGCTGTTTGACGAGCAGGCGAGATCCGAAAGGTTTGAGGTCTCCAGACTCCTCTTCACCTCTAAGATGCAGGAAGGCACTTCTGTTTCACAGTTTGTGTTGAAAATATTGGGGTACATTAAGCGACTAGGCACACTCGGATTTGTAATGGATCATGAACTAAGTATTGACTTAATTCTGCATTGTTTGCCCAAGAGTTACTCACAGTTTGTGATGAACTATCGGATGAACAAACTGGAGACTACCATTCCTGAGTTGCTTAACCTGCTGAAGACTGTAGAGCCTTCTGTAAAGCAGGATCAGAAGACGGTACTGTTAGTTGGTTCCTCAAAGAAAGGCTCTAAGAGGAAGCCCAAAGAACAAAATAAGGGAAGGAAGAAAAAGGCCAAAAAGATTGAAAAGGCACCAAAAGGGCACTTGCCATCACTGCGCAAGGAGGGCCACTAGCGAAGAAACTGCAAGGTTTATCTTGAGTCCTTGAAGAAGAAGGCATCTGATGCCCCATCCTCTTCAGGTATCTTCGTTATTGAATGTCACTCTATTTCCTCGGACACCTGGGTACTTGATACTGGGTGTAGCTCACATATATGCAATGACATACAGGGGCTAAGGAATAGAAGAAGACTCGTCAAGGGAGAAGCGAATTTGCTAGTTGGAAATGGAGCAAAGATTGCTGCTGTTGCCATCGGAACATATTTGCTAAAGCTCCCTACTGGACTTGTCTTAGAATTGGATAATTGTTATTTTGTTCCTTCGTTAATAAAGAACATTGTATCTATTTCATGCTTGAATGAAAAGGGTTATCATTTAACTTTTAGTAACAATTGTTGTTACAAAACTTTAAATGGTGTTCTTTATGGGACCGGAACTTTATGCAATGGTATCTACACGTTAGATTTATCCGGTGACGTTTTCAATATCGAAGTTAGCAACAAACGTGCTCGAATAGATAATCAAATAGACTCCTATATGTGGCATTGTCATCTTGGCCATGTAAGTAAGAAACGCATGACCAAATTACACCGATGTGGAATTCTGGAATCATTTGAACCCGGTTCATTTGATACATGCGAATCATGCTTAAAAGGCAAGATGACCAAATTACCCTTTTCCGAAAAAGGTAAACCAGTGGGAGAATTGCTTGGTCTAATAAATACTGATGTATGTGGACCAATGTCAACTTTTGCACAAGGAGGCTATAGCTACTTCATTACCTTTATCGATGATCACTCACGATTCGGGTATGTATTCTTAATGAAACACAAATATGAAGCTTTTGAGAAATTCAAAGAGTTCAGAAGTGAATAGAGAAACAGCTTGGCAAAAGTATTAAGATACTTCGATCCGATCGGGGTGGTGAATACTTAAGTTAAGAGTTTTAAGATTATCTTAGGGACAATGGGATCTTGTCTCAATGGACTCCGCCATATACACCACAGTATAATGGTGTATTTGAGAGGCGTAACCGAACCTTGATGGACATGGTTAGATCTATGATGAATCATACAACTCTTCCAAAAATCCTTTTGGGGCTATGCGCTTAAGACAGCTGTTTACTTACTAAACAGAGTCCCGACCAAGGTAGTCTCTACTACTCCATATGAGACGTGGAATAGTAAGAAACCTCATTTATCTCACCTAAAGATATGGGGTTGTCTTGCTTATGTAAAGCGGACTGTATCAGACAAATTGGATGCTAAGTCTGATAAATGTCTATTTATTGGATACCCTAAGGAAACGNACAGGTCTACTTTAGATCACCCCAAGAAGACATATGTCCGAGATCATCTCGGAAAGACAGATGCTCGGGACTCTCCCAGGCCAAAGGACCCCAAGATCATCTCGATATAGCGGAGCCCAAGGATCATCCTATTCAAAAAAAAATAGGGGCATCAGAGTGCATTTATCTTGGAAGTAGAGTGCTATGTAGTATACTGCGGCTAGCAATGCCACCGGTGACCACTGCACCACCAGTTGTTTTCCTAGCCGGTTGTGAAAGCTTACACAACTTCCGAAGAGAGATTCCAGAACTCGGATGAGGTAAACAATTGCCAACATTTGCTTTTTAGGCAAACAATTTGTGTACCTAATGATATCACAATCCTTCCCAAATTGGTGTCACGCCAGCGTGCTCAACACGTACTTCCCAAAATATGTCCTGTTGTACATCGAATCCTCCAAGTTCACCACCTCCAGCGCTGAGATGAAGGGACTCCCCTCTTTCGACGGCTCAATCTTGGTCGGGCAAAAGCTCACCTTCCTGGATCCTCCCCCACGCTGCCACCACAATATGTTACTAAGCACTCAGTCGGCTGCCGTAGTTCTCGGTGGTATCCACCGTGCACCACTTAGTGCCATCGATGATTTGGTCAAACTCCGATGGATTCTGCCTCCTGTCGAATCCGCTATAATAGTAGGTGGATCGCCGGATCAAGTACTTGGCTCCTTTAGTGGGATCACATAGCAGTACTTGTGGGAGGAGGCATCACGGAAGTACCGAACGGTGGAGAGGAAGGGGACCAGGCCGGGGGTAGCGATGGCAGAAGCCTCGCCACCATTGGCGAAGCTCAGATCGAGGATCCATTAGATGTTTCCGATGATTAGGGCTATGAACGAAGAACTGAAGGTATTGGTTTTGTAAGAGTTTGTTTACATTCGTTTAATATACACAAGAATAATTAAATAAACAAACTTAAATAATTTATTACACTAAGGAATTCTGCTTGAATACATATATGTTTAGCTCGTTAATAGTCGTGAAAATGTTCATGAATAATATTCGTGAACAATGAACAATGTTCATGAACAATATTCACGAACCATGTTCATCAATAAAATTCTTATCAGCGTGTTAAATAAATAAATAATAAAATTAAATGAATAAATAAGTTTGAATTATCAAGATCAATAATCAATATTCAAACAAGTAAAAGTTTCAATTAAACAAATTTAAATTGAGAGCTCGTTAACATATAAACGAATCAAACTCGAATCAATCTCAAACCAAGCTTGAATTAAGAGCATGATGAGATCTAAACTAATCAAGCTCAAGTCAAACTTCGAACAAGCTCAAACTTATAAAAATATAAATCAAGTCAAGCTTAAACAATTAATTCAAAAGCGTAATTCATTTTAAACTCGACTCAACTTTGCTTGGTTACCTTATCAAATAATTCGAATATCCTAAAGTTTTATCTAGTTCGGTTATTTTATAACCTTATCGGTAATCTTCTCTCGGGATGAGCTGCAATTGATGTAATAACTTGGCGATCAATCTTTTGGAAAATGCAAGTAGTCAAAGTGTCTTAGCTCAAGTGGTAAGCATGGAGACATATGTTGTCTGAGATTTCGGGTTTGAGTCCTCTTAGCGACTAATATTTATTGACTGAGATATTATTGCCAATAATATGCGGGATATTATTTCAATAATATGCTCGATATTATTCCAATAATTATGCTCTTATCAATTAGTGGTACTATCCCTTCAGAAATCTCGGAAGGGGGTTCTGATAAAGGGGACCGTTTCGGCGGTGGGGCTAGTCACTATAAAAAGTTTACCCATTACATATTGCCCCCGGGCTATGGTGCAGCGGTAGGGTAACTAGTCGTTAACCCAGACATTTGCGGTTCGATCCCCAGCTACATCGCATTTTGTAGGAATTTTTCCTCCAAATGGGGTGCAAACCCTGGGACGCTGGGCTTCTAGACTGCCCACCGCGAGCGTTTCCCGATTTACCCTGATGACCGATGGGAAACTTCCGTAAGACCGAGCCGGTCATCCCAAATTTAATTTGTCTGCTGTCTGATTCATCATTTTTTTTTTGAAAAATGCAAGCAAAACAAACAAGCACTAGATCGAGCATTTAGAGGAGCTGAAAACCTAGATTAGAAAAAACACAAAGGCTTTCCCATCTCTACTTCTGATCTGATCGAGGCACGGTATTAGGCTGACAATTGAATCGTCGATATTTTAACAGATGATTTTTTTTAATGAATTGATGGGTAACTTGATCGATGCAAAATTTTAGATTGATCATACTCATGATTAATTAATATAAATTAAATACCTAAAGTTAATTAAAAAATAAAAATAACTATGGATATTTAAGAATAGTTCATACATCATTATCACTACATCCGGAGCTAAAATTGATCAATGTTGCCCTAGGTTATGATACAGTTATAGGGTACCTGATCGTTATCTCGAATATTTATGATTCAATATTTAACTATGGAGTATTTTATAAAAAAAAATTTTCAAATAGGACGTAAGTCTTAAGATGATGAATTTCTGGATTACTCATCACGAGTATTTCTTAATTTACTCTAACAATGATAAAAAAATTTATAAGATTAAATCGATCATTTTAGATTCGTTTGGACAATGCTGCATTTTAGAGACATCATTTTTTAAATTGATCAATGCTGCATGATTAACCCTTAACGGCCATGCAATTACCCATGCGAAATTGATTTAATGTAAATAATATACATTTCATTCGATTGAGGATGGAATTTAATAATCATTTTATTTAAAAATGGAAACTATTTTTCTAACTTATTTTTAAATCGTAAAATTAAAAAAACGATATAACTTCATTATAATAAAAAAATAAATATACTTGATTTCCATCTTATAATTATTTTGAATTGATTTCCACTATTATTATCTTGAATTAATTAAGAATTATAGTAACTAAGTTTAAAAAAATATAATAAAGTGTGATAAAATAAATTTTATAAATTTCATCATCATTTATTATCACACGACGCGGCCCACGTCTGTCGTGGGACTCAATTTAAAGACATCAACATGAAAAATAAAATGTGAAAAAAACTCACCAGTTACAAAAAATATATCGAGAAACGCACACACCGGACGATCCAGAAATCTAACATTCAATAGTTATACATCTCATTTAAAGATTATTTTTTTTTACAAAATAGATCGTAATTAGAATCGAACAACGAATAAATGGATGACAACTAATCACCCAATGCCTAATTTATTTTAATTCAGTTTTTTATAATATTAAATTCAGAATCACAAGGGATTCCCCATTCAACAACCAACCTTTCAAATTTTAAATTTTAAATTTAACATTTCACATTTCACGAGAAAAAAATTAGAACATATCTTTTATAAAGTATCATAGCTAAAGATTTGAATTATAGGTATTTAAGTAAACTAAACATCTTACCATTACTCTATGCAATAAACTATTGAACACCTTTCCGCTGCACTATGCAATGCAATATATGGTAGACACATTTTCATGGATATTAGTTTATTCAGCTTCATTAGATTATGACACAACAAAGTCAACAATACTATCTAAAGCAGACAGTATATCTTCACAAATCAACAAACAAGACGGTGGAATCATAGTAAAGCTCCAAGACACTCAGATATTACATAGACAATACATCAAGCCAAATCTATTATGATAGACAAACAAACTAACAAAATTTATATATTTATAGCCAAATCTATGGACGCTTCCTTATTCATAATGTTGTCATGCACAAAATATCAAGAGGATCAAGTTATACATGCAAATTCGGTTCCTCTGGACTAGTTTCTATTACAATGTTGCTGCACCTGCAAATCTAACATATCATCATACTTACATCTTGGGAACTCTTCGACAAATTTTTTCCACTGTGCATACCCTTAAAAGCCTCCTTAATTTCCCTTATTACACGGCTTGCGACCTCAGGAGTGAACATTCTAGGTAGGTTTGCCTCGAGATCAATTTCAATGGCCTTGCACTTGATCATACTGTCTCTTTTAACCAAAATGTCTTGATCCACTTCACTCGATAGCCTAGTTTTAACACACAAGCGCAACCATATTTGAACAATCTCCTTGCAAATCATATTGAGTTTGCCACGGATTATCTCTTCCAGCACGGTCTGTTCGTTCCCGTCGCCGCAATTGATGTTGACTACAATTGCTGTGGGTGATAGGATACCGCGGACATAAAGAGAGTGTGTCATGTAAGGTTGCACCTGTGGAAGTTTGGCTAGCACTTGCCTCTGTTTATCCAGATCGGTTTGATGGTAGAATTCATCAAGGTAGTCAGGGTGGAGGGCGACATCCTTGCGTGGAATCAAGTCCAGGTAGAGAACGAGGGAGGTTGGGCTTCCTTGTATGAGCTCCATAAGAATGTGAGGGGCATCTGTGGAAGAATTAAGCAAGACAAACAAAGTGGCTATATCGAGAGCACCAGTAGGGATCTGGCAATGCAGCCATGATTCCAGCATGAAGTCTACCTGAACAAAATTCCAATAAAATGTGAATAAGACACTTTTTATTGAGGTTTTGTGCCACTGATACTTGATTATCTGTGTCGATTATCATCAGTACGACAAATCTCAGTCTCTCAACTGGCTTGTTTTTAATTAAATAAATTCTCAAATTACAATAGTTCAGTTTTGAATTCCTTTAGTGTGGCATGATTAGAGCTCAAAATGAGAAGACTAATGAAACGTCGTTCATATTAATGATCACATCACTCCACCCTGTACCCAATGTTTGTTGGTAAAGCATGCTACAAAGAGAATTCAAAACCATCTTTATCAAAACACAATAACCCAAGCTTAATTCTACAAACAGTGAGTTCTATGAACAGAATTGCTTCTGAAGAAAGTTAAAAAAAAAAAAAAACTTAAGCTAAGTTGATCATAACAGACTCATTCGAAACCTATCAAAACTTGTGCTGCAATTGGAATACACTAGGAATAAGCATCGTTTTTTCTTTGATAGAATCCGGCATTATCAAGCATGAGAAAAGAGAGAAATCGAGATAGATCAAACAGAAGTGCTACTGCTACCGAGTTTCATTTTTAAGCACATAGAAACTAATGGATCTATTTTCTATATGAAGGAACGGAAAGAATGAAGACAGAAGTGAATTGAAACCGTGGAATCGCGGACACCGTGTCGGATATCGATGGCGCCATGGGCCGACCCGGACGGATTTTGGAAGGACAGGACGTCGGAAGGCACGGTGGATGGGAGGAGCTGCGGCCCGAGACCGGTCTCCAACATGGAGACGACTTCCGCCATCAGATCCCGCTGCGCCGGCGGTAGGTAGGGAAACTCCACTACGGGAGGCGGCGGGGAGCACATCGACGCGCGGACCCGAATGGATCTGCTCTTGCAGCCTGCGATCGCGACGGCAGAGGGCGGACGAGGAAGAAGAGGAGAAAGGAGGCAACCGACGGCCAACGAAGACATCATTTGCTAATGTGTGGATAATTAATTTGCAAACTTTTAATCAATTTCAAAACTCTCTTCGAATTGATTAATATTGAAGGTGATCGACTTGCATAATTTTTTCATTGGCCACCCGAGTATTCAGAAAATCACGTTTCAGCCTGCCATTGCGTCGGCAGAAACCCGGACGAGTAAGAAGAGGAGGCAACCGACAGCCACCGAAGACATTATTTACTGGTGTGTGGACAATTAATATGCAATTTTTTTAATATATAATCCAAGAAATTTTTCATTGGCCACGAGAAAATTCAAAAAGTGCAAGCGACTGTACGATTTTAAAATGAAGATTCGAATGTGTCCTTCCATTTGCACTATGCACAGGCCGAAATGCCCGGGGCAATTAATATGCAAACTTAAGTTGCGTGGTATAACCATTTGTGCCACTGTGCACACGGCGTCGTGCCAGGACAGTATGAATATTTTTCATGTTCCACTAAAACATTTATATTGGGAAATAAGAGATTTATAAATTCATGCACATCACTTTTTAGACAGTTGCCTAAGTATCTCAAATTAATTTTGATATAATCAATCGAATAAAGTTAGGTCTTGTTAATTTTAATTCTTAGTGTTTAAGTGTGCAGGAGCTTAGGAGCCCAGGAAGTCAAGTGAAAGACGTAACGGTCAAGAAGGATGACACGGAAAGGAAACTAACGGGCTCGGTACATCTGAGGGACGCGGAGGTCTACGGAAGAGTACGTCGGTGGAGCGAGAAGGGCGCGCGCAGCGTCCGAGGGGCGTGAAGCCAGGAGGAAGCTCGCTCGAGGAGAAGGCCAGAGGAGGGTTCGGGTGAGCCCAACTCTGGAAGGCCCGGAAATCATCCAAGAAGATCCGCTGGAGACTGATCAGCAAGTTGCTGACTAAAGGTCACTCGGGCACCCCTATGTTTATAGGCGCCCGAGGGCAAATTTTATCCATCGGCTAGCTGTTTGTGAACGTTGCACTTCGGATAACACTCAAGTCACGTGTCAGGCGCCTTCAAGTACTCGGGCGCCCCTATAATGCCACGTCAGCATTCGGATAGAATTGACCGGGGCTATAAATAAGCCCCTAGAGCTCATTTCCAAATACCTCATCAACTGTAAACAATTTTCATTTTGTTTTTCATTGTTTTTCTAAGCTTTTCCACATGTAAGAGGCTTCTCCGCTCGATGAAGTTTATTCAGGAGAATCGAGCCATATTTAACCTTGGATTAGCAACCTCCCTGGTTGCAAGCTAAGAAAAATCCGATTGTCTCTTTCTTTTCATTACTATTTTATTTTTATGTTATGCTTTGTTTTTTTTTTGATTAACTAACATCTTTGTTCTAGCAAAAATAAAAGATATAGTTTTTTTTTCAGGGGCAATTCATCCCTCTCTTCCACACAAGAACTCAACTGAATTGGAAACTATCGATCTGCAAAGGAACTTTGGGAAAAGTTCCTTGAACTTCACGAAGGTACCTACCAAGCCAAATTAGCAAAAGCGATCTGCTTCGGAATCAACTCAGCAACATCCGACTGGAAGAAGGAGAGTCAGTAACTCAACTACATGCAAAACTTAAGGAGCTAATTACGGAACTCAACAACCTTGGAGAGTCGGTAAGCAATCGAAATGCTCAAAGGTATGCATTAAATGCCTTCCCGAGGACCCTGATCTGGACTTCGATAGTCGACGCCTACTACATCTCTAAGGATCTTGAGGTAAGTACCTTAGAGTAACTTTTTTTGACTTTAGAACTTCATGAGTCTAGATGTGAGGGAAAAAGCAAAATGGACAACATCTCCCTAAGCATGAGAAGGATCCAACAAGAAGAGAAATCCTCAAAAGATGAAGAAAACACGATGTATATGGTAAGGAAATTATCCAAATATTTTAAAGTTAAAAAATTTAATAAAGTGCAAGGTAAGAAACAAAGGAAGATCCGCTGCAACAATTGCAACGAGAAGGGGCATGTGAAGGAAAACTGTCCCAAATGGAAGAACAAAGGAAAAGAGGCAACAAAGGTAAAAATCCACAACCTAAAGGCAAGATGGGATGAGTCTTCATCGGAAGATTCAAATTTCGAGGAACACGTTGGACTTGCACTGATGACATCATACCAAGAAGATGAGAGCATTGATAAAGGAGGAGCCACATCAGAAGACAGCAATGATGAAGGTGGAGCTTCGGATTTCAGAAAGGATATGGTAAGTGAGGTATATCTTTTATCTCCTAATCAATTATATTTTGATATTAAGCAAATGACAAAATCTATTTGCAAATTGAAAAATAAAAATGTAGAATTAAAAAGAAAATTATCTTTTCATTCTCATTAGAAATGTATGATAAGTTAAAATTTAAAAATTCAAATTAAAAAAATACAAAATAACTATGCATATTCAAATTGTTCTCGAAATTCAAAAATAAGAAAATATGGTAAACTTAATTGGTATTTTAAATTTCATAGGAACCAAATTATAAAAATTCCTAAATCATATATTTTATCTAAGTTTTTGATAAATCTTGTTGCAAAAAGTTATATTGTGTCCCTAAATCTATCTTAAACTATTAAATTTTTTTTTGTCTAAGTAGAGATTATGTTTTTAGTAATTAATGCTTGCTCTGATTAATATATATTTTTCTTATATATTTCTTGCAGAAAAATTAGTTTAAGATTTTTTTTGATGATAGAAATTGATTTGTTCTATCTACAAATTTTTTTTGGAAATTTTTAACAAATAAACGGATTTATTATGATTTTTTGTTTGAAAATATGTTTTTAAATTTCAAAATATTTAAAAAATTAATTTCATCGAATTCAATTTTTTGGGATTTGGAGATTATCTTCTAAGTCTTGAGAAGATTTTTCAAAATTATTTGATATCAAATCAAAATTTAAAATTATTTTTCGAAATTATCATCATTGAATTCAAAATTGATTTTCAAAAAGTTAGAAAATTATTTTTTACATTGACAATTTTTTTGGAAACAATTCTATGAAAATTTTAACTTATATAAAAATTTGATAAATTTTCGAATAAAAATCAATTTTTAAAAATTATTTTTCTAAAATTAAACTTCACATTTTAAAACTATTTATTGTAAAGTTTTTGGATGTTGAAAATCTACTCTAAATGTTTCAAAAATTTTGGATTGTGAATTAAGTTTTTATAAAAAATTTGTAAGTGTTAGTATTTCTCTTAACATGATTTAGATTTTTGATATGATCAAAGAGGATGAAAGAGGATTAAGTTAAGGGGTAGACTTAATTTTAAAAAAAAAATTTTGATACTTACATTGTCATTTATTTATTCATTTTTTTTTGCTTATTTACAGTAACTTAACTCGGATTGATTCACATCAAAAAGGTGAAGATTATAAGTACCCCAGATTGATTTTGATATGGTCAACCAAGTCAAGTTAGGACTTGTTGATTTTTAATCCCTATGTTTAAGTGTGCAGGAGGTTAGGAGCGCAGGAAGTCCAGCGGAAGACGTAGCAGTCGAGAAAGATGGCATAGGAAGGGAGTCGACGGGCTTGGTGCATCCGAGGGATGCGGATGTCTGCGGAAGAGTATCCTGGTGGAGCGAGAAGGACGCATGCGACGTCCGAGGGACAAGAAGCTGGGAGGAAGCTCTCTCGAGGAGAACGCGGTTCGGGTGAGCCTAACTCTGGAAAGCCCGAAAATCACCCAAGAAGACCTGCTGGAGACTGGTTAGCAAGTTGTCGACCAAAAGTCATTCGGGCGCCCCTATCCATAGGGGAGCCCGGGCTCTCGAGAGCTCATATGCATAGGGGCGCCCGAGTACTCGGGTGCCCCCGCTCGAGAGCAAATTTTATTCACCAGTTAGTCGTTTGCGAACGTTGCGCTTCGGATAACCCTCAAGCCATGTGTCACGAGCCCTCAAGCACTCGGGCACCCCCATACTGCCACGTCAGTATTTGGATAGAATTGACCGAGGCTATAAATAGGCTCTCAAAGCTCAGTTCCAAATAACTCATCAACTGTAAACAATTTTCATTCTGTTTTTCATTGTTTTTAGAGCTTTTTCACGTGTAAGAGGCTTTTCCACCTGAAAGAGTTTATTCAAGAGAATCAAGCTACATTCAGCCTTGGATTACAACCTCCCCGATTGCAAACCAAGTAAAATCCGATTGCCTCTTTCTTTTCATTATTGCTTCATTTTTATGTTACGCTTTGTTTCTTTTTTGATTAACTAATATCTTTGTTCTAGCAAAAACAAAAGATATAATTTTTATTTTCAGGAGCAATTTACTCCCCTCTTGCCGACCAATGATCACCTTCAAGTAATTTCTATCTTATTAGGTTCAGTCATTATAGCGGTTCAATATCCATAAACCATTTCGACCAATGATTAGAATTTCTTTGAATATATCCTTGAATTTATTTAAGACTTAAGCAAAACCTAGATTAGGCAAGAATATGTCGCTTGGGTTCCCTTTATTAGAATTATGCTCCTCATAATTTTTGTTTCTAAATAGTTAGCTGCATTTTTTACCGTGGAAAATTATACATTTACCTAACGCAGAATTAGATGCACCCACAAATGATATAACCACTATTGTTGCTTTAGCTTTACACACGTTTATCGCATATTTTATGCGGGTCTTAGCAAAAAAGATAGGGTTATGTTGGGAAATACATTCAACCAACCCCATCCTTTTACCAGTTGACATCCTAAAAGATTTCACAGAACTTTTCTCTTAGTTTTTGACTTTTCGAAAATATACTAGCAGATGAATTAGTAGTTGTTGTTCTTGTTTCTTTAGTCCCTTCAATAGTTCCTATACCTATCATATTTCTTGATTTTTCCCAAGGCTCCCGATTTGTACAACTATCATTCGGAGCCTACTTTTGTGTCGGCTGCAAGTAATTTGTCTAGGCTAAAGTTTGACATCTAGAGGAGGGTCTCCTGTACATATTTGGGTTAAGCCCAATTAAAGTTGGGTTACGATTCACCTTTGGTACAAAACTCTTCTTTAGGTTAATATGTTAGCTAACTAACTTCTCTCTTTTTTTCTGCAGCTCGGACGATAACGGATCCAAGGGAGTGTGAGGGTGTACACAGGCACCCCCTTTTTCCAAAAGTTAGGCTAATATACAACTTTTATATTAAAAAAAATGAAGAGTATAATTATGTTTTTTTTAATTTATTAGACTTTTTTTTTACAAAATTGTCAAAAAAACCTAGTTGAACCTCCTTTTTCATCCACGATTCCTTTTCATCTTTGCAAGACAACAAGTCCTCCTCCCGTCCTCAATTTCTCTTCAAAACCAAAATTCCTAGCCCTCTCACCATTCACAAATCGCAAGAGGCAAGACCTCCTTATCATCTCTTAAAACCAAAAGCCTTGCTTCATCGACGCCGACATGTCGACGCGGCAGCAGCGGCAATTGCAGCCGAGGAGGAAGAAAGAGAGCAGATTCAGATTATGTTGTTTGCTACGCCAGTGAATAAGGTTTGATTTGCCACAATGGCGACAGCCAACGACAACCGACGAGGAAGAACAAGTGCATATTTAGATTATGTTAGTTGCTATGTTGACGGATAAGATTTGATTTCTTTATTTGCTTGCTTATATCCTCATTGTGCTAGTGAATGACTTCATCTAAAGATTTCATTTTCTTTGTCGACAGGATTAATGTAGTATGAATTTTGTTGTTCTTTAGAATAATCTCTGCTTCTATTTGAAGGCAGAAAATTAGCGAGCTGAATCAATTGCAGGTGACGTCATTATCCAGTGCTTTTCTTTCTTATTGTTGATATTTATGACATGAATTTTGGATCGTTACTTTATTGGTAGACACATACTCTTATATTTATATCATTATCGTTATCAATTCAGTACTTTTATTTTTTGATATATTTATTTGATAGTAAGAAATATTTTTTTAGTTCTTTCGTTAAACACCCTTTTAAATTTTTGTCTTGATCTGCCACTGAGCTCGGACGATGTGGAAAGACACTTTGAGCAACATTTTGAAGTTGGATAAGGTCGAGTTTAATTGACGAGGCAAGCGAGTTGGGCTATTGACAAATTCATCAAGGGAGGCAGTTGCAAGCGGCACAGAGGCCAACGAGACAGTTGGTAGCCAATGCTAGCCAATTAGGTATATCTTCACGAGTACCTAAAGATTACAATGACTTCTGTCACATCCTCTCCTTATCAATTTGGTTGAAATAAGGTCAGGATAAGGATCTTCTATAGGTGATGGGGTTAATAGCCCGTGGCGGACATGCGGGATGAAGAAGCTACATGACACGACAGGACTGGTTGGAGCGCTCCTTCCTCCAGAGCTCTAGGACCCCCCAGATGAATGTGCCCGAGATTAGCAAAACTCCTGGGATCACCTCGGGAGGTCGGGACCCGGGATCACCTCGAGACTCCCCCCCGGGCCAAGAGTCCCCGAGTTCACCTCGGGAGAGCGGAGCCCAATTCACCTTCGACCGCAAATAACGAACCCCCTCTGTGTGGATACCTGGGTAATGGTCACCGGTATTTACGGGCGGATCAGAGCCCGCAATCCTCAGTCCTTATCGCCCTCACCCTGACTATTAGCAAGCTTCAACGAGTACGAGGACCGTTACAGGGGAGACCCGGTAATCGAAGATAGGGGGAACGTGGCGGGAAGCACGGAGACACGTACTATCGTCCTCGCCACCATCAGTATAAAAGGTAGCCCAACCCCTCCGGTAAAGAGGTTACACTCTCTCAACCCTATATACACTTTTCTTTCTTGCTGCCTTTACTCTCCATCAAGACACTGACTTGAGCGTCGGAGTGGACTCCGCCAGACCACTTCCGGCGTGTCGCCTAACGCTCGTGTTAATCTCGCAGGGCACGGAGTTCCTCCCCTCCGCAGCGATTTCCACGTGGACAGACACCCGGTGACTGGACATCGTCGTCAACTCCTTCCGGAACAATAGGGTTGCTAGTTGGATAAGAAAAATCCTCTCTTTCCAATATGACAACTAATTCTTGATTAACTTAACTAAACTTTCATTAAAGAGGGTAAGCTTTTGGATTATTTTTGCTTTTCAATGCAATGTTGAACATCCAACTTCTTCCTCTGAGTCTATATGAAATCGTGCAGCCGATGTCTGACCCCATTGTGGTGTAGACTCATATTCAATAAAGTGGGGGTCTCAAGTAAATGAACTTCCTCGGGGTAGGGAGAATATCAACAATAATCTACAAAATCAATAACATTATATAATTAATCAATAACCTTTAACTATATAACATACATTTAGCATGGGTGGAAATAAGCATAATAGTTACCAGGGTAGATAAGACTTATGTTAACTTAGTCTCTACTTTATTTCTATGAAAATAAGTAGACCTCCACTTATTTATCCTTGGTGTTACCATGTTGCTTGCGAAAAAGAACATGCTCAAGAAACCAAGTCTTAGTCATAAGTAAACAATTATATATATTACATATTTATGAAATAAATTAACTAACTAATCAAACTTTATTGAAAGTAGACCGACAAATCCTTTCATATAAGGCAATGAGAGGAAAGGGCTAGGAGTCTTCGATGCAAAAACATCCCTGAATATTGAGAGATAAAGACTCATACATATTAGAACCGAAGGAATTTAGATATCTCCTTAATGGTATGATATTATCCACTTTGGCCATAAGTCCTCATAGTTTTGCTCTTGGGCTTTACCCTAAAGGTCTCATATTAATGGATATATCTTTCCCTTATAATATCATGATCTTTTCCATGTGTTTTTAACATGGGACTTTGTTTGCAACCTTGTAACCTCAACATTCCCCCCTTAAACGAAGGATCACAGGCCCCCTCAAGCGGAAAGTCTATCAGTTTGACGTCTGATCCTCGACCCTCTAGGTTTTCCTGCCCCTCGATCCAACTGACCTACTAGGTCTCCCTACCCCTCGGTCCACCTGACCTTCTAAGACTTCCTTACCTAACCACAATTAGGACTTCTCTGAACGATTATCCACCAGGACTTCATGCTTAGTGTTTGGTCCTCTTGATCCAGACACGAGAGCCCCTACTTTCTTTGCTCGAGGTTAATATTCTACTCACATAGCTTGATTAAACCATAACTCTTGTGCATAGTCGACAGTTATACCTTCTAGTAGTCCAGACTCTGATACCAATTGATAAGACCGAAGAAATTTAGATATCTCCACAATGCTATGATATTGTCCACTTTTAGCCTAAGCCCTCATGGTTTTGCTCTTGGGCTTTACTCAAAAGGCTTCATACCAATGAAGATATTTTTCTCTTATAATCTCATGATCTTTCACCATGTATTTTCAATATAAGACTTTATTTGTAACCTTGCAACCTCAACAATATAGTTATATACTTATATATTGTTTCAACCTAATTATGATTTCCTATGTTGTTGAAATTATCGACAATATTTATAATCCTAAAATGTAGCTCATATGTACTAAAAGCAAAAAAAATACAAAATATAAAATTTACAAAATAGCAAAATATGTGTATCGGAATCCACTTGGAAATAATATATCCTTAATAAAATTTTCAATTTAGATCAATTTAGTTCTTTCAGTGCAAAAAAAAAAAAAAACTTTCGAACGCCTCAAGGTTCCATGAGGCCTTAGGCTAAAAATTTTTTTTAGGCCTTTAATAATTTTTAAAAAAATTAAAATATTTCGTCACCCTTTTTCATTCGACCTTGAGTCCGACAACGGGCAACGACAGGTTTAATTTTTTTTAAAATAAAATATTAATTTAAAAATATTTTTTATATAAAATTTAGTTTTCTAGGTTGTTGAGATGCAAATTATTAATTAAATGTTTATATTCAAGTTTTGCTAATAAATTTTTTCAATTGATAAAATTACTAAATTATTTAATCTTTCATGAGACATCGTGAGTATAAATAAGACTTTATTAATTTTAATTTTAAAAGAACTACTTTCTGTTGTAACTAAACTAATATGTATAGTTAATAATATTCTATAAGATATTCATGTGTTAGGAAAGAATTTAATTTTTTTTATAAGGTTCAATACCTCAAGTGTGGTTTTTTTATTCTAGATTTATTATTTTGTTTAAAACTTTTAATTCTAGAAATAAATCCAAACCATCAATATCAGATAACATGTCATGTATTAAAAAGTTTTATTTTTAAAAGATTATCATCATCAATTTTAACTTTTCTACGTCATATAAAAAATTAAAATTATCTTCATATATTTTAAATTATTCAAACAAAAAATTAAAATTATCTTTATATATTTTAAATTATTCAAACCTATTTTGAATTGAAGAAATAGCATGACCAATAATATAATTAAAGTAACTAATTTCAAAAGATTATTCGGGTGAAAGTTTCACCTCATTAATTTTATTATCATCAAATCGTTTATTGCTTCTAATTACACATTTTTCATGAAATTTTAGTTCTATATTCATTTCATTTACACTCTATTTGACAGAAATCACAACAGATATGAATCTATTTTCTCTATAACCATTAAAAAAAGAAACAAGAACTCTTAACTGATCTAATGCAATAGCAATGCTTATATTTTTATATTGTAAAAATTTACTAACAGTATTAACTGTGAACAATATATCATAGCAAAAAATCATACCTAATAAAAATTTAAAAATTTCAAAACTTATATGTTGTTAAAGAATTTGCTTCATTTTTTGTTTTATGATCTTCACTAGTTTCTGAAAGTTTATATAAAGTTTCTCTTATTTGTGGAGTTTGATATTTTATTGCTTTAACATTTTCATGATGTATTTCCCTACGTGTTTGTGATAATGCTTTAAAAGTTAAATTAGAAACACGATCTTATAAAATTTTTTATCTTTTTGTAGAAGAAGAAAATAATGAGTAAATAGGTTGTATCACACCAAAAAATCTTATAGCACTAAGACAAGAATTAGTCATATCACAAAGTACTAAATTAAGATCATGACAACCACATGATATATATAAAAAGCTTTAGAATTTATATCTAACAATCTCTTTTGTAGGCCTTGTTGTTTATCTGATGACTTATATCGGGAGTACAATCAAGTATAATTGAAAAGTATTTTACTTCCTTTATTTTTTTAATTATAAAATTTTTTACTGCTTTACCTACTATATTTATTAACTCATTTTGTATATTATGACAAAGATAATGATTATGAATTTTTTCATTTCGAATACGTTTAAGATGTTCTTGCATTATAGGATCATATTCTAAACTTAAAAAATTTTGATTGTTATCTTGATAAATTTTCTCATTTATACCACGAAATGTGAAATTATTTTTTGCAAGATTTTGAACAAGAGCAATAATTCTTATTAATTCATTCCTCCAATGTTGTTTTAGATTATTTATTTTTTCTTGTAAATTTTGATCAATGATTTTATTTTTAGAAAATCTCATTTCAATATTAAATCAAATATTTACATTTACAATATGTCCACTGCTTGCTTCATGACTTTTAAGCTTGCAGTAAGATTTTTCCAATCTCGATACTTTTTGTTTGCTAATTGAATTGTAATTGATTTTTGACTAAATAATTTACAATAAAAGTAAAATACTATATCAAATCCTTTTGAATATATTAACTATTTTCTATCATTTTTTCTCCATTTGACAATTTTCGAATATAATGAATCATAGAAAAATATCTAGAATTTTTATTATTTGGAAAAGAAATATTGATTTCTTTGATTGAACCTTTTTCAACTAATAAATCTATTAAATTTGTGTTTATATTTTTTTGCTAGATTATATATATTTTGAATAATAGTTTCATCAATATTATTAAAAAAATTATCTTCATAATCTATTAAGTAACTTTTTCTTTTGAATTACTATTATTTTCTTTGTTAATATTAATATTTGATGAATTAAATTTGTGATAATTAGAAAGTTACATTTGTCCTAAGGTATTATCTTCCGGTGAAAATTCAATTAGTTTTTCTTTAAATTTTCAATTGTATTATTTTTTGAGTTTTGATTCTGATTATTAATAATAAATCTATCAAGTATATTTTTTGAAATTGAATAAATTTTTCTATTTTTTCATATGTTTTATATATCCAGAATTATATTTTTTGGCAGCCATGTTTCTATTAAAATAACAATAAAAAAAATACAAGTCCCTACTATTTTATCAAAATAAAATTACTTACAATTAAACGAATAATAAAACTTAATTTACGCCGTGTAGTTTTAATTTAATGGTATTTAAAAGTTTGACTATTACATGCAGAAAAATAATAAGAGAATAAAAAAATATTAAATTTGGTTTGAATCCGTTAATTTAAGTAGTATATAATAAAATTTTAAAATATATAATAAATTAGATAAGTGTACTAAAAAATATTAAAAATCTCTAAATGATATTTTATATTTTATGATTTTTAAAGTGCATAAATTCGGTTTGTGATATAGTAATTTGCTTGTGCAGATAGAGAAAAAATAGAGGAAAAATTCTCTTGCAATTGTTATTTACTCTTTGCTGACGATGTTTGGATCCATAATCCATTCCATCTATAATTAATCATTTATATAGAATAATAAAAAATATAGAATAATAAAAAATATTTCAAGGAAGAAGAAAAAAGAAATTTATCAAGTGAGGAAGAAGAATGACGTCTTCTTAGAGAATCAGAAAGAAAAATATAGAGTACTAAGGACATCTGCAATGACTCGTTACTCAAGTGTTATAATGCTCGATTAATGTACTGTCCATGTTAACGCCATTACGACGAGCGCGTTAATATGTTAACGCGATAAACGCGTTTAGATGTTTAAACGCGTTCATCGCGTGTGACATGACATCCCCAGTCCCCAATCGATTGGAGAGTCACGTGGAATATTCTGGAACAGTGACTTTAATCGATTGGGATTGCCGTAATCGATTAAACGAATGAAAGTTGAATGTATATGTGAGATAATGTGTATGTGGCATGTGGACCTCACAAATAATGAGGGTTAAATATTAAATGAATGTGAGAGAATGAAGATGTTAATGTTAATGTGTATGCGGCATGTGAGTCTTATACTTTTTATGAGGTGGTAAGTATTATAACGTTAAAGATGTTAAACGGTTACGGATGCCCTAACGAGAGAATAAGTCAATAAGATGATCAACTAATTATAAAATGGTACGAAGAAAAATGAAATTCGGTATTATAATCTAGTTCTAGATAGAATTTTAGGAGAATAAAAATATTATAATTAATATGAATTAATTGATATTGTCGTTGGAATAGATAAATAGAATTTTAGGAGAATAAAAATATTATAATTAATATGAATTAACGGTAAATTGGCTTAAAATCCCTAATGATAGGTCAAACTCTGCATTCAGTCTCCAGATAAGAGAAAATGAGTTTCAACTCCCTGCCAAAACCTAATGCACAACTGTAACTCCCTTGAAAATGTGTATTTACTTAATTGCCCATGAATTTAATTAAAACTCATATATAGGTAGCTCAAAATTTCCGCCCGAACCATCAACTGCATTGCCTGCCTTAACTCACCTTTGTGTTCCTTCTCTAAAATCTGACGAACAAAGCCGACGTTGATGCATTGGAAGCCAAAATCGAAGAGGCGATCACACCTTTGCAGCTCATTTTTCCGGTCGAAGCCCCAACTGGTAGCGCCACGCCTTCTTGTCGTAACTCAAAGAGGGAATCACAATTTTTCAGCTCATTTTTCAGCCCGCAACCCAAACTGGTAACGCCACGCATTCTAGCCTAACTCAAAGAGGCGATCACACCTTTATCAGTGAGTCTGAGTTTGATCTTTTTTGATTGAATGATTCCATGAGATTTGCATTTAGTTTTTTTGATTATGTGTATTCAATGAGATTTGCATTTAGTTGTTAGTTGATTGTGGGATTTTCGTGTGTTTTTGGTTGCTTGTCGAGTTTATGGCCAATATTTGGTTGATAGAGAAAAAATTTATGTTACATTGATTTTCAGTTTATATGAATATTGATCTTTAGTTTATATTTGAATAAAATATTATATTTTTGTGGATTAGGTCGAAAAATGAAATCTGGAACTGGGCCTTGCAACCTTGCATTTTTGGGTAGTTGTAAGTGCAAGAATGAGTTGTTTGTGATTTCAATTTTCAGCGATTGTAGTTTGCTGGATATATTTGTGAGTCTTGGCAAAAAATGTGCGGAGATTACTCCTGAATCTATGATTTTGCAATACATAGCGTCACAGCATAAGATGTACATGACTTTGAATGACGATGATGATGTCCTGAATATGATACATCTTCATATGTGTTTGAAGCTCAGTATGATCGATTTGAGGGTAGAGAGTAGAAATGCATACATTGGCAACCTAAATTTGGAGAGGTAAACATTTCATATTTTTGTTTTTATAATATGTTATGTTACTTCTAGCATAATTGCATATGATATGATTTATTTGACACTACTAATCTTATTTAAATTCAATATCTTTCATTATGTATGTATGGTATGTCCTTATTTTATACTTATTTGTGTATGATTCATCTTAATAATTTTGTATCAAACTGGTAAGGGTTGAGGAGGAACAGACACAATCTAGGAGTGATGAGGAGATTGAACACACCTTATTGCCAAATACTATAGATGCTTGGATTAATTGCATTCATGGTGAAGGGCAAACATTCACGGATGTTGCTGATTTTAGAAGATGTGTTAAAAACTATGTTGTTGCTATAAGACGCTCATTTTTATATAGAAAAAATGGCAGCGAGAAGGTTATTGCTATTTGTAGTGAAAGGAGTTGTGGATGGAGAATTTATGCTTCAAAATATAAAGCAGATGGTATATTTGGGATTCGAAAATGTAACCTGCAGCATACATGTGGCGAGAATAATCTACATACTAGAGGACATCCTAAAGCTGATGCAACTTGGATTGCTAATGTGGTGAAAGAAAAATTGAGAGAAGAGCCCTCTTATTGCCCTTGTACAATTCAAAAAGACTTGCAAAGAAATTATGGGGTAGAGTTAGACTAACGCAAAGTATGGAAAGACAAGGAATTAGCGATGCATGATATTCATGGTACAGAGACGAGATGCTACGATAGGTTAAGATGATATTGTCATGGTATTCGAGAAACAAATCCTAGCAGTATTACTGAGTGTGAGATTGATCCTGTAACTAATAAATTTAAACGGCTATTCATTTGTTTTCATGCATGTGAAGTTGGTTGTGTTACTGGTTGTAGGCCGTTGATTTTTTTGGATGGGACTCATATAAAGAATAAGTATAAAGGTAGTATCCTAGTTGCCGTGTCGAAGGATGCCAATAGTGATCTTTTCACAATTGCTTATTCGGTAGTGAATGCAGAGAATGATGATAATTGGGAATGATTTTGTTATCTTTTGAGAAGTGTGCTACTTTCATATCAAAGTATTCCATTCAATAAGTTCACATTTTTCTCCGATAGACACCCTGGGATTATGAAGGCAGTTGAGCAACTATTTGTGAGTAGTCACCATGTGTATTGTTTGAGGCATTTAGTGGATAATTTTGTGAAGCAGGTAATTAAACTCCTACTTTTGTTTTGAATTTGAATTTAATTTTAATACATGTTTTGAATAAAAAAGGTTTTTTTTGTCATTATAGGTAATGCGAAGTTATCCAAAACATAACAAAAAACACTGATCTTCAGTATTCAAGAAAGCTGCACATGCTCCATCTTTGCAGGAGCATGAACAACATATAAAAAATATCATAGACTCCATGCCACTTGCCATAGGATTTATTGTACATTCCCAGCCACAAAGTTGGGCAAATGCTTTATTTTTGATGATAGATGGGGTGTTATGAATAATAGCATGGCCGAGTGTTGGAATAATTGGGCTAAACCAGCTCGTTATCTCCCTATTGTGGCTATGGTGGATCACATACGCATACAAATCATGAATATAATACATCGGCGACGTGAATCAACAATGGCGATGGTTAAGGAATTAAGTCCCAAAAAGGAGAAGGCTATTGCTAGTGTTTATCTTGAATCCCGAAAGTTGAGAGTGCATCGGTCATGTAATTGGAGGTTTGAGGTAGTTGATGGGGAAAAATCCTTTGCTGTTGATTTAATTGATAAGAGTTGTTCGTGCAGAGCTTGGCAGATCATTAAGCTTCCATGCAAGCATGCTTGTGCTGCTATTGAGTCGAAGTCGTTGTATGAATTCTGTGATCAGTATTTCAAGATTGGAATGTATCACCAAGCATACAAAGGAATTATTATCCAATCCCAACTGTTGACAATAATGAGTCAAATCTTGTTGAAGGAAATGTAATCAATGCTCCAGATGTTCGCAGTCAGCCAGGTCGAGGAGGACTAAGAGAATACCATCACAAGTTGAAACATGTGCGTCAAAGTGTAGTCGTTGCCATAAGAAAGGCCATAACAGACGAAGCTGCAAAGAAACTATAAACTAGTTGTTATGCTCAAAATTATGTATGTTTGATTTGTTTGTAAACACTTGGTTTTATTTTTGCAATCATACTCTATAATTTGTATGGGTAGTCTGATACTTTTTGATATATACTTCTGCAGGAAAAAGAGATTGCTAGAAGGGGAATCAAGTAGGGTGTTGCGTTCGAGAAAGCAGATATGTATCAGTGGAAGCATTGGTGATTTACGTATTGGTGCTGGTTGAATGGTGGCTGCATTGGTGTTTTCAGGGGCAGGAAAAAATTGTGCAATATGTTTATGAACTTTGTATCATGCGTCAGTTATTATTGTGCACTATGGTTGTGTGGTCGAAACTAATGGCTGTATTTATGGTATTTGTGACTTTGTATCATGTGTCAGTTATTAGTATGTTTATGAACTTTGTTAGGTACTTTACAATATGTTATATGTAGTTTGGTTGAAATTGTGAGTTTGATGGACTAATTCTGCCAGAAACTTGAGTAAAAATTTGTGATTGTTTTGTTTTGTACAAGAATTGTTCTGTCTGAAGTTGATGTGTAGTTGTTATAGTATATACTATACTTGTAGAGTGGAAACTTATGGTTATAGTTTATGTGACTTTGTACCATGTGTCAGTTATGATTATGTTTATGAACTTGGTTAGGTAACTTTGCAATATCTTCATTTTTCTTTGGTTGAATTTGTGAGTTTCATAAACAAAATATGCCAGAAACTTGAGTACAAATTTGGATAAATAAGGTATATGTTATATTTGATGGTTCTGTTTTGTACAAAAATTGATTTGTCTGAAGTTGATGTTGTGGAGTGGAAACTTATGGTTGCATTTATAGTTTCTGACTTTGTATCATGTGTTAGTGCCAAAATATCCCCAATAACAAGTACCAAATGTCCCTAAAGTGTGCTTATAGTTTCTGACTTTGTATCATGCCCATACTAATTAATGCATAACTTTCATCCCAATGTATCTGTAAGTTCAAATAGCTCATTCGTGGAAATATATAGCAGAAACTGAGTCAATTGGATATGTACCCTAATCAATATAACTTGCGTCCCAATTGAGTATACTTGATTCTAAGCCAAGTATAGTCAATTTTCTCAGACACATACTTGAATTTGGATATTTCGTACCTAATTATCTAAAATATATACCTGATTCTGAGACAATTGTACTTGAATATTTTAGCCATTGAGAACTAAAGAGGGAGTCTCGTACCTGAATACTCAAATTCTAGTCAAGTATACTAAATTTGTTCAGACACATACGTGATTTTGGATATTTCGTACCTGATAATCTAAGGTATTCACTCTTATGCTAGGTTGTCTATGGTCATGATAATCATAGAGCTCTATTGTGTATTTTTCATATCTAATAATCTGGAAGATATGCCCTAATCGATCATGGGAGACACATATTAGAGCAGTGGTGTCATTAACCTTAATCCTTATTATATTATCAAGAAACAAGGGAATGTGTATCTGATTTTTTGAGAATAGTACCTCATTCTCTTGAATATATACCTGATTCTGAGTCAATTGTACTTGATTTTTTGAGCCATTGAGAACTAAAGAGGGAGTCTCGTACCTGAATACTCAATTTCTGGCCAAGGATACTCAATCTGCTCAGGCACGTACTTGAATTTGGATGTTTCGTACCTAATAATTTGGGTGATGGATCCTAATCAATCATGGGAAGCAATTAGCCTTAATCCATATCATATTATCATAAAAACAAGAAAATATGTTGATAAATAAGAAAACTCACCTTCACCAACCCCTTTTCATGATTTTGATTGTAGGTGTACACGACATAAGGTAATGTGAAAGACAGATACATGCATTTTTTCTCTTCTACTTCTAAGGTATTCACTCTCATGCTAGGTTGTCTATGGTCATGATTGTTGGAATTTGGATGGCTATAGAGGGGGGGTGAATGTAGCCAGACACTCACAAGTTGCTCTTTGAGGTTTTCTGCGTGATCAGATTAGCAGCGGAAGAAAATGCAGAATAAAGAACAAAGCAGAGAGGGAAACGCAAACCAAACAAACTCTAAGACGGAGATGTACAAGGTTCGGGGATAACTTGCCCCTACTCCTTGGCGTGCCTGTAAGGTGGGCGATCCCTTGATCGTCGACAGATCAAGCCCCGGTGAACCCTGGATAGTAATAGCCTCCTTCTCGGTGGAGCAACCTCTCCACAATCGCCTCAGTAGATGAATACAAGATAAGCACACGAGACACTCGAGAAGGAAAGCTCACAAGGATATAGTAGAACGCTTAAGCACAAAACACAGAGAGCACACAACCCAGCCCAGCCAAACTCCTCAAGTTTTCTGTTTGTCTTCGTTGTTCCTGCTCCTCTGCTTCCAGCTTTGTCTTAAGCTCCCTCTCACCATCGCAAGCTTCATCAGCATCCACTGAGCCAGCCTGAACCCACTGACCTCCCTGAGCACTCAGTCCACTGAAGACCTCCTCTCCAGCTGAGTCTCCGTCAGTCGCCAGCTGCTCCAGTTGCCGTTGAAACCTGAGAAGGAGAAACAAACAAACCTGCTCCAAGGAAAGCCTCCCATTGACCCTCCTTGAGTATTTGAATCACCTGCTATCACCTGCACACTCCAACAGAGGCTTAGCAATGCATATCAAATGAAATCAGCAATGTATCAGAGAATCGGCAGAGAAAACAGACGCGATCAGACACTTCTGACAGCGTATTTGAATTAAAGTTCTGCTCCTGATCGGTCCCCAGACCGATCAAAGAGGAGCCTGATCGGTCACCAGACCGATCCAGCAGTCTTCTGCACACTCCTGATTGGTCCCCAGACCTATCCAGCAATCTGCTGCACACTCCAGATCGATCCCCAGACCGATCAGGCTGCTTCCTGACCGATCAGAAGTCATCCTGATCAGTCATAAGAGAATCTCGCGACACTTGATCGTTCACTTAGACCGATCTGAACAGTATCCCTGATCGGTAACCAGACCGATCAGGAGCCAAGTAGTAAGGTTCCCAAAATCCACTGTATGATAGCTGGATCGGTCACCAGACCGATCAGACATAGCTGGATCGGTCACCAGACCGATCCACAAGGGAACTTCATGCCAAACTCCCCGATCGATCACCAGACCGATCCAGGCAAGGTCAAATCCACTCTAAGTCACGAGAACAAGCTTCCAGCCCTTCTCTGACTCATTCTTAGTCCCCCGGACCAAGACTCCGTGTTCAGTTTCACTCACCGGGACTTCAACCTAGCCCTCCAAGCTAGGACCTGGCCCTCCAAGCCAGGGTTTCATCCAACCTAGCCCTCCAAGCTATGACCTGGCTTCACTCACCAGGATTTCAAACACCTGGCTTCACTCACCAGGACCCGGCTTCACTCACCAGGACCCGGCTTCACTCACCGGGATTTCAACCTAGCTTCACTCATTAGGATTTCAATCACCTGGCTTCACTCACCAGGACCCGGCTTCACTCATCGGGATTTCAACCTAGCTTCACTCACTAGGATTTCAATCACCTGGCTTCACTCACCAGGACCCGGCTTCACTCACCGGGATTTCAACCTAGCTTCACTCACTAGGACCCGGCTTCACTCACCGGGATTTTAACCAACCTAGTTTCCCAAGCTAGGACCTGGCTTTACTCACCAGGCTTTCAACCAACCTAGCTTCCCAAGCTAGGACCTGACTTCACTTACCAGGCTTTCATCCAACCTAGCTTCGCAAGCTAGGACCTGGCTTCACTCACTAGGCTTTCATGCCCAGTCCCCGACTAGGACTTAATCCTCATGCGTTTAACCAGACTTAAATCAAAACTTAAATCGGTGTCAACACCAAAACAACAATCAGGGTTAGACTGCATCAACAATGATAATCATAGAGCTCTATTGTGTATTTTTCATACCTAATAATCTGGAAGATGTGCCATAATCGATCATGGGAGGCACATATTGGAGCAGTGATGTCATTNAAGGGTTAGATTATGAAACCTATGCCCCAGTAGCTAGACTTGAGTCCATTAGGATGTTATTAGCCTTTGCATCCCATAAAGGATTCAAACTGTACCAAATGGATGTAAAGTCAGCCTTTCTAAATGGATTCATTAAGGAAGAAGTCTATGTAGGACAACCCCCTGGTTTTAAGGACTTAGAAAGACCTGACTATGTTTACAAACTTACTAAAGCACTCTATCGACTAAAATAAGCTCCTAGGGCCTGGTATGAACTTCTATCAACCTACCTAACTTCTAAAGAATTTAAACAAGGTCAAATTGACTCAACCTTATTTATTAAAATCTTAGGAAAAGAAATCTTTATTGCCCAAATCTATGTCGATGACATAATCTTTGGGTCCACCAACTCTAATTTCTTAAAAGAATTCGTGAAAATAATGGAAAACGAGTTTGAAATGAGCCTAGTTGGTGAGCTCAACTTTTTCCTAGGGTTACAAATTAAACAAACTAGAGATGGAAATTATGCCCATCAATCCAAATATGCTAAAGAGCTAATAAAGAAATTTAAAATGGACAACTCTAAAAGCATAAGTACCCCCATGGCCACCAATATAAAAATAGATAGTGACCCTGATGGCAAACCAGTAGACCTTAAACTCTATAGAAGTATGATTGGAAGTCTACTGTACCTTACAGCAAGAAGACCTGATATCCTTTTTGCTGTAGGAATGTGTGCTAGATACCAAACCTGTGCCAAGGAAACACACTTAGCAGCCCTAAAAAGAATACTGAGATATGTCAAGGGCACCCTAAATGTAGGGATTTGGTATCCTAGGACCTCAACCTTCAAATTATCGGGATACTCGGACTCTGACTACGCGGGTTGTAAATTAGATAGAAAGAGCACAAGTGGAAGCTGCCAACTATTAGAAAATAGTCTAGTAAGTTGGTGCAGCAGAAAATAACATTGTGTAGCTCTATCCACAACTGAAGCTGAGTATGTAGCTTTAGGAGAGTGTGTAGCACAACTCTTATGGATGATGCACACTCTCAAAGACTTCCAGCTTAACTACACTCAAACTCAGGTCTACATTGACAATATTAGCTCAATCAACCTAACTAAAAACCCAATCCAACATTCCAGAACTAAACACATAGAAGTTAAACACCACTTTGTAAGAGATCATGTAGCCAGGGGTGAAATAGTCCTTAAGCATATAGACTCTAAATCTAACTTAGCTGACATATTCACAAAACCCCTACCTGAGGCTGAGTTCAGCTCACTAAGAAGGCAGTTAGGATTATGCTTAGTAGAATAGGTTTACTCTATTAGTTTCTTTTGATTTGAAAAATCAGCTTTTAAAAATAGTTTTAAAACTACTTTACTGAATTTTAAAATTAGTTTTTAACATCTTTTTATTATTCTTTTTCTTTCTTAGTTTTTCTTGAAAAACTACCCCTTTCAAAACTAAGGTTTTTTTTTTGCAAATGGACTTAGCCTAGGCCCTAACCCTAGAAATGCATGCACCTATAGATTTAGAAGCCAGCATCTCACAAGCACCTTAGGGTACTATTGATTGATAACCTAGAATGGGTTGAGATGCTTAGGTCTTTGCCTTAATTCAAGATGCTTTAAGTCAGTGCATCTACAACAATTGGGGCACTAAATACAACTAGATACAGTAATCCAGTTAAGTGTCAAGCTTAGACAATCTAACTTGAACAGAACACTTAACTCGACTAACCCTAGCGAAAATTACTGTTTATAACAGTTAGTAAGTAGCTAATTGGGTTAGACAGGTCTCTACAAAGAAAATTCAAAGTGGTTTGATTCAGTCTATCTTGCATTGGTTTAGTACAACACATTATTCTGTTATATTATTATGCAAGTTATCTGCTATTTTGCTATATTGGTTGTTTTTTTTTGATATATGGCAAAGGGGGAGAGATAGGAAAGGAGAGAATTTTTAAAATTTTTTTTAAGCTTTAAATTTCCTTTTATTTATCCTTTAACATAAGCTTGTTTTCAAAAGTATTTTCTAAGTACTTAAACTTAAGCTTGTTTTCAAAAGTCATTAGTCTAAATTGTTTTCAAAATAAAGCATTTTCTAAGTACTTAAACTTAAGCTATCACTAAGTACTTATTTCTAAACTTCCCTAGAAAAGTTTCGAAGTACTAAAGAGAATGAAAACTTTTAAAGTACTTTCAAAAACTCAAAAGAGATGTCTTAGAAACTTTTTTCACTAAGTTGTCCTTCTAAAATTTCTAAGTACAATTTTTTTTGGAAAATCTATTTTTGAAAAATCTTCTAAGTTAAGACACTTTTTTTCACTAAGTTGTTCTTCTAAAAATTTCTAAGTACAAATTTTTTTTGGAAAATCTATTTTTGAAAAATCTTCTAAGTTTAAAAAAAACATTCCATCATGTTGACTTAGAAATTTTTCAAACCCCACGAAACTTTGAAAAACCTAGGGGGAGATTCCTTCCAGGGGGAGGGAACTAAACTAGTTTATCATCTACTTTAATTAACTTAACTCTTTGAATCGGGTTGCCATAAATCAAAAAGGGGGAGATTGTTGGTGCAGACGGCATCCAAGTCGAACCTGTATTTTGATAAATGGCAAAGGGTTCAAAAGTTAAGTCTTATTTGTTATCTAACATGTTGCTTGAGTGTGCAGATTAAAGTCCTAGCGAAGGAATGCTAGGCACCTAGCGAAGGAATGCTAGGCATTGAAACCCTAAGTCCTGGTGAAGGGCAGCTGGGCATCTAGCTAAGGGCTGCTAAGATACGAAGACCTAGTGAAGGATGCTAGGCACCAGGCAAAGGACAACCTGGGAATGAAGACCTAGCGAAGGACTGCTAGGCACCTGGCGAAGGACTGCCAGGATCCGAAGACCTAGCGAAGGACTGCTAGGCACCTGGCGAAGGACTGCCAGGATCCGAAGACCTGGCGAAGGACTGCTAGGCACCGGGCGAAGGACAGCTTGGTATCCAAGACCTGACAAAGGACCGCTAGGCAAAAGTCCAAGCGGAGGAGCCGGTTGGCATCAGGTAAATTCTCCTGAGAGTAGTAGGTGAGGACGCGTTCCCCGTCGAGGGAACAGTAGGCGTCGGTTCGACCTAGGGCTCCATTTAGGAGACCCAAAGTCAGAACCAAGACAGCTAAGGCTGTATAAAACTAATACATTATTGCTCTGTGTTATTTTGGACTAACCCTGGATGCAGGACTGAAGGAACGAGTGTCTGCAGCTCAGAAAGCCTCAAAGGAGTGAGGTAGAAACTGAGTAGGGCGCCCGCAGTGTCCCGGGCGCCCCCAAGGTGAATACAAAACAAGAAGAGCAAAGTACGCTTCGAAAGCTCACTGGGCGGGGCGCCCCCGTGCTTCCAGGCGCCCCCGTGCTCTCGGGCGCCCCCAGTGCCCAGGGCGCCCCGCACCCAAGCCACCGAAGCGGATAACTCTGATCCAGCCGAGAAGCTCGCTGAAAAGGTCAACCAGGGCGCCCCCAGCGTCCCGGGCGCCCCCAGAGTCAATCCTCAGCCCTATTCGAGTGGGATAAGGGCTGACCGAGGTAATTCCGGATCGGTTGACACGTGGGGGGGCGCCCCCAACGTTCAGGGCGCCCCGAAGTGCTATAAATAGCACCCAACACCAAGGCTTCTCAACAATCAATTCTTCCAACGCACTCACGCTCTTCTACTCCCGCGCTCTGCTCCGGAAACCTCCCGACTCAAGATACAAGCGCCGACGACGTCCCTCTGCTCCGAAAATACAATCTACACCGGACGTCGGTAACGAAGAGCTTCTTTTAAGTTTACTGTACTATTCTTGTAATACATTTTGTAAACTGTTTTTGCGCACATATAGAATTGCCCGCAGTAAACGGTCAACGACCGTGGGCCTTGGAGTAGGAGCCGACCGCGACTCCGAACCAAGTAAAATCTTGGTGTTCGCGTGTGTTTTACTTTATTTATTTCCGCTGCTAATTCTCTTTTACAAATCCGAACGTTTTACGATATTCACCCCCCTCTATCATTCTTCTTGATCCAACAGACTAGATTCAAGTATCCCCTGTGATGCATGATTTGTTGATAAAAATACATTATCCTCCTCCTCTATTGTAAATATAGGAATCATCTTATCAACTTCACCTATCATTGGGAACTCAGTTTCTAGAAAAATTGCATCTCTTGACTTTATTTCAAAGATGGTTCTATCTTATTGCTCACCAATGAAAACATAACCCTTAAAGGTATCAGAATATCTTACAAAGATACACTTTTTACTCCTGGGTCCTAATTTTTCATATTTGTGAGTATTATCATGAACATAAGCAGCTAACCCCTTGATTCTTAAATTACTCAAATTTGATTTTCTGTCTGTCCAACGTTCATATGGAGTAGATGGAACAGATTTGGAACACACTCAGTTGAGTATATAGTTATAGCTAATAATGTATCTCCCCAATAGGAAATAGACAAATTATCTTGAATCATCATAGACCTAACCATATCTAGAAGAGTTCAATTTCTTCTTTCAGCAATCCCATTTTGCTGTGGAGTTCTAGAGATAGTCAATTGTCTAATAATCTCTGTCTCATTACATGTTATGTTGAACAAATCAGACAAATATTCACCTTCACGGTCAATGCATAAAGTTTTAGCTTTACATTCCAATTGGTTCTCAACTTCGTACAAATAACGATTGATGTAATCTAATATTTCATATTTATGAGAAATCAAATACATATAACCAAAACATATGAAGTCATCAATAAATGTAATGAAATAAGAACTTCCATTCTAGCCTTCACATTCATTGGGCCACAAATATCCAAATGAATTAATTGCAATCATGATTCAGCCCTAATAGTCTTACAAAAAATAGTTTCCTAGTTGCTTTTCCAGTAAGACAATGCTCACATATAGACAAGTTAACTTTAGTATGAGGGCAAAGCAGAATCTCTTTAGCTAATCTATTCATCCGTTCTTATCGTATATGTGCTAATCTAGCATGTCAAACTTCATCATTAGCATCAGCATCGCTAATAAGAGCAATATTTGAAAAACAACCATTATTTTGATAATTAATATCTGGTTCTATGTCAAGAACTATAAAATCATTCGATATATAACTATATCCTATTAATACAGAGTTAATGTTGCATTCCACACAATGACTATGAAAATTCATACTATAACCCAAAGGATGATGACTGTTAACGGAAACTAGATTCCATCGAATCTTAGGAGCATACAGTACATTATGTAGAAACAAGGTATATCTACCATAAAAGTTGAGTTTGCAAGCGTCAATTCCTTTGACTTCAATCCTTGCATTATTTTCCACATATATCTATTTATTGTCAATCGATACCCGATTGTACTCCACGTATATAGCTCGATCACGAGCTACATAGTTCGTTGCTTCTGAATCTATAATCCACAAAGGATAAGAATCAGTTAATAATACTAAACTAGCAACATAATGCTCACAAAAAGAAGATAAACATGGATCTATCTTTTTCGGCTCAGTACATTCCCGAGCAAATTGACCCTTCTTAAGTATTGGAGCAACAAGCACTTCTAGACAAATCCTTTTAAAGAAATTGTATATTTAATCTTTCTATTGAAAACCCTTAGTCTAACTAGTGTAGGATGTGGCCAGGTAGCTTCGATTAGTTTCACTTAGCTAAGTAGAACAAATAGAGTACTTCTTACCCTACTTGACTCCTTAATCCAAGCTTTCCTGATGTACTATCATCTCGCCCTACCTAGTACTATGTTAGCAAGAATCAAACTATTTTTTGTATAATCCTAGGCACCCTAACGGGTAAAGTTTGATTTTTAGGTGCCAACTAATTATTTGGTGTCTCCCCCCTAAATCATATATTCTGTGTTTTGAGTTTATGTAATAGATTTCCTTTTTAGGTACATAGAATTGTATTTGTCTACTTGCTTTGTTATATAAGCTTTCGGAACCCAAGCTTTCTTTTGTTTCTTATGTTGATTAACAATTGAGTTAAATGATTTGTTGGTTGACTTGGGTTTGTATCCGAGTCTAGATTTCTTATAAATAATCTTTTGAGATCTAAGAATTAAGTCTAGGTTTTGGTTCTCATTGTAAATGTTTCTAGTAGTTCTTTAAGATTCTTGACTTCATTTTTCAAAGTTGAGTTTTCTTTTTCAAGTTCTATAACATTTTCATTTTGAGTTTGTCCAATTAAAGTGTTTGTATTAATTTGTTCCTTAAGGTCTTGATTTTTCATAAGGAGCAAGTTGACCTTATTTTCAGAAGTAGATAATTTCCTATCTAAGCATGTAGTTATTTTAAAGAACTTTGAATTTAATATAGCTTGTACCTCATTTGAAACATTGAGTGTGGACTTGTGGCTTGATTCATACTCGGACTTATCTTCTGATTTGAGTCACTTTCTGACTCGAGTCCGGCTGCCATCAATACGAGGTAGCTTGCTTGCCCTCTTTCTTTTGCATCTAACTCCTCTTAGGAGGACTTGTCCCAAGTGGCATGGAGCGCCTTCTTTTTCTTCGCCTTCTTGGTTTGGTCCTCTTTCTAATTTGGACATTCATGCTTGAAATGCTCATTCTTGTTGCATCTAAAGCAGATGATGTTGTCCTTTGGATCATGGGAAGTTGACTTGATCACCTTCTTCAAGTCCTTCTTTGTGAAGCCCTTCTTTCTTCTAGTGAATATCTATCTTACCAGTTCTACTAGTTGTTCTTCTTGGTCTAACTCTGAGTCAGACTCTTCTTCTAACTCTGGTTGGGTTCGGGTTCTAACTTTTGACTCCTTCGTGGAACCTGCAAAGAAAGCCACACCTTCCTCGACCTGTTTGGCATTAGTTGTTCATGCAATTCTAGTTCACAAAATAGTTCATCTAATTTTAATTTAGATAAATTTTTGAAATTTTATAAGGCATCTACTATAGATGCCCACAGTATATTTCAAGGAAAAGCATTAAAAACATAACTTATAACATCCTAGTTTTCTAGCGCGTGGCTGATTAGATGGAGTCTGTTGAGTATATCCTTGATCCTTGCATGTAGTTGGTTCACAGTTTCTCCATCCTGCATTTTTATATTAAACAATTTATTTAAAAATATGTCACACTTAGTTACCTTAGCATCGCTAGAGCCTTCATGTAGTTCAATCAGCTTACCCAGAGTTCCTTAGCGTTCTCAGTTGGTCCGACCTAGTTCAGTTCTTCTTGGTTAGCCCACACTGGAATGTGTTTAGTGTCTTGTATTCTACTAGGGTCCTTTTCTTCATCTCACTGTTTCATTTGTCTAGTTTTAGTGGAATATGGGCCACTTCATCAATTAGAGCCATATATCTGGACTGGATTACGAACCACTGATTAATATTAGTATTCAGGTACACCTCCATCATTCTCTTCCAATAGAGGAAGTCATCTTTGCTGAACATTAGAGGGTGGACTATGCTATAGCATTCACTTTGGGTTATGAGAAAAAACCTTGCATATATAGCAAAAATAGAAAGCAGGTCCCAAGACTAGGTCTTAGATTAATAGTGTGGGAGAGCGAACAAAATAATAAAACAATAAAATAAAAAAATAATGACAATTTGGTCAAAAAAGACATTTGCACCAATTCTGACTAATTGTGAAAAATGAAAATGCAAACCCGAAAAAAGTGAAAAAGAATAACGAATCCCCCTACTCAAATGATGATTGTACCGATTCACATCGAGCTTAACTTTGATACCACTAGTAGGATTGATGCACATGAGAGGGGGGTGGGTGAATCATATGAATTTTAAAAACTTTTGTCTTTTTTGAAAATTTATGCACGATGGAAAGTTAAGTAAGAAAGAAAGTAATAAAAAAACACACAATTTAGTTTTATTTGGCTCGGAGCCTCCAACGACTCCAACTGCAAGGCTCAAGTTCATTAAACCTTTCTGATAGATAATCCACTAAATCTCTCTACCAGCAAACCTCCAGTAGAATAGTCAAGTACAGAAACTAGGAAAGTGTAATATATTATACTTTCCTTTTTCAATTACAATATAATATGCATAAATAAAATCGTTACCAACACTTGGGATAATTTTGACCTAGCTCGAGTTTTGGTGTTGATCTTCCGGCAACAATCGGTTGTAGTCGAATAGTAGCAGGGCCACAACACGAAGACGAAGTTGTAAAGTGATCAACGTAGCTTGTATATCAGTTGTTATAGGAAAGCTGCTCGAAGACTCCTTTTATAGGACGTTGAGGGTGCCCTAGTCTCCAACTAGGGAGCCTTCAATCTAGAAATCTAATCTATGCACAATCATCGCAACTTATCCAATTGAGGGTGCCTTTATTATCACCTGAGGTGCCTTTAGTCTGAATTGAAGCGCCTAAGGTCTCATCTAGGGCACCTCCAATGCCAAAATTTGATCCTCGACTCTTATCTGCGCGAAGGAATCCTCAACCATTTAGGGTGCCTCCAGTCCTAACTGAGGCACCTCAGGTACTGTTTATCTGAAGCTAATTTTTGCACTTAAGTCTTGCCAAAAGTGTTAGTTCAAGAAAATAAAGTTAGATCATTTATACACAGAGTAAATATGATATGATTATTAATTAGATCATATCTTCCCAAGACCAGGATCTAGTCAAGGTCTTAGCTTAGATTTCCGAAATGGCTCTGAGCTGAACAGCGCCTACTGTCTCACCAAGGACTCATCTTCTCCGAATCTCTCTCCTCTAGTGGCTTACCTTACTTACCATTTGCAGATTTACTCAGCTTCTTGACCCACCAGGTCTTCCTGTCAGATGACCCATATGTACTTCAGCTAGTTGTCAGACCTTGTGGACCCAACTAGACTTCATACCATGTCTGAACTAACCTGGGCTTTAGCTTGGTGTTAGGTCCTAAGACTTTTAATCCTGCATACTTGGTAACAAGGTTAGACAAACATAACTTCTAACTTTAACTATCTGTTATACATCAAAACTTGAATTTAATCATTTGTGCAAGCTACACTAGCAAAAAGATGGTTGTGAGGAGCATCTTTATGTTGGGATAGGGGTAATCCTACAACCAGGTGATGATCTAACTAAGAAACCAACTTGAGTTTCAAAATTGAGATTTGACAGTATTAATTGTTAGAAAATAGAACATGCATAATCCATCCATTATTTGTTTGTCATGCTAACTTTGTAGAAAATAGGCTTTCAGTCATCTAAAAGGAAAATACGGTCAACTGGATGGTTCGGGTGTCCAAACAATAGTTTTTGATCACCTGGATGGCTACATAGTGTGTCAAATAACGTGGCTATTATAAGTTTCAAAAAGCTGATATGGTATAGATAAGCACATGATGTGGCATAAGACTTGGTTAAGCATATGCTTCATACAACTGATGTAGATGAAGATAAAATCTGAGATGTTGATGTAGCGAGTATCAGGTGATCGGAAGTCAATTGGGAGCTTGAACTAATCTGATCAGCAAATGAACTTTGATGGGAAGTTGGCATGGACATGATTAGTCAACCGATGCTATTGAATAATCGACCGAAAAATCAATCTGATCAGCAGATCGAGCAAGATAAGTTGTCAATCAGTTGACCGAATACGCTTTATTTGTCAGTCGGAAAAAGGCTATAAGCTCAAGTCCGAGATTTTGATAACATCAAAAAACAATCAACAATCATTTCCTCATGAATTTTGCACTCAGCCTAGGCCTAACATGCACTGCATCGCCAACCTACAAGCAATATTTCTTATCCTAACCCAACCACTGTAGGGGCCAAATACACTTTCTAAAATGATAATAGTCCAAACTCCATTCACAAATAGAAGAGCTCTTCGTTCATTATTTCAAGACTGAAACTTGGTTGTTAAGACTGACACTTTCAACCTCTTAAGGTAGAAAGACACACTAGAAAAATACAAGGATGGAATGAAGTTCCCTAAGCTTATACACAATGAATTAGTGGGAAATCAACCGAAACTGTCATATTATTTTTTGATGAGATATCTAGGTCTTATAATCTGACTAATTCTAGAGGTGACCAGCCCTGGCTCTCGGAAGCTCCCACCAACCACCAGAGTAAATATGAGAAGTGCAGATGCCTATAGCTCAATGACTCAGCGTCACCAGTAGTTCGAGCATCGCATGCATTCAAGAATGTGATATGTGGGAATTGAACCCTCGCTGCATGGGTTGCCTACATTTTCACTTACCATCGCATAGTCCCCCGTGGGAGACTTACCCACGGGTCAAGTCTGAGCTATGTTGGTGCAATCGACCCAAGTTTGATCAGGTAGATCATGATTTTGATGTGTGTGTCAATATGAGTCAGTTAGGGTTTCATGTTGATCTAATATGTGTGTGTGAGTATGCAGGTTTACAGGATACACATTAACTTAGTTGGACATCTTCGGGTTCGATGTAGGATGGCATGGGGAGACGAGTCGTGGGCTTGCATGCATCCGAGGTACCGTGGACAAAGCAGAGACGATGAGCCGAAGGAAGCGGACTTTGAGGCATACGTGAAGGATGGCATGGTAGACGAGCCGTGGGCTTGCATGCATCCGAGGGACGAGAGCCAAAGTCGAAGAGAGATTGAAGGCAACAGGTCGAGGCTGCTGGATCAGGAACAATGAGCCGAGGGAAGCGGACTTCGAGGCATACACGAAGGATGACATGGGAGACGAGCCATGGGCTTGCATGCATCCGAGGGACTAAAGCCAAAGTCGAAGAGGGCTTAAAGGCAACAGATCGAGGCTACTAGATGAAGAGTCTGCTAAGTCGTGAGGATTCGAGTGCTGAGATAACTGTACTCGGGAAGGGAAATTCTAGGGTTCGAGTGCTGAGAGAATTGTACTTGGGAAGGGAAACTTAGGTGGCAGTCAACTGATGCTTGGATCAGTCGACTGATGTGGAGCACAAAAGATCAGTCGATTGATCCTGGGATCAGTCGACTGGTGTAGACTAGAATTTGAATTGTCGAGCTGTGACATTCAAATTCGTGAGGACCAATCGATTGGTGTTAGCACCAGTCGACTGGTAACAGTCAGAACATTATCGATCACTTTTTAAGAGAGCTCGTGGTTGACAGTTCTTCCTTGGCGAAACAAGCTTGGGTAAAGTCTGTTAGTAGCCTACAAGTGCTCAGTGGTTGTCAAAGGATTGTGGCAAGGTTTCTCCACCCATAAGGAGCGACAAGAGCTAGCCGGAGGTGTTCCGAGGAATCATCCACCAAAGGATCAGGATCATCCACGTTACGGATAGCCATGGAGTAGGAGTATCATCTCCGAACCACGTAAAGGTGTTGTGTTAGCATTGTTTTAGTTTATAGTTTGGTTTTCCTCTTGCGCTTGCTAACCTTGTAGGAAGAAAATCGAGAACTAGCTATTCACCCCCCCTCTAGCTAAACGACAAGGTCCCAACAAGTGGTATCAGAGTAAGCTTCGCTCATCTACGGACTAACCGTCGAGAGAGCAAAAAGCAAGAGGAAATGACGATTGAAGAAAGATTAGGGGATGATAGCAATGCTCCACCTCCCTACGACCGCGAGAGTTTCGAGTATTGGCGGATGCTGACAAAGACATGGTTCGGTATGGATTAGAACTTCATGATCGCGCTAGAAGAGCCATTTGAATTCCCAAAAGATAAACATGGAAAAAAGCTCCGACCAAGATATTGGAACAAGGAGCAACAAACCCAATCAAAGGCAAACGAGAAGGTAATTTCAATATTACTTAATATTTTTCTTAATGATATAATTAGTGGTCTAGGTGAATATAAAAAAGCACACGAGTTATGGAGCAAGATATTAGTACTTCATGAAAATCCTACACAAGCTCAAGTAGTAAAATAGCCCAAGGAAATGAGCTTTATGGTCCAAGAGAAGGAGAAAGACCAATCGGATGAAGAAAGAAGCTCAATATCCGAAGAGGAGGAGAAAGAAGAAAAAGATTCATCCATCTCATCAAGTGAAGTGGCACAAGAAATTGAAGAATCATCCACTTTATCAAAGGGAGAAGAATATGTCTCCACTTCAAGGATTGAGGGGGAGGAGAGACCGTTCTCGATACCGAAGCAAGAAGAAGCATCCACCTCCACCAAAGCAAGGTCAAAAGATCACATTATTTGCTTTGGGTGCAACAAGAAGGGACACTACAAGGACAAGTGTCCATTAGGTAAAAAGGAAGTAAATCCTAAACCCAAGTCAATTTATTTAAAATATAACATGGGTTGTAGGTAAAAGAAGGAGAAGAAACATATTAGGTGTTACACGTGTGGTGAGCTAGGACACTACCACACCAAATGCTCAAAGGAAAAAGAATTCAAGAAATTGGAGCATTTGAGGAAGTGGGAAAAGAAGGAGAAGAAAAGCTCACATCAATGGGGAGCTATAAGGGTAAGGGAGGTAATCCCTAACTTTAAGCGTTTTTCAAATTCCTCTATGAATGTTAGAATAATGAGAATTATTTACCTATACATAATTTTGGTTTTAGATATTGTGATAAAAATAGGGCTAATGTTGTATCTCAAAACCCTAAGAAATTTATGTATCATGATAAACCTAGAATTTTTAGACCTAAGGACCAAGACATTAATCCAAAGAAAGGGAGACACATACCTAGACAAATGGGTAGATCTAGAAATGTCCAAGATGGACATGGTGATGCTAAGGTTAAGAATCTAGAGAGGGAAAATCAAGCTTTGAGGGCAAAGCTTGACAAATTAGAGAAAATCCTAGAGAGATTCATTAATGGATCTAAGGGTTTAGGCATGGTGTCGGGTAGTCAAAACCCCAACAATGATAGATCGGGTCTAGGATACCAATCTATGAGATCAAATACTATGAAAAGTCATATGCAAGGATGTCATATGATTATAGCAAAGGGAAGACCAAAAATGACAAGGGAAAGTCATTTAAAGGGAAGAAGAAAAACTTAACCAAGGACAAGATGTACAAAGTTAAGAAAGTGAGGGTAGTAGGTCAAGAAGTACTGGAGGTACACCGGTGCGGTCTTGCCATTATAGATGAGTCACCTAGGGAGGTGACTAAGGCTAAGAGTTCAAGAGGGAGCTCTAGGAGTCAAGATGGGGTCCATGGTGAATGGATCTCAGGAGGATTTTTCCAGGAAGATTAGATGGTTGTGGAATGTGCCAAAGGCTTTGGAGACAAATTTGAGTCTTAATCCTAGGGATTTGGCACATTAAAAGTGAGTTTCATGCATAGAAATATGACACTAGAACCATAGTGCATGAAAATTGATTTTCAATGTGTAGATATCATATAAATCAATGCTAGGGATGCATTGTGGTTGGGATGAGAAGATGCATCAAGAAGAGATCAAAACTAGGACTTTAGGTCAAGGTTCAATTGAACCATTTAGATAGTTTTGAGTTTTGTGTCAATCTTGGGATTGGTAATAGATACATGTGTGAGTGTATTTTTCCCAAGTAGACACGGGTACCATAAATCTCTCCACAAGATTTAGGAATTTTTTAAGATTTATGAAATTTCTGGTGCATTTCTGAAGTTGGGTCAGAAATGCTGAAAATATAGGGTATTAGTCGACTGATGAAGAGGCAGTGGACTGGTACAGTTCGATCCAGAAACTAGGATATTCTATGTAGCAGTCGACTGATTCCCCATCAGTCGACTAATCATTCTATTTAGTTCATCAGTCGACTGGCCCTGGGGCAGTCGACTGATGCCGCAAATCTTTAAAAGAAAACCCCGCGCGGGGACGGCCGAACCTAGGGTTTCAAGCGCCGTCCCTTGTTGCCACTTCTCTCCCCTGACCTCTCTAGCCACTCCAAGTCTTCCCAAGGTCCGAAAATCGTGGTTCTAGCCCTCTTTCACGATAGATCCAAGTCTAGGGCAAGAAAAGCACCCTCCTTGAGTCAAACTTGATCATTATCCATCTTGCACTGAATGGAGAGACGGTAATGAATTATTTGCATTATTTTTCCCATTTAATCTATGATTCATGACTAACTCTCTATATTTTGCATGTTTTTCCTTATTTTTTCCCTTTTGATTGGGTCATTCTTGGTACATGCATACAGTGTTTTGCATTTAGGGCTAGGTAAAAGAGAAGGGTTGGTGAGGGTCTATCCCGACAGCCTCCCTTAGATCCTGCGGCACCTCGGTTCCGTTCTGAGGCCTGCCGGCGGGTATTTGAAAATGCTGACTTCATTTTAATGAACTGTCGATATCTCAATCAAACATACTTTCAGGAGAATACTCCTCATATTATTAAGATTATCACTCACTTTGGGTTAAAAAAGTTAGTATACTGTCAGCATTATGTCAATTTTGACCTCTACAAGGAATTTTATGTCAATCTCACATGTAGCAGTCCCAATGACGAGACGTATGAGTCCATGGTAGGGGGAGTTACCATTCCTTTTACACTTGCATTATTAGGATCATTTCTAGGGTGTCGGGTTTCGGAAACCCCATTTACATGTTTCCCCAATGTCACTGAGCCATTATCATTGTCTAATGTCACCATTGATCAAATTCCTCGTCATTATTTTGATAATCCTCGACCTCCTCTACAATATATTTTATAGCCAAGCGCATGAGTCCAGTTAGCAACATCCTGTATAAAATTGTCCTAGATTGCATTCTGTCCATTGTCACCAAGGGGAGGTTAAAGATTCGGCTCCCTCACCTAGTGATAATGTATGCTTTAGAGAGGAGGCTAGACATTGACATCGCCTGCCAGATATTCTCATCTATTATACATTTTTCACATGACGTCAATAGGAAGATCTACATGTCATTCGGTCATATTTTGACCGAATTCTTTGCATCTAGAGGCATTAGAGTCGTTAGAGGTCAGATTCATCAGCTGTCAAAGGACTACGACAAGATAGGTTCTCGGCAGCTCTCCTTGGCTGGGATTGAGAGACAGCAGGGGGTGATGGTCTGGTGACGTCATCATGCATCATCTAGCTCTGATGATGATGAGGATGAGGAGGTTGCTCCTGCTGCTGTGCCTACTGCTGCTCTTGCTGGGATTACAGAGGAGTGATTCTCCCGACTAGACGCAGAGGTTCATGGACTCACGGAGGACTTCCAGAGTTTTCAGGGGAGGTTCACGGTCTCACGGAGCACTTTAAGAGTTTCCAGCAGCGACAGGATAACATGTATGAGATGATGCAGCACTGGAACCTGATGTATCATGCCCCTCCTCCTCCTCCTCCTGGCGATGATGTATAGCCTCAACATGATTTGGTTCTGATGGTGTTGAGAGTCTGTTTAGATTAAGCATGTCTTTTATTATCTCTCAAACACTATATTTGATATTGTAATATTTGAGGATTTCGGGATTATGATTGTAGCACTTATTTATGGTTTCGTATGAACTTTTAATTCATGTCTTGGTATTGCTTATATGAAATGTTATTATATTGTCATTATGGTTAGATGATGAATTTTACTATATCTTCTTTCAAAAGCTTATGGTATAAAGGGGGAGCTTTCATTACTTTTTCTTTCTTTAATGTTAATATGAGAAAAAGGGGGAGAATTGAAAACATTTCTATGTTTTAAATAGTATGGAATAGACTTGTAAAACACATGATTTTAAACCTAGGATGAAGGTTGATACGAAATGGAATGTTTTCAAAGAATTTGAATTTTGGTAAAAAAGTCAAGCATATTTGATATTTTCATGAAAATATATTTTTCTAGGTTAGAATACATCATAAGAAATATGTTTGCAAAATTTCAGAATTTTTCGAATTTTGTAGAATTTGTTAGGGTTTCTGAATTTCGACTAGAATTTCAGACTGCTGTGTATCAGTCGACTGCCCCTGATCTTTCTGTGGGATTGCAGTTCGAAGGCACCAATCGACTAGTAACTGATGCAGTCGACTGGTGCTTCTGTATTCTAATTTCTAGGAGTTTTTAGATATAGAAGGTACCCTTCATTGATACCAATGGTAAATATTACTTGGGGCAATCGTTTTGATGGTGTCAAAGGAGGAAAAATTATGGTTTTAAGTTAGTGTTGTAACTTAACTTATGGAAAATTAAAAATTATGTGGAGGGCATAGGTTAAGGGGAGGATGCATATTTATGCTTCTTGCTATGTTTGTAATTTTTAATTGTTGTTGTTATTTTTGCACCTAACTTAAACATATTGTCACACATCAAAAAGGGGGAGATTGTTAGTGCAATCGACCCAAGTTTGATCGGGTAGATCATGGTTTTGATATGTGTGTCAACATGAGTAAGTTGGGTTTCATATTGATCTAATATGTGTATGTGAGTGTGCAGGTTTGCAGGATACACATTGACTTAGTTGGACATCTTCGAGTCCGGTGAAGGATGGCATAGGGAGACGAGCCGTGGGCTTGCATGCATCCGAGGGACCGTGGACAAAGTTGGGACTGTTGGGTTCTCTCGGCACAAAACAATAAAAACGCAGCGGAAACAAGAACCCACGAGCGATCCATGCGAAAGAAAACTCGTACAAAGCTATCTATCTAATAGATTTATCTACTGTTTATACCTTTGAAGCGTGCCCTTCGGTTATCCCGCTCGTCCAAGATGCGCCGGATCTCTTGCACGTTCAAGCATCCGTGCCTCTGTTCGTATCCACATGGACACAATCTCTCAACTTTGGGAGAGCTACCTTAGTTGTGCTAGCAACTTGAGGTAGCTCGAAAACACCAAGAACCTTACAATAAGGTTTCGGCCAAGAGTGGAGGAGAGGAAGAAGAGAGGAAGGGAAAGGGAAAAGGTAAGGCAAGAAGAAGGAGAGCTTATCCAAAGTCACAAGGCCCTCTTTTATAATCATCCCATGAATATGAAGAGGTTTGTGTCTCTTTGGCTTCCCAATAAAGAGCACATCTTTTTATATGACTCTTTTGATGGGTATGGCTTGGTGGGTTTCCTAAGCGGATACCTGGTCGATCCGAGAGACCTCTCTATGCCTACGGATTAAAAAAAAATTTAATCTGAATAGAGAGTCATTTTCCATCGACCGTCTCGTGCCGTATCGAACGATTAAAATTGCAACTTAGCTAATTACCAAAATTGGTTTTGCAATTTGCTCGACCGTTCGACCGCTGAAAAGGCGACGAGTTGATCGCCGACTTTTGTGTTCATGGTTGGGGTCCAGTTAAATAATTATTAACTATGATTCGCAATCAAAATAATTAAATAACAAACATAAAATGACGAGGCAAATAAGTAAGACACAAAATAAGAACATAAGGAGCCAGGGAAGAATATACCTTCCGTTACCTTACGATCTTCTACCGTATGACCCTCCCCTCTTGGACGTCGTGTGGGCGACGATCTACCAAGACCTGCGGCCGCCAAGTTGATCCTATCTCCTTGCGCCAACCAATCCCTAACCAAAGGGTGCCGTCGGCCGCTCCTAGGAGATAATACAATCACAAAACCTTACTATTCTTCTCCTCCATTACCGGCGCCCGAACTGTGAGTTGCATCAAGACAAAGTCCGAAAGCAACTCCTCCACAGTCCGCATCTAGTACCCTAGGTCCCTCCTCCACGTACAGATGAAGCCGGCGCCAGCCACTGCCCTTTTCCGCGCACAGAAGAAGCCGGCACCGCCGGCGCCCTTCTCCTCGCACAGATGAACCCGGCACTACCTGCGCTCTTCTCCTCATACTGATGTCGGCACCCGACTCCAAGCATTGAGAAGCCGGCGCCTTCTCCTCTCCTAACAGAGAGAACCCGGCGCCCAACTCCATGCATGGAGATGCCGGCGCCAGTCTCTTTTTCAAGCAGGGAGAAGACGCACGCCATGCAACTTGAAGGATTAATCCTCCAATCGAGAATTGGCTGCCTCCTTTATAATTGCAATTTCTTAATTGCAAATTTCTTAATTGCAAAGTAATTGCATTGCAATTTCTTAATTGCAAAGTAATTGCAAACGTTTGCAATTTCTTAATTGCAAAGTAATTGCAAAGAACGTTTGCAATTTCTCAATTGCAAAGAACGCTTTGCAATTTCTTAATTGCAAGGAACGTTGCCAATTTTGCATGGGAGAAACGTCTTCGGCGCCGTAGAGAGAGAAAGAGGAGGAGAGAAGAGATTAGGTTTCTTGTATTCTTTAAGATTAATTCATCAATCATCAACTTGGTTCCATGCCACCATGGGATATATATAGGGCTACGATAGGGACCATGAGGAGGAGTTAGATCTTGGCCTGCTAATGGACCCGGTCCATTAATGAGGATTCATTCCACTAAAGGACCCTCATTGAATTACCTCACCAACCCCCATATTTACATATGGGCTCCACTTATTACAAGTCGTCCATCCCCCCGTGTTTAAGATTTCGAATGCCCGTTAATTAATTAAATTACTGACAATTTAAATTAATTAACTTCTGGATCCTTGATTAGTACCACTCGACCTTATCATCATGCCGGATCAAATCCACCTGCAGGGTTTAGCATGATGAACCTTTCGAGCTCATCAAGGGGGCATCATCATCCTGACTCACCAGGACACGGATTCCGTCAATAATCATCGGCACATCATATTATTAATATTATCTCCCAACTTACCGGGCCTATCGATCTAACAGAATAGATCTCGCCCATTGGTAAATCAAAGAAATAATAATTAATAATATATGCCCGATATTATTTCGGGATTAAGGGATCGTACTTCATAATAATATCTTGAGGTCCTATCCAATTATCGAGTCAGTACAAATTGGATAACCTCGGGTTTTGGTCCTACCCAATGTACTCAAAGCACACTAGTGTAATTCTATGGTCAAGACCAACCACACCTAATTACACTACAACCATCCCGATGGGTTGTCCAATTCCATCTCGGTTGTGGGCCTCTATTTATGCTAAGTAAGGAACCGATAACATGATCTTCCGTGTGACACCACACACCATGTTATCTACAATGCAAAACAATGGGACTTCGTGTATGTACTAATATAAACAGACACCTAGTGTGGTTGTGATTCTCTTTTCAAAATAAAAATGTTCATATATATAAAAGAAGCATGTCTTTCAGTATACACATCTATCAATCTCCCACTTATACTTAAAGACTTTGCTTCCCTCAAAATGTCATATATCTGACTCCCTGATCCTCCACATGCCTAAAGCTCTCGCTATCAAGGCCTCAGTGAAAAGATCTCACAGGTTGTCTTCTGATGTAATCTAGGCAACTACAGCTTTTCCTCTCCTGGGAGGTACTTGCACTCTATGTGTTTACTCACCTGATGGGCTTGTGATTCCTTCAAGTTTGCAACTGCACCATTTGTTTATCACAACAGAATGTGATAGGTTTGAGCAAACCAGGAATCACATTGAAGTCCATCTTGAGGTTTTTGAACCATATAGTTTCCTTTTTGGTTGTCACAAAGACTACCACAACCTTAGCTTCCATGGTGGAGTCCATCACGCAGTCGCTGCGCGGCACTCCTCCAACTACGGTTCTACCTCCTAAAAGTAAACACAAAACCCCGAGGAATACTTACGTTTGCCCCTATCCGACTGGAAGTCTGTATCCGTATAACCCATAGGGAATTGGTCTGCCCGGTAAACCAGCTTATAATCCTTAGTCCTTCTCAGGCACTAATATAAGCTTTTACCGCAATCCAATTTCCTTGACCTGGGTTACTCTGATATCTGCTAACCATGCCCACGGCAAAGCAGATATCCAGTCTCATTTGTAGCATACAAGAGGCTTCCTATAGCCGATGCTAAAGGAACTGCCATTACCTTTTCTATCTCCTTTGATAATCTAAACATATCTCCTTAGATAGAGTAACTCCACAACTAAAAAGTACAAAACTTTTCTTGGAGGTTTCCATGCTAAAACGAGTTAAGACACTGACTCTCTATGAAGCTTAGGATAAGCACTACATCCTTCTCTGATGATCTCTTAGAACTTTGATCGCCAAGGATATGTCCTGCTTCTTCTAAGTCCTTCATATCATCTATTTGGACAACCATACCCTTACGTCTGATAATACTTTGTTATTGTTGCCAACTAACAAAATATTTTCTACGTATAGTACAAGAATACCACTACGTTTCCGTCACATTTCTTACATACACAACTCTCATCCGTCCTTTGAACAAATCCATATGAACGGATTTATTTCTTCAAAGCGGACGTTCCTTGTCATAGGTCTAGGGATCATGATTTATGGTCGCCAGGGATCAAGTCCAAAGACTCACCCAAGAACATGAATCCTTCTGGTTGACCAACAACCCTCCCACTACGACGAGGCACCACCTGTGTATCTTCTGTGACACGCGGTGCAGTGACTTGTGGTATTTCTTCTTGTACAGTTGGTATTAAGGTCGGAACATCCTCTCTTAATTCTTCAAGAACTAGTCTACTTATGGGTTTATGGTTCATCACATAGTCTTCTTCTAAGATTCGGGTATTCATCCTAACGATTACCCTCTGATCCTTAAGACTATAGAACCACCTTTTGTTCCTCTAGGATACCTACGAGCAAGCGCACGAGATTCCAACTTATCAGTATCCCTCCTCAGCACATGTGCTGAGCAACCCCATATCTGAATATGTCTTAGACTTGGCTTTCACTCAGTCCACACTTCTACGGGAGTAGAAAGTACTGACCTAGATGGTATCAAGTATGTACACTGTCGTTTCCAGAGTATATCCCTAGAACGAATCCGGCAACTCGGAGCAGCTCATCATTGTCCTAACCCTCTCCATAAGAGCTCTTTTCCTTCGCTCTGCTGCACCGTTCTGTTGGGGTGTACCGGCTGCAGTCAATTGGGATTGAATCCCAGTATCTGATATGTAAGTCCTGACCTTTCCCAAGAGGTACCTATCACCACAATCTGATTGTAGTGTCTTGATACTGTTACCTTGATGTTTATCTACAATCGTCTTGAATTCTTTGAACTAATCAAAGATTCAGACTTGCGGCCATCAAGTAAACGCATATCCATAACTTTGAATATTCGCCTCACGAAGTATTCAAAGCTACCTCTATCCTGGATAGGCATGGGACCACACTAATCAGAAAGAACCATGTCTAACATATCTTTGGCTCTATACCCCTCGGCCTTGTAAGGCCTCTTGGTCGTCTTACCTTCTAAGTAAGATTCAAAGGTTGGGAAGTCTCCCACCACCAATGAACCCGAGGGCCCATTGGCTATCAACCTTTGAAACCTACTAAGGTTAATAAGACCAAGCCTTAGACGCCAAAGGTATGTTTGGTTCATCTCGGAAGGAACCTTTCTCCTACTTTGGTTAGATGATGAGCTATTAGTTACTATTTGCATCATGGAAAACTTTGGTTCTAATGTGTACCAATTGCCTATCAATGTACCTGAATAGATAATCTTTCTATTCCACTTTCATAAAAGTAATAGAATATCATTTATTTCAGAAACTGAACCAGATTTCTTTCTAAATATTAGGTACATAAAAGCAATCTTAAAACCAAAACTTTATCTTCTAAAGACAAATAAATAACTCCCACTGCAATAGTAGCCACTTCCGTAGCATTTCATGTAGACGGTAATCTTTTCTTTAGCTAGTCGTTGGGCTTCCTGGAACCCCTGCAAAGAATTGCAGACATGCGTAGTGGCATCCGTATCTACCCACCAGGTACTGGTAGATAACTCCGCTAAGCATGTTACAACGACAAAAGAAAAAGATATACTTTTGTCTTGATGACGAGGACAGTTCGCCTTCTAATGTCCAATGAAGTACTTGCCTTTCGGCTTCTTCTCTCTAGTCCTTGGTCCCTACTATGCTGTTACCTTCTTGAACCCACCTTGTTTCTTCTTCTTCCTGCCTTTCGGCACAGAAGTAGAAACCTTCTGAGTTCCCAATGTTTGCAGGTTCTGATGAAAGAGCCCTTCTGCTACCTGGAGTTCTCCCAGGAGTTCCCTCAATGTATACTCATGCTTATTCATGTTATAGTTGAGCCGGAACTGCTCAAAACTCTTAGGCATAGATTGGAGTATTATATCGACCTGGGATTCCCCGTCGATAGATCCTCCAAGAACCTCAATCTTATTGAGGTGGGCCATTATCTGTAGGACATGATCCCTCACGGGTGTCCCTTCGACCATAGTGGTCGTCATCAGATTCTTTATCGCTAGCTGCCTAGCGGCACGACTTTGGTGCCTGAAAAGCTCCTGAAGGTTCAGCATTATATCACAAGCAGTGGGCATGGCCTGATGCTGATGTTGCAATACATTCGACATGGATGCCAGAATGTAAAACCGCACCATCTCATCTGCCTTAACTCATTTCTTGTAATGCTCCTTCTGCCCTTCACCAGAATTGTCGCTAGGCTTATCAGGACATTTTCCGGTGAGCATAAATTTGTACTCTTCAGCTGTAAGGACAATGTCAAGGCTTATTTTCCTGTCTATGTAGTTGGGGCTAGTAAATCTATTTTCCTTAAGTATTGTAGCTAGTGGGTTAAAAGTTATTTTGAAAATCCTGAGAATCACAACTCACACTACTTTAGAAATCGAAAATAAATTGATTCCTCACAACAATAAATTTTCGAAATCAACCAACACCTCTAAACACCGAGAAATTCGCATGCCACGATGGTGTGGACGTATACGAATTTCCACATTCGTAAGAGGAGGTTTTACCCATTAATCTTACTATCTTGTCAACCTAACTTTTTGACAAGTAAGATTAATAGTTGGTCCACTTCGGCTCTGCAAAATAATAGCAGTGACTCCAATGGGGAGGATACTATTATTCACATCTAAGTGTTCACCATTACACGACACTAAGAAAATTATCTCTGATTATGTGCCTTCCGATGGGGAAGTACACACGCTCTTTAATTCTTTTCTATAGTCTTTTCCGACCCAGTGATCCGCAGAACAAATCCATCCGATGGGGAGGAAGGCACTCAGAGCCAACACGCAGACATGTTCGTATCACTTATCGGATTGTAATGGAAGCCATGGGACCCTTAGGGTCCCTCTCCCACTTAGTAATTTATTACGAGAAATTTTAACTAGCACAATCACACAACAAGCACATAACCAACATATGAAAAATAGAGAATCCTAGATTTTCCAACTTTCATGACCTTGGTCTCTAATGCGCCTCCAGTCATGTCGTCACCTCGTCAACCCCGAGGATTTATTAATCATAATAATTTGCAAAACCATTCACACAATCATTATTTGGCCATGACAAGTTGGAATCTCGTGCCTGCAACACAAAGTTAGTCTACGCACATCCACATATCATCCAGCTAAATAAAATGTATGAAAATGCAAAAAATTAACTAATCCTTAAACACACAATGCCGGAAACCTGAGCTCTGATACCAGTTGTTGGGTATAGCTTGGTGGGTTTCCTAAGCGAATACCTGGTCGATCTGAGAGACCTCTCTATGCCTACGGATTAAAAATTAATCCGAGTGAAGAGCCGTCTCCCATCGACCATCTCGTGCCGTATCGAACGATTCAAATTGCAACTTAGCCAATAACCAAAATTGGTATTGCAATTTGCTCGACCGTTTGACCGCGGAAAAGGCGACGAGTTGATCGCCGGCTTTTGTGTTCATGGTTGGGGTCCAGTTAAATAATTATTAACTATGATTCGCAATCAAAATAATTAAATAACAAACATAAAATGACGAGGCAAATAAGTAAGACACAAAATAAGAACATAAGGAGCCAGGGAAGAATATACCTTCCGTTACCTTACGATCTTCTACCGTATGACCCTCCCCTCTTGGACGTCGTGTGGGCGACGATCTACCAAGACCTGCGGCCGCCAAGTTGATCCTATCTCCTTGCGCCAACCAATCCCTAACCAAAGGGTGCCGTCGGCCGCTCCTAGGAGATAATACAATCACAAAACCTTACTATTCTTCTCCTCCATTACCGGCGCCCGAACTGTGAGTTGCATCAAGACAAAGTCCGAAAGCAACTCCTCCACAGTCCGCATCTAGTACCCTAGGTCCCTCCTCCACGTACAGATGAAGCCGGCGCCATCCACTGCCCTTTTCCGCGCACAGAAGAAGCCGGCACCGCCGGCGCCCTTCTCCTCGCACAGATGAACCCGGCACTACCTGCGCTCTTCTCCTCATACTGATGCCGGCACCCGACTCCAAGCATTGAGAAGTCGGCGCCTTCTCCTCTCCTAACAGAGAGAACCCGGCGCCCAACTCCATGCATGGAGATGTCGGCGCCAGTCTCTTTTTCAAGCAGGGAGAAGACGCACGCCATGCAACTTGAAGGATTAATCCTCCAATCGGAGAATTGGCTGCCTCCTTTATAATTGCAATTTCTTAATTGCAAATTTCTTAATTGCAAAGTAATTCCATTGCAATTTCTTAATTGCAAATGTTTGCAATTTCTTAATTGCAATGTAATTGCAAAGAACGTTTGCAATTTCTCAATTGCAAAGAACGCTTTGCAATTTCTTAATTGCAAGGAACGTTGCCAATTTTGCATGGGAGAAACGTCTTCGGCGCCGTAGAGAGAGAAAGAGGAGGAGAGAAGAGATTAGGTTTCTTGTGTTCTTTAAGATTAATTCATCAATCATCAACTTGGTTCCATGCCACCATGGGATATATATAGGGCTACGATAGGGACCATGAGGAGGAGTTAAATCTTGGCCTGCTAATGGACCCGGTCCATTAATGAGGATTCATTCCACTAAAGGACCCTCATTGAATTACCTCACCAACCCCCATATTTACATATGGGCTCCACTTATTACAAGTCGTCCATCCCCCCGTGTTTAAGATTTCGAATGCCCGTTAATTAATTAAATTACTGACAATTTAAATTAATTAACTTCTGGATCCTTGATTAGTACCACTCGACCTTATCATCATGCCGGATCAAATCCACCTGCAGGGTTTAGCATGATAAACCTTTCGAGCTCATCAAGGGGGCATCATCATCCTGACTCACCAAGACACGGATTCCGTCAATAATCATCGGCACATCATATTATTAATATTATCTCCCAACTTACCGGGCCTATCGATCTAACAGAATAGATCTCGCCCATTGGTAAATCAAAGAAATAATAATTAATAATATATGCCCAATATTATTTCGGGATTAAGGGATCGTACTTCATAATAATATCTTGAGGTCCTATCCAATTATCGAGTCAGTACAAATTGGATAATCTCGGGTTTTGGTCCTACCCAATGTACTCAAAGCACACTAGTGTAATTCTATGGTCAAGACCAACCACACCTAATTACACTACAACCATCCCGATGGGTTGTCCAATTCCATCTCGGTTGTGGGCCTCTATTTATGCTAAGTAAGGAACCGATAACATGATCTTCCGTGTGACACCACACACCATGTTATCTACAATGCAAAACAATGGGACTTCGTGTATGTACTAATATAAACAGACACCTAGTGTGGTTGTGATTCTCTTTTCAAAATAAAGATGTTCATATATATAAAAGAAGCATGTCTTTCAGTATACACATCTATCATGATATTATAATTATGTGATGATTGGTAGGTACTGATTCCTTAGATGATTACTTATTATATTAATCAATTAAAATCTAATTTTACATATGTTGAGTAAAAATGATTATTTGAAATCGAACTAGCTATTGATTAATTAAATCATAGATCGGAAGTTGTTCTTTGGGTTAATTGGATGTTTAACTTAATTTTAATTAAATAGGTTAAGAAGGAATTTATCGTTATTTAGGGATTAATTAAATAGATGTTGTAATTAGAATTTATCCTAATTTTTATTTAAATAAAGTTTATCTAATTATTTAATTTGTTAAATAGCTAAACTATGTCCTTGATATAGGACCTTGATTTAGACTCGCACAATTGATCGTGGGAGGTTTACTTGGATACGTTCTACATTTAAAGCGGATATTTCTTCTTTGTATCTGTAGTTTATTGAACTTAAATGCATGATTTATTTTATTTCCGAATAGGTTGTTTTATCTTATCCTTGTTCTTTTTGATATCATCCTTTGATAATTTATTTCCGTACAGTCTCACCTATTGATTTCTTGATCCATAAAGTATCGCATATATGCGAGTACTTAAAAATGATCATTAAATGCAATTAGGGTTTGGTTGACATTAGATATACTCTACTAGTAGATTAGTTGCATGTTTATTGATTCTGGTATTTGTTTTTCATACCATTGCATAGTTGTGACCTGGTTAAAGTTGTGCATATTAGTAACATGCACCATATTTGCATATTTATATGCTGACAAACATCGGCTCCCTTATGGTTAAACCCGTCGTTAGTCATATAATTCTCTGCCCTCTTAACCACTTAGGAGTAGTAACGTTGTTATTATAGTGCGAGCGGCCGTCCTATTGTGCCACACTCCATCACTCATGGGTAGTGGATATTGGAGTTGTAGGCAAGCAGTTGACATCCTCTCCATTGTTTACGAGTGATAATAGAGTTGTTAGTGGCTCTCAACTACTTATAGTAGTGGTAGTTGTTGGAGTACGTATAGTTGTCACAGTCCTACCCACTCGGCCTCACAGATCTGATGTGATGGTGACTTGCCTGGCGTCAGAGGTGACACATGTCATTGTATCATGTGTATTTATTACATCTTACATTTTTTATGTTTGTTGTATTTGTTTGAACTATGATTGTTGCATCTGATTGACATACATATATAAACTAGTATTTGCACTTTCATTCAGTTTTACATAGTCATATATGTGTTATTCTGTTTTAGAAATTGTATACTGTTGCTTCTACTTGTTTGTTGTATCTTGTTATATGTTATGCGTTTATTTATCTGATTACTCGTAGAGTCCACCCTGACTCACCATCCCTTGCATTTAATTCTGTTTCAAGTAGGTGGTAGTTGCATTACTTGGAGCCAGAAGAGGATCCAGTTGTCGGGCCCACGGTATCGAGCATTTTGGTTTTTTTCATATTTTTTTTATTTCCATATTTTCTTTAGGAGACTGATATTTATTATTTTAGTAGACTTATGTTTAGTTATTGAGTTATGTTTATGCATATATGGGTTTGGCATGTTTGTCGTTGGATTTGAGTTTTAGTCGAGATATATGATTTCTTTTCTTGCTATCTTTTATACTGTATAATTGTGGAGTTTACCTTATGATTGTGTTATCAGCCGTGTTAATAAGCCATATATATTATTTGTGTGAGATGTATATAAAAATGTTCCAAATTGTCCGTCGTACAAAGGAGATGTTATCTATTTTTCGAGCAAGCATGAGCCCTAGGGGCGTGATAGTTTGTCCATGGGCTATAAATAGAGTCCCATGAGCTGGAAATTAGATAACACATTCCGTACTTTAAATTCTATACTAGTCTCTTTACGTGTTTTCAACTTCTGTAAAAGGCTACTCTACCTTCGACACTTTGTTCGAAAAAGGAGACGAATAGTGAGCTTGCATAGGTCTTAAACCAATAGCTCGAGAGTTGCAAACCAAGTATATCTTTTAACTTTTTATTAATTAATGCATTACTTATTGTTTATTAACTAATGTATGTTTGCTAAATAACGCTAACAAAAGAATTAATTTTAATTGCAGGTTATTCATCCTCTATAGCTGGTCTATACGATCTGACACATGCAGATCATTTTATTCATCCTCCATTCAAGAAACGCCGTGGAGTCTTCTTCTTTCTTTCTTCATAGAAGAAACAATATGTGTCAAATTGCGTGGTATGTATTTTCTCATTTATATTATATCATTTCGCTATTTTAAATTATGGGCCAAATTGCGAATTTATTATGGTTTGCTTGTAATTAGAATCAGATTGATTAATCCTATGAACAAATATATAGTTTGCACTCTATACGAACCTTTAAATTTCCATGACAAATTACAGAAACCTTGAAGTTTATCTTGAATATCACCAATAAATTCAACTTAACTCTCATGAGTTAGCACCGAATTTGTAAGGGCTAGATAGGTTGAATTAAACCATAACTTTTGCAAACAATATCATTGAGTTTGTTTTGAATGTAACTAGTAAATTCATCTAATATTGATGCAAAAAGTTTATATTCATACCTAAGCAAGCGCGCAAAAGAACTCAAAGGTACTTGTAAGTTAAAAATACAAGTTTTAAAAAATTCATATTATTAGCCATTACAATTACACTATGGTACAATTGAGTATCACATGAATACAATAAGTAGTATACCAACTATATCAAAAGTTTTCCCAAAATAAGTAATGATATCATTCAAAACTAAATGATTGTTTGTTCCAATGTACAGACCTTTTAGGAATCTTATCAATCTACACAATGATATTGTTAGCTGATAACATTAATTATCAGAAAAATTCTTTCCATCTTTTTAGTTTCTAATCTCCATGTAGATTAAACCAACTATTTACAGAAATATTATATTGCACATCTATCCATGAGCACCCCATGAACACTCGTATTAATGTTTTAAAAAAATAAACAAAATTTAAAAACTACATTTTGTTCGACTAAATTCAGCATCAATGGCCCAAGCACTCACACAGTTAAAAAAGTAAATATTAAATAATGAACGATCATGAGTTCTCCAGAAATATCATAAGTATTGGAGATTGATTCAAGAAATGCATAAGAAAGAAATTAGAATAACAAAAAGAACATTAATTAAGGTTCAGGATTGAATAGCAATCGAATTAGCGGCTCGGATTAATAGCCACAGAAATCCTGGGCGTCGATCCGACCAGGGCGGCCGCTTTTGATGCAACCGGAGTCGCAGGACGTTCCGCAATCCTCCCTGGTGGCGTCGGGCTCCGACATGCAGCGGTCGATCATGCAGTGGCAGTAGCACGAGTTGTCCACCGAGTCGTACGGCGACGTGTACATTACCGACGCCGCCGTCGCCGCCGCCATGGCCAAGCAGAGGAGGAACGCGACGGCGAGGGTCCTGTCGCTTGCCGCCATCTCGACTGGTGGGTGTGTATAAAATCTAAGCTTGATCGGAAACCGGTCCGATTATTGAGCAGTTCGCCGGAGAATGGAAAGAAAATACGAAGGCGGCGACGTTGGACGAGGCTAAGCGTGGGCGGGGCTCTTGCTTCTATAGGCGCGCGATCTGTTGAATTGGTCATCGACCTGCATGCGGATCGATCGATGGCCGTGGTTGGGCGATGCTACGGCTGCGGGCCTCCTCTTCTTCTATCTCCTTGAACTAATTAAAGTTCACAGAATGAGAACAAGTCAACGGCCAACTCATGAACTCAAGATTGTTGGTTCCAAATCGTATGACTAAATTGATTGACATTTGAACTCGAACATGTTTGATTATAAGGCATTTTATGGAACCGCATGAGAACGAGAAAATTTTAGTTTTATCCATTTCACTACCTAATTTTCATAATTTTAAAAAAATGTGTTATACTTCTGTTATATCCCTCCTATTTTTTCTACAATCAATTTTTTCCCCACATTTAAAATTTTCTCAACCAGTTAAAAATTTTCAACGGTCGATTTCAGATATGAGAATGTAAATACATTAAAGAGATATTACAAAAGTATATAAATTTTAATTTGAAGTGATTCAAAAAATTTTAAGTCCATTAAATAATTTTGTCCGAAAGTGATGGATTTATATAATTCAAAATTTTAAATTTTAATATTTTTTAAACTAGGGTGTCCTAAAAACTCATTGATAGTATTAGATAATGAGTACCATTATTCTAAGTTTTATAATGAGTTTATGATATTTTATCAATTTATACTATGAATTCAGATCCGAGAGCATGCATACATAAAATTAATTGATAAACTTAGGAAATTCCAAATCAGTTTAAATCAAAATTAATTTACTCCCGTAAATCTTCTTAATATATATATATATATATATATATATATATATATATATATATATATATATCCTTATATGATTTGAACTTGATAACTTACCGTAAATTAAGTACAATAATTTTTTTAAATAAATAAAATAAAATTTTGAATGTGGAAAGACAGGGATATAACAAAAATTGGATAATTATAAAAATTGAGTACGTGAGATCAGAACGTATCAAATTCCAATTAAGGGAATCACAGTGTCATTAATAAATCAAAGAAAATTAGTTTTCCCACTCTTAAATTTAATTTCTAACGTGGGACATCCCCAAATTTTCATGTTCTATTATGCAACTAAAATCTCACAAAATTCTACTAACTTTCCCAGACACCGAATGCCATCAAAACATTATCTAAAGTTTACAAAACCTATTCACTGTATCCAAGAGAGCTCACTGTTGCTGCACAATTGCAAATAACAGTCGTCTGAGCTTGAAAAAAGGTACAGAAAGATGCGAAGCCGATTCAAGAGGAGAATCTCAGCGAGATCCAGAGTGCATATGGTTCCACGGCCTATATACGCTGTAAAAGTACGAGTGTGGATGGAAATAGACAGTCGACATTTTTGGTCTTCCATTCTTGTACAGCACTACTGGGATTGGCGTTGAAACAGTAGGCTTGGGTTGGGTGCAAATGCAATGACATATCAGTTCATGCAAGCAGCAGAAAAGTGCAAAAAGGAAACTTGGAACAAGTACGAAAAGGCACTTGACGCTGACACTCTTTGACCTCGAGGATAATATTAAATGAGATAGAGAATATAAGAGGAAGGCACCTTGTTCGATGCAGTCTCGTCTCTTTCCCTCCTTCCATCTCCAAAACCATCGACGTGCGAAACAGTGTTAAAGTAACTGCCAAACACGCAATGCGATTTGTTCTTTCTCTGTAAAAATGCAAACATGGAGTCATAGAAAGGGGTTAGCACTGTGTTGATGCCAGTCAAACAAATGGAAACCAAAAGAGGTTAACAGAGGAAATGAAAATTCAAAAGAGATTGAGATCACTTTTCTCTACTTTTGATGCAATTCTCCCTCCACTTTACCACTTCTTGTATGGGCCGCATTGTTAGAACTCATGTCAGATGAGCATATTGTGAGAAAACTATCAGGTATAGAGGAAAAACAAACAATAAGAGATACCATAACAAGCGAGCACAATAGATAATGTAAGAAGCGAAATTACGTTCAGCATTAACATGTTCAATGATCATTATTCCATGTATCTTTTTCCTTTTTATCTGAAACAAAAATAGAAAGAGGAAGATTAATGGAATCCAAAGCTCCCCATGGTAAAACCAAGCTTCTTCCGTGGATAAACTCCATTGTGCAGTCAAATTAATTGCTTGCGAACCATTCAGACTGAATTGTGCTTGGTGTGCCATCTAAGTTGGCAGATCCAAGCTACAGATATTTGAGTACATGAAGAATTGGTATTGAAGTTAAATGACTTCAATTAGCAATCTTCTAAAATCTTCGACTGAGATTTGAACTCTCAAAATAAAGATTTTTAAGAGAAACATTCATGTAGCTGAAGAACAGTTTTCCTACTCTGCCCTGTTAGTATCACAAGTACTTCTGGTCTCAATGTGTGGCATCTTAACTGGTTTTTATTTGAGCAGTATCATAAATAGCACCTGCACTAATTATAAGGAAAAAACTGAGAAGCCTTCCGATTATTAAACCTTTTGTATATAAATCATGCATGTTACCTGTACACAAATGTTTTTGGTTATCGAACACCCGCCTGCATATGCCCATTTCTCTGTTTGTATTATTAGTCATCCTCCACAAAAATTCTCCTGATGAAGTCTTGGAATCTCAGTGAATAAAGGGTTGGATCAACTGCTGAGATGGAATTGGGATCCACCTTCAAAGATTTATAGGCATGCTCTAGTTTCTTGGTGACATCGTAGCCCTGCAGGATATCTATGATCCCAAAATACAGAATCACATCATGCGTCTTGCGACTGTAGGATGGCTCTGCCAATCCACTAACAAGAAATGGTTCAGCATTGCTTCTCCATATGTGCTCTGCCCTTGCTGGCATGTTCAAACCTAGTCGAATCAAAGGTTTCCTAACAAGGATGAAAAGATTCTATCAGTAATCATAAGTTGGACCTCCAAAGTAATAAGATCAACTTTATCGAACCTCATACAATCCTTTTAGCAACATAGATAAGTGTGCTGTGTTTAGGGTTTAGGAACACACAGGCAGGCCAAAGCCGTACAACATCCATCTTATGTTACGGAATGACCAGTGGAAATTTCTTCTACTAGTAATTGAAATGTAGATAAGAAGCAAGGAGGAAACAGATTACCATATGCCCAATGGTAAACAACGGATCTTTTAAACACAACTTGGAGACAGATAGTTGTTGAAATGCACAATAGTGATCGACAACCAGTAGTTGTTCTACGTGAATGAGAAGAGTTTCTTCTTAAAACAATGGTTTATTGCCTAAAATGAAACCAACATATATAAATCTCGCAATTATTTCTCCAGAACTATCTCAAGGGTGGGAAGCATTAAAAAATGGCATGATTGTTAAACCTGCATTGCATTCTATAGAAGGATGGTTATAGTAGCTATCCCTCTGCTAGGAAAGTATAAACCATGAAGGAGTGAATGAATTAAACATGAGAAGCCAATGCATTTGAAACATCATTGTTATTGTTATTTGAAACAAGATCAATTATTTGTATTCCACATAATAAAGTGAGAAAGCAAATTGTGATGTTTGATGATTATTAAATGAAAATTTGTAAATAGAAAGAAATGTGCAATTCGGGGAGATGTACCGGCCATCCATAGTCAGATTCAGATCTTGAGGAGTTGAATTTGAGAGCCAAATTTCAGACCAATCCCCTGTATCATGAAATGCATACATCTGGCAAGAAGGCTCTGATCAAGCAACAAGATGCTCCATAAATTGTTCCACAAAGACAACCAAAATTTGATATACAATTACTTACTTGGAGGAGTAAAACATGGTGATTGGCCTGTCAAAGATGTCAAAACGTCATCTCGAAAGTGAAGTCCCAACAAGAGACTATAATCCATGATCCTCTCTGCTTCAAGAAATTCACAGTCCCGCTTGATTTGTCTGAAGGTAGACAAATATTGTTATTATTAAATGGTAAAAGGACTAGGAAATAAAACCACAGCAAGTAAATCTGTAAGATGAGAAAATGTACTTAATCAGTTCTAGGTGCCAAGATCTATGCAAGCGAAAAACATAGTAGAGATCAAGATCCTTGAGGATTGTCATTTCATCAATTTCAACATCAGACTTGGCTGTCATTCGACCATGTGATGAACCTTTCAGGTCGAATCTTCTATGAATGTAGTAATCTGAACAGAATAAGTTGCCCATCACAATGAAACGCACCTGTGCTTGGACCAGATATAAGCAGGCAGATGAAGTAGATGTCATTAGCTTTACTTTTCTATTTCTTAATTAGTAGAAATTGTCATACTTAAATCATGGTCAAGAGTTTTATATGAATCTTCTGCTTACCTTTTGCCCACCAATTGGCTTCACACAATGCACTCCATAGAACTTCGTGACTAGTGAGTTCTGATATTGACGTAAATGTTGGTAGTAACTGAACAGCATTCTAATAAGCACCTGAAAATCGACACTAATACTGATTAGGATCAGCACTAAGAAAGGAATATATCATGAGCAATTACAAGGAGCACCTTCTACACACAATAGAAGCTAGTTTCCAATTAAAGCTGATGTGGATGTAACATTGTCTCAACTGGGTTCTCAAGCATAAAAGATATAGCATTAAATGTCACCAGATTCTTCAAGTAAACAGAAAAGCCCATAAGCCATTAATTGTAAAAGAATTTGGCACACTGATCATATGCCCCCCCCCCCCCCATTGTTTCATTGTTGTATATGTAAAAAAACATAGATGAAGAACAGAAAACAAGAAAAGATCATCAGTTGTCCATGTTTCCTTCCAAGCACCTACTATTTGCAAGCAATAGCAATATCCAAAATAGAAGAGACAACTATGCTCCTTTTCATAATTGAATTGTTATATGATCGCACTCTAAGATCATATACAATTTAGACGATTAGAATTTTGCATTCGCTTTTTAAGAATGATCTGAAACTGTAGAAGTTGAACCATGGATAGCCAAATGAAAATCTCAAAGAACATGGCATTTTGTTATCTATCTAACCTTCACTTCAGCTTTCTTTACTGTCTTAATCATGAATCGATCATCTTGGGTCAGGTAGAAGACACTCCCACTTTTGCCAGGGGAAGACAATTCCCTCAAAGCATCATTTCCACATATAGCGAGCATATAATCTGCTGGATCCACATCAAATAAAATCCTCAAGTGTCTGCAAACCAAAACTACCAGTCATGAAAACCTCAGTAACTGCATTGTTTGGCCGGTAGAATAAACAGTACCTGAAAACCATGGGGCAATAATCCTTCCACCGGAACTCAGTGGAGTGGTGAGGAGGAGTATTCTTTGATCCCTCAGGCGGAAACCTCGTCCAAAACTTTTCCTTGGGATCAAAATCTCCAGCTCTGAGTTCTCTTACCGAACCAGGCTTCCCCACAGAGTATCTGAAACCAAACATCCAAAGGAATTAGTAGCAAAAACAATCACATATCCTGCAAGAGATAGAGCAAGCTACCTGATGCCCAATTGCACGTTCAACATCAGATCGTAGTTCTTGTGACCTTTCAATATGGTCTGGCCTGGCTTCTTTGCCTCCCTCCTTGCCGATGGGGACGGGATGCTTCGCTGTCGCAGGCTTCCGATCGGAGTACGACCACCATCCTGGTAAAACATTGCGACCTCGATAGCGTCCACGATGTTGCATGTGATGTCCCCCGCTTCACCTTCAGACTCCCAGATACAGATCTTGGGAAAGCTTTTCTCGGCAGTAGAACTCCTACACTCCGCTACTCCTCCATCGGCCGACGGTCTCTTCCTTGACGCTGGAACCATGAATGCTTCGTCAAAAGGCAAGGATGGGCTTCTTCTCCCGGCGATCTCCTTGCAACCGGCAGCGACGGCGGGGCAGAGGGCGCCGTTGGTGCTCACTGTTTCAGGTTTGCTCCAACTACCGACGTAGAAGCTTCCGTCCGGCCAGGTGAAGACGCCGCTCCCTTTAGGCTCGCCGTTCTCCCAGTGCCCTTCGTAGCGGTAGCCGTTCGCCCAGATGAGCGCCCCGCGGCCAGCGATCGCGCCATTCCTCCATTCGCCAACGTACTCATTGCCGCTCCGCCACACGTACCGGCCATGACCCTCCTGGAGGTTGCGCCGCCATTCGCCCTCGTAGTAGTCGCCGTTGGCGTACCACTTGCATTCGTAATCGCACTCGTCGTAGTAGTCGTTGGTGAAGGTTCGGAAGCCTTCCATCTGTCCGAAGCGGAGCTCGGAATCCAAGGCCGCGCCGGAGGGCCCGAAGAACTTGCCCTTCCCGGCGATCTTCACTCGCCTAGATTCCTCGCGCGTGCGCTCGTCAGCGCGAATGTACTTCCCCCACCCATGGGAAGCCTCCGCGTCTAACTTTCCAGCAACTACCTCCACCTCCTCGTCCGGCAAGACGGCAGCTGAGGCGACTCTCCGCCCACCGCCGCCTCCACGAGACCTACTGCATTCGAGTCTGACCGATGGAAGAACCGCCATTGCCACCCGATTGTCACCATTCTCCCCCGTCACGTCCTCAGCTCCGCAGCCAAGGCCAGAGCCGACGACGGCGTTATCATCACGTCCGAACGTCCACATTCTCCGATAAGACGCCTAATCTCATGGAATCGTACCCGACATTCTTCCTCAGACCAGCAAAAGCGCTCCTCGCCTCAACTAAGCTAGCTACGATCACCAGGCAAAAGCAGTGGCCGATCAAATCCACAAGGCAGACAGATCAGGAATCCAACCCTAGACGAGTAGAAGCGAGAGCGACAAGGAGGGACGAAGAGGAGGAGCAGGCCGTGTTTTTATGGCTTTTCTCTGCTCTCTCTCTCTCTCTCTCTCTCTCTCTCTCTCTGTGCTTTCGTTTGGATGGGGAAGAGGGCGAGGAAATGTGTCATAGCTACGAAAATAATAAAAATACACTCGAAGTACAGTGATTTTAAAAAAAACCTATTATTTGTTTTGTTTTATTTTATTCTAGCGCTAACAATTTGCATATTAGAGCATCCACAACAGCTCGTTAATCGAGCGTTATAACGCTCGATTAACGCTCGATTAACGAGCGTCGCGCATTAAAAACATTGTGGATGCCGCGTTAATGTGGGCCTGCGATGAACGCGTTCAGATGTTTGAACACGTTCATCGCGCATGACCTGGCATCCTGATCGATCTGATGACCGATCAGGCAGGAGCCTGACCAATCAGGCAGGAGCCAGACCAATCAGGCTCCTGCTTGATCGGTTTGGAGTCTAGTTCCTGCCTGATTGGTCTAGTGACCGATCAGGCAGGAGCCTGATCGGTCACCAGACCGATCAGGATGCTGATCAGATTGGTTTTAGAGACACAACGGTCACCCGAACGTTCACCCAAACGGTCACAAACAAACGGTCATAAACAAACGGCTATTTTAATTAAAAATAAATAAATTTTCATCTATAAATACTCATCAACTCTCATTTCAATCTTCAAACACGTCCTTTCCAATCACTCTCATTCCAATCTTCAAAGACTTTCCTTCCTCCTCCTAAAAATCTCATCTCTAGTATTTTCTTCCGAAATGGATGAAAATAATCGTGGTTTTTTTAGAAATTTTTTAGAAAATACTTCTTCCCAAAATTCCCAAACTCCACCAAATTATCCATATTTTCCATATCTACCAAATTACCCACATAATACATACCCACCAAATAATCCATATGGTTCATATCCACCTAATTATCCATATAATCCATATCCACAAAATTATTCATCCAATCCACCTACAACCGGCATGCCTTTTACATCTCCGACGGAAAGTGATCCATTTACTCCGACTTTTGTTCCAGAGACTCAAGTGTCCAACCGTGAATCTCCAATCGAGTTGTTAATTTAGAGAAGGCGGATGCTGGCGCTGCGAGCAGAAGAAAACGATCAACATGGAGTAAGTCTGAAGATAAAATTTTGGCGAGATTATTTGTCACTATCAGCGACGATCCAATCATCGGCAATGATCAGAAGATAGATGCTTTCTGGGGTCGTGTTGCTAGCTACTACAACGAGAATCGTCCTCAAGGTACACCCAACAGAAATCCAAGTATAATACGATCGCACTGGCACAATACCATACAAAAAAAGGTATATCACTTCAACGCAAATTACAATAGCATTTATAGTACATATCGTAGCGGCCACAGTGATGAGGATATATTGCGGTTTGCGTACGAAAAATATCGTGAAGAAAATAATGGCGTTGCATTTAATCTTGAGCATGTGTGGAGATAGTAAAAGACCGTCCAATGTTTACTCCACAGTCTGTTGATCACATTGCTAGCACAAAGAAGGCAAGAACAGAGTCGGGAGCAAGCAACACATCATCTAGCCAAGATGCTAGTATACATGTAGACCTAAATGAAGAAGAAGCTCGTCCAATGGGTCAGAAGACAGCAAAAAGAAAAGGAAAAGGCAAAATGAAATCAGACATTGAAGGTATGACAACAAATTTGGGTAATATGTTTGCAAAATTTTCAGAGTATACAAGCATCAAAAAACTGAAGTTGGAATGAAACAAAAACAACTCGAAATTGAAGAGATGAAAGCAAAGGCTACCTTAGCTAAAGTTCAATTGAAGGAATATGCAATCCTTTCGAAAGACACCTCACAAATGACACAAGAGCAATTTATCAGTCATCAACATTTATGTCAAGAGATTAAGAAGAGATGGAATCTGTAATTTTCATTTGTTGTTATTTAATTATTGTACTTTTCAATTAATGTAATTTTCGAACATTGTCCTTTTAAATTAATGTAATTTCCTATTATTTTACTTTCTTAACTTGATTTATAATTTCTGGTCAATTAATATAACCGTTGCAAACTAGCCATTGGAACATAGCTGTTATAATATGGCAGTTGGAATATAGCTGTTGTAATATGGCAGTTGGAATATATTTGTTATAATATGACAGTTGGAATATAGCCGTTGTAATATAGCTGTTGTAATATGGCAGTTGGAATATGACCGTTGTAATATGGCTGTTAGAATATAGCCGTTGACAAGAACAAATAAATAGACACCTTGTGCTCTACAATTTTTCATTCTCCAAGTAGCTAACGAATTCGTTTCCTCTTCATTCTTCATTCTTCATTCTTCCTCCAATTATGTCTCAATCTTCAAGTAGCACCACGTCTAACTCGACAAGTGAAAATGAAGTCCATGTTGAAGATGTTGATGAAGGTTATGATCCAGGGAATGAGCTAATGTCATTGATACTTCAACAAAGCCGAGAAATAGTTGAAGCACATCAAAGTAATAACGAGATGCGGCGAAGAAGAAGGTTTATTCAAAGAAATCGTGAAGCCGGACATGTGAGACTCTTCAATGATTATTTCTCCACAAATCCAGTGTATCCAGATCAAATATTTCGAAAACAATTTCATATGCGAAGAGATTTATTTTGTCGCATAGTGAATGCACTTGAGAGTCGTTCATCATTTTTTCAGCAAAGGGATGATGCTGCGAGTAGACAAGGCTTGACACCACTACAAAAATACATAGTTGCGATTCGCCAATTAGCTTATGGAGTCCCAGCCGACCATCTTGACGAGTATCTACGCATGGGTGAATCAACTGCCATTCAATGTCTTTTTAAGTTTTACGTTTATGTGGTTGAACTATTTGGAGATCAATACTTGAGAAGACCAAATGCTGATGATGTTCAACGTCTTCTTCAATTGCATGATGAGAGGCACGGCTTCCCCGGAATGTTAGGCAGCCTTGATTGCATGCATTGGGAATGGAAAAATTGTCCAGTTGCTTGGAAAGGTCAATTTACAAGAGGGCATGGATCATCAACAATCGTGCTTGAAGCGGTCGCGTCTCAAGATTTGTGGATATGGCATGCATTCTTTGGTGTCGCAGGTTCACGTAATGATCTTAATGTGTTATATGAATCTCCCATATTCAATAACGTCTTACAAGGAAATGCCCCGAAGATTAATTTCACGGTTAACGACACTCAATACAAGAAGGGGTATTATATAACAGATGGAATATATCCGGAATGGACTACTTTCGTGAAGGCTTTTCCTTGTCCGGAAGATCCCAAGAGGAGATTGTTTAAGGAAAGACAAGAGGCTACAAGGAAAGATGTTGAACGAGCATTTGGGGTGCTTCAAGCTCGATGGGCAATTGTCAGAGGTCCAGCTCGTTATTGGTATAGAAAAAAGTTAAAACATATTATGTTAGCGTGTATTATTTTGCACAACATGATTGTAGAAGATGAGGGGAATCACGTGACAAATTGGTACAACGATGAAGATGACGAACCAGCACAACCTGTCCAAGGCTCAAATCGAGGATTTCATGATTATCTCCGGATAAATTCTCAACTACGTGACAGTCATGTGCATCACCAACTTCGTGCCGACTTAGTTGAACATATTTGGTCACAATATAACAACCCCTGAATTTGTATTTTATTATTTCACTTTATGTTAATTTATATGTTATCTTTTAATTATATGCAAGTGTATTTTTTTAATGTTGTTCTCTATCATTTCAAAAATTTAATAATAATTTAAATTTTAAATAATGATAAAAATATTTAAAAATATTATTATTATTTATTTAAAATGATAATAATTTAAATTAGCAAATAAAATTGAAAATAAAAAATATGTAGATAAGAGAATAAATATGTGAAAGAATATGTATGTGAGAGAATGTATATGTGAGATAATGTGTATGTGGCATGTGGGTCCCAAAAATAATGGGGGTTGAATGTTAAACGGTTGTGAGAGAATGAAGATGTTAATGTTAATGTATATGTGGCATGTGGGTCTCATGCTTTTTATGAGGTGGTAGGTGTTATAATATTAATGGAGTTAAACGATTGCGGATGCCCTTATGGATGACCTTTTTGCAATTTCTGCGTTATTCTAATTAATCCATGTGAAATCATAAATTACTCGGCAGCATATAAAAACCGCAATGATAATCGAGTTTGAATAAGTTTTGCATACTTTTTTTTTTAATTCGATCGATTCAATAATCAACTAAATTATCTACTAATTTCAATTGATTCAATATTTATTCAATCAATTCAATGGAATAATGGATAAGATCTTGAACTTATCCAACTATGGATACTATTTGTAGACTCAAATCAGGTTCAATTTACATACCCTTTATCAATCGACTCAATTGACTATGGCAAAAAATATATCCATTTATTGAATATTTTATCAGTCAATAAGATCTATTTGGTCAATTCAATTCAAATAGAGCTTTCAACGATAGATTAGTTAGTTAAGTTAGTTCAGTTGACTCGTATTAAAATAAAACTTTGCTTTGAGTGAGTAGAACATTCATTGATTACCTAATTCACATAGCAGCTCAATCAATTGAATCTGAATCTGAGTTTTTATGAGATGGACTGATAATTAAAATATAAATATTATCATCTTGAAGTCTAGGGATAAAACTTAGTAAAGTTAATGTACCCGTCCTCCCCGCACGCTAGCCAGAGTATCCGAATTAGTAGCCCTGGTGATTTACCTACTTCATATTAGCCCTGGGGTTGGTGGGGGTGCTGAGGCGAGTGAATCGTCTTTTGTCACCTCAATCGACTAAATCTGTCCCCACGCGATTGATTGATGATTAATATGTGGATATAAAAGTCAATATATCTGTCCTCTCCACATACTATCCACAACATCCAAGCTAGTAACCTCCGTGATTTACCTCCTCTGTATTGATCTTAAAATGAATTGGCAAGGGTACTAGAGATGAGTGAATCATCTTTTACTATCACAATCGAAATCTATTTTATATCCATTCTATCAGCACCTCTCACTTCTAAATCAGGTTTCTTTCATTGTCAACCTTAACTTCTTCAAAATTGTTTTAAATGATTTAAGTTAGATAAATAATATAGATGATCCTATCGAAGAGCGAGGTGAACTCCCAACTTGATGACGAGACTAGCTTGTCGATGGAGAATGATAGGTGATGCTGAGAACTATTCCGGCCAAAGAGCGCCTATCCTGTGAAAAAGACGACCGTCAACAACCCACCAGGAGAGTATTCCAGCAAGGCCCTCCGACGATCAAGTCAGAATCCGGTGGAGAAGATGGAGCTAAGGAAAAAATGATTGTAGCTAAAATATGTATTACGCATACCTGTAGGTGAAGGAAAGAAAGCCTTATATAGCCGGAGGAGCCAACAACCTGTATCCCCATTCTGCCCCCCTTTTTGTCTCATGCAGGGGCAGAATCAGGGACCACTGTCAGGTCGCCAATCGGCGCCGCCTCATCCTGACATACGTAGGGGCGCCGTGGTACGGGTTATCAGAGCTTGTCAAGAATGTACTATGTCAGCGAGATATCTGCGATTCGGACACGAGTGGTGTCAAGCCCGAGCCAACGTGTGCCGACTCTGGTACTACATTTATTTGCGTGGTGTCAAAGGGTAGGTACTGTTGCGGATAGCGACAACTTTCGAGCCAGAGCACACTAAAGGAGTGCGCCAATCGGCTATCTCAAGGAACACCAAGATGTGAGGCAAATGACATGCCGATCGGAACATATGCGATGTGCCGAGTCGTGGGGTACTCGGGCATTGGCCGACGTGCCATGTCGTGGGGTACTCAGACATCAGCTAACCGGCTTGTCCCTTGAAAGACAAAATTATAACATAAGGAGTACGTCGATCGGCTGATGTTAGGTTGCACACTCGATGCCCCCCGATGGGGCTAGTTCAAGACTATAACCGGTCAGCTATCCAATCAGGACATCCGATCTGGGTAGAACTCAGGCTAGCGACGATTCACCCCGTTTTATGCCCCACCACGCTGGGTTGTCCGACCTCCTTTAAGAAGTAACCCATCTTTATGAAACACCACGTAGGCTGACCGGATTCCACATGAGCTAAGACGGGATCATAAGCATTCCCTTCGAGTATAGTCGATGGAGGTGCTGAGCCCGACTGACTAGACCTCTCGTTCTAAGTTAGCCAGGCTATACCGTACAGGCCGTCCGACCGACCAATTGTCAACACCATATGCCCGACTGACTCACGGTGTGGCCAACATCGTCATCTCGTCATGCCTTCCACGTCTTATTCTTTGATGCTCAGGATCGATTCGTATCCCCCCATTAATTGTTGGGGGCCACGTGTTCCTCTCCAATTGGTTTTCCTGAGTAGCGGAAATGCCCTGTGTCAGATCCCACGCGCGCATGCCGCACAATTCCCTAAGGCTCATTATGACTGTAATCGGACGGACTAGATGTGCTCCCACCCTTTTACCGGATCGCCATCGAATGACTAACCTCTACCCTCAGCCCTTTAAATACTGCCCCTTTGCCTTTCACCGTCCCAGTTTTTACCTTGTCTCTTCCTCGCGCTTGTGCTTTGCTAGGGTTCCGGCGAACGGTGAACTATGCGCCTCCTCATCCTTTCCAGCATCCCCACCGTCGTTGTCATCGGGTTAGTCCGCCTCTTTAACTTTCATCCATTCATGTCTTCTTCCATCCCAACTCCTGGCCCGTGGTACGCCACCGCCGTGTCCGAGCTAAACTCCTGAGACCTCAACCGCCTTCAATCAGAATACCAAATCTCATCCGACCACCGCCGAGTGCTACCAAGCCCAACTGACTGACCCGAGAGACCACCTTTAAGTTACCTAACCCTCTCCCAAGACCATCTTCAGACCGGCATTCGCTTCCCCCCTCCACCCCTTCATCCAAGAGGTATGTCGGTACTTCCAACTTCCCCTATCCCAACTATCCCCGAACGTCATTCGCCTCATCTTCTGGTCGATCATTATTTTTACCTTGTATCATATTCCTCTTCGCCCAGAAATCTTCCATTTCTTCTACTATCCCAAGAAACAAGAGCCAGGCGATTTCTTTTTTCAAGCCCGAGCCAAGATGTCCTTTTTGGCGAAGTTTCCGACTTCCAACAAAGGTTGGAAGGATCGCTTCTTCTTCATTAACACTACCCCGACCCCGAGTAGGCCACCGTCTGGATAGAGGACCTGCCTCCTTCACCACCCCTTCCAAAATCCTACCGCTCTTCGCCCACCTACCAATTGGCTATTCTAAAGATCGGCGGTCGGCACTTCCATGGGGTGAACCTCCTTCACGAGGAGATCCTCTATACCTTTGGCTTAAGCCAAGTGTCAACTCCTTGACCTGCCTCACTCGGTAAGTTCCCTTATCTCGCTTTTGAATATTTTAGATAACTAAGCTTTAAGATGGGTTTGGTCTCGACGACGCGAAGCTGGAGTCCAGAGTGGCTACGAACCTGGAGAAGCAGGTGGTGGACCCCTTCACTCAGCCCCTATGGCCGAGATGCCTGTTGGCCCTACGGACCCTCTTGCAAGCTCGATCGAGGAGCCTATGGAGGAGGACAACCCAACCTCTTGCGAGGAGACGTCGCCGAGTCCATACCCCAAACCCTTCTCCTGTTGTGTCGACTAGGCTACCGCCGCCCCCCCCCCCCCCTGCCCAAAGAAGAAGAAGAAGAAACAACCACTGGTGGAGTCTTCCGAGCACCCAGAGGGGTCTGCTCGGGCACCGGCCACACTCAGCTCATCCAACCCCGATCCTTCCTCCAACACGTCGGACGTTCCTCTACCCCTCGACTCACCATCTCCCCCCCCCCCCCCCCCCCCACCCACCGAAGCTCCGCTCAACTCGCCGGCCCTCCACATCTTAGTCCATTCTCTCGTCGATCCCCGACTAGAGGTGCCACCCAGGAGCCTTCCTTACCGGACCCAAGAGCTGTAGCTGTATCGGCCGATTGCGGATCGATATCAACAAGGGATTCGAGAATCGTACTATCGGGGCCCCAACAGCAAGGCTAATGCCTTCTTTTTGGAGGTCACTCAGGTTCTTTTTTTATAACTTGTTCTTACTAACCCTTTTGAGTGTAGTTCTGGGGCTCGTACCATAGCCTATATATGGCCCTAGTGACCCATGCGCAGGCTCGAGTCATCGCTGAGCGTCAGGTGGAGGAGTTGGAGACCCGCCTCCGCCACGCTCGACTGGGCTCTAGCGAAGTCACCTTGAATGACCTCCGGGCCGAGATTATCGCCTTGCAAGACAAGCTATCTTCTTCGGAGGATTAATTGGAGGTGGCCCGAACCCAGGTGGAGTCATCGGACTCGGTCATCGCCCACACTTAGAGTCAGATCTCCACTCTGGAGTATGCGGAGCGAAAGACTTGGGTTTTCTACGCTCGGGCCCAAGAGGAGGCAAACAAGAAGAAAAACGAGCTCCTCCAGCTATCCCAGTCCAACAAGTCCCTTCAGGCTGAGCTATCGGCCAAGGAGGACTTGGCCGCCCGATCTGAGATGGCAGAATCATTAGCTGCTCAGTTGGCGAGCTAGGACCAAGCACTGAACTCCCAGGCGGAGGAGCTCACTCGGCTCTGCGCTCAACGGTCCGAGTGGGAAGCTACTCAGTCGGAGCTTGAAGACCTTCGGGCCTATAGGGCGAATGAGGTGGCATAACTGAATGCCCACCGGGTGGAGTATATCAACTCGGTGGCGTTTAGCAAGAAGCTTGCGGCCCAGGTGAACCCTCTGCTTAAGCTGTAGCTGACCAGCACCATCAATCAGCTTAAGCAGGGAGGACACCTTCCTCTTGATCTGTCGGTTAGCACGGTGAAGCTCTCCGGTTTGACCCAACAGCTACCGAAGGAGGCTCGACGCCCATTCGACTGATGGTCTGGGGATATTTTTGTTCTATTGTTTTTTTTTGTAGAGGATGCTTCCTCACTCCTGTAACTATCCAGCAGCTTAATATATTTCGTACTTTTCACAATTATGAGTATTTTGCATTGTTCCCATGTCTCGGAGAATCACTTTATGTCTTGGCTGCTTAACTTGGGTTACTTTCCACCGGTTTGACCCCGGCGAGGTCTGCTCAGGGACCTCTACCCTCATCCACGGTAAGGAGCATGGGGTCTCGTAGAGCGTCACGAGTTAGGTAAAGGCATGGGGGATCGCCCCGTCTATAACTGGGTTGTGCAGGCCACCTGCGCCCGATCAGGGGCACCGAGCTAGGGGTGATGTGGAGGCGCGCCCACTTATAACTTGCTAGTGAAGCGAGAGTCGGAACACTTGGTCGGTCCGATTCCAAGGAGGGGAGCGTGGGCCGCTACACATCTGATCGAGGACACCGAGCCAAGTGGTAGCATAGGGGCATGCCCACTTATAACTCGCTGGTGAAGCAAGAGTCTGAACACTCGGTCGGTCTGATTCCAAAGAGCGTGGGCCGCCATGCGTCCGATCGGGGACACCAAGCCAAGAGGTGGCGTGGGGGGCATGCCCACTTATAACTCGCTGGCGGAGCGAGAGTTTGGATACTTGGTTGGTCCGATTTCAAGGAGCGTGGACTGTTATGCGTCCAATCAGGGACACTGAGCTAAGTGGTGGCATAGGGGCATGCCCACTTATAACTCGTGGGTGAAGTGAGATTCTGAACACTTAGTCGGTCCGATTTCAGGGAGCATAGGCTGCCACGCGTCCGATCGGGGACACCGAGCCAAGCGGTGGCATGGGGGCGTGCCCACTTATAACTCGTGGGCGAAGTGAGAGTCTGGACACTTGGTCGGTCCAATTTCAAGGAGCGTGGGCCGCTACGCATCCGATCGGGGACACAAGCCAAGCGGTGGTGTGGGGGCATGCCCACTTATAACTCGCTGACGAATCAAGAGTCTGAAATGCTTGCACATATCATGGGAACCTTGACAATTCATTAACAACATAAAGTTGGGTAATACACCAGACTTACACAACCTCACTGTGGCTCTCTGTAAGGTTGGAGATGAATGGCGCTCCAGGGTCAGTCCAGTTTCTTTCCTTACTTGTTTTCCAAATAGTATGCCCCGGAGGTCAACTTCTGGATTACCTTGAAAGGCCCTCCCCATTGGGGCTCCAGCTTGCTAACATCATCGACCGACTTTATTCTTTTCCACATGAGATCCTCGACCTGGAATGTCCTATCCAGCACCTTTTGATTGTACCATTGCTTCATTCTTTGGCAATAGGCGAACATCCTTGCGGCAGCTCTCTCCCGGATTTCCTCGACCAGATCCAGCTCCAAGCATCTCCTCTCTGCGTTTTCTTCATCATACGCCTTCCTCCGGTCGGATTCACACCCCACTTCCACTGGCACCACTGCCTCGCTTCCATAGACTAGCTGAAAGGGCATGTGACCTGTTCCATCCCTTGGCGTGGTCCACTGGGCCAATAGGACGCTGGGTAACTCGTCTACCCAAGTGTCACCCACGTGATCTAGCTTCGTTTTCAACCCCCTTAGAATTTCCCTATTGGCGACCTCGCCTGGCCATTACTCTGAGGGTACACAACGGAGGTGAAAGATTGTTGAATGCCATGAGTTGATCACTACTCCCTAATTCTCCTGCCTTGGAACTATCGTCCATTATCCGAGACCAACTTGTGAGGGATCCCATATCGGCAAAGTATGTTCTGCCATAGGAACTTTAACATCGCCTGCTCGGTGATACGTGCTAATGCTTCTGCTTCTATCCATTTGGAAAAGTAGTCGACCACCACTAATAAAAATCTTTTTTGGGCAGGAGCGATAGGAAAAGGTCCCACTATGTCCATCCTCCATTGATCGAAGGGGCAAGAGACCACCGATGCTTTCATCATTTCGACCAGTTGACAAGGAAGGTTCTGATGTTTCTGGCACGACAGGAAAGTAGAGACCAGCCGATCAGCATCCTTCTACAAGGTTGGCCAATAGTAACTCGAGAGCAGCGCTTTCTGAGCCACAGCCCTTCCTCCGGCATGAATGCCACAGATTCTCATATGTATCTCTTTGAGCACGTAGTCAGTGTCCTCGTCACCCAGACATTTGAGCAGCAGTCGAGCGAAGGATCTTTTATACAACACATCCCCGACCAAGGAATATTGAACCGCTCACTTTCTTAAGAGTCTAGCCTGCTCCTGGTTGGACAGGAGTGTCCCATTCATCAAGTAGGCGATTTCCTAATCCGCCTGTTGCTCTATATACATTACCAACATTGTTTGACTCATTGGTTGAGGGAGCACTCAGGAGCCTACCACACTGGCTAATTTTGCCAGTTCGTTTGCCCGAAGGTCGTTTTCTCTGGGGATCTTTTGCAATTGGACCTCCAGGAATCCGGCCTTCAACTTCTCATATGCCTCAACATATGCTTGTAGTCGGTCACTGTTGACTTCGAAACGACCTGCGAGTTGTTGAGTGACCAACTGTGAATCCGAATACAACATTACCCGAGTGACACCCACGTGCCTAGCGGCTTGCAATCCAGCGATGAGAGTCTCATACTCTGCTTCATTATTAGTGGCTCAGTATTCCAGTCGCACGGATAAATGTAGATGCTCTTCATTGGGGGAGACCATCAAAATACCAATACCACTCCCCTGCCGAGCCAACGACTCATCCACATAAACCTGCCAGACACCCTTGGTCTTCTCTGAGCACAATCCGCTGAGAAAATCAGCTAAGGCCTGAGCTTTAATGGTCGGGCGGGCTTGATACTGTATGTCGTATTCACACAACTCCGTCGTCCATTTGATCAGCCGCCCTGAAGCCTCCGGATTTGACACCACCCGACCCAAACTACTGTTGGTCAAGACCACGATTGGATGCACTAAGAAATAAGGTTGATGCCGCTGAGCAACTAATAGCAAGACGTAAGCCAACTTCTCAAGCGTCTATAATGGAACTCGACACCTTTTAATAAATACGCAAAAAAGTACCCTGGCTATTGTTCAGCCTCTCCTTGCCTTACCAATACCATACTAACCGTCTCAGCCAAGGCCGCCAAGTAGACATATAGAGGCTTCCCCAACTCCGGCTTGGCTAAGACAGGTAACTCTACCAAATAGGTCTTCAACTCTTCGAAGGCTTTGTCACAGTCAGCATCCCACTAGAACTTGGTGGCCCGGCGTAGAGTTTTGAAGAAAGGTAAGCCCCGCTCGGTGACTCGGGAGATAAATCGAGATAAAGTCGTGATCCTCCTGGTGAGTCTTTGTGCTCCCTCAGATTTCGCGGTGGTGGCATGTCGAGTAGCGCCTGAACCTTGCTCGAGTTGGCCTCAATACCTCTCTTGGTCACAATGTATCCGAGGAATTTCCCGCTCCGCGCTCCGAAAAGGCACTTGGTCGGGTTCAACTTTAGCCCATATCTGCGTAATGTGCGGCAGGTTTCTTCCACATCCTGCACCAACTCTGTTGCTCAGGCGGTCTTGATCAATATGTCATCCACATAGACCTCAATATTCCATCCAATTTGCGCTCAGAAGACTTTGTTCATCATGCGCTGATAAGTAACACCTGTATTTTTGAGCCCGAACGGCATGATAATATCGTAATATGTACCATCTGCTGTGATGAAATTGACCTTCTCCTGATCATCGACGGCCAGAGGTACTTGATGGTAACCCTGATACGCGTCCAACATGGAGATGGGTTTGCTACCAGCCGTTGAGTCGACCATCTGATCGCGGAAGTTGATGCAGACAACCACTTGTTATCAGGTTTGGCCATGAAGCCCACATTAACTAGCCAGACCGGGAATTGGACCTCCCTAATGTGTCCGACCTCCAGCAGCTTCTCGATCTCCGCCCGGATGACTTTGTTCTGTGCTGCACTGAAATCCCTCTTGCGTTGTTTAACGAGTATGGCATTTGGATACACGTGCAAATGGTGCTTGGCAACTTCCGGTTGGACCCCGTGGAGATCCTTTACTGACCAGGCGAACATGTCCTAGTTCCGTGCCAAGAATTCCAACAGTGGCTGCCTTAATTCGTCAGGCAAGCCTGTTGCTACCCTGACTTTGGTTTCAGCCTGGTCTAGGAGTGGCTGGGCCTCCTTTTTGTCCTCGTGCAATTCTGCCTAAGGGGATGCCTGCATCATATTGCAGCTGGTAGGGGTTCGTCTTGACTTCTAACTTTCTGTCTGAACGTCGTCCATATAGCATCGGCATGCCATTCGCTGATCCCTTTTAACCTCTCCGACCTTATCGCCGACCGGGAACTTTATCTTGAGGTAAAAAGTTGAGACCACTACTCAAAATTCATTGAGGGCAGGTCATCCCAAGATGACGTTATAGGTGGAGGGGCGTCCACGATTAGAAAGGTGGACCACCTAGTTTATTTCAGGGGTTCTTCGCCGAGGGACATGGCCAAATGTATTTGTCTGATTGGCTGCACCTAGTTTCCAGTAAACCTGAACAATGGCATAGCCACTAATTCCAACTGGGACGGCTCGATCTGCAATTGGTCGAAGGCTCTCTTGTACAGTATGTTTACTGAGCTGCCTGTATCCACGATGGTGCGGTGGATCTGATAATTGTCAATTACAGCAGTGACGACCAACGTGTCGTCATGGGGGACCTCCAATCCTTGCAGATCCTGCGGCCCAAAACTGATCTGAGGGTCTTGCGCCTGGGCAACACTCATCCCCACCTGATGAATTTCCAGCCGACGTACCTGGGCTTTTCGAGCTCTGTTAGAGTCTCTTCCAGTTGGTCCACCCGAAATCATGTGGACCCCTCCTCGAACGACATTCTGTTGATTGGCTTGGTCTTCATCCACCTCTTCAGGCTCAGCCTGCCCATCCCGGGGAAATAAGTTCCGAGCAGCAGGTGTGTTCTGCCTGGGTTCTCCTATTGCTAGGAAAGTCGTGGGACCCTGCCCCAACCTAGGCAGCTTCTTGGGGAGACCTGACGCCCCCATCCCTGAGCGATTGGGGTTCGACCTCTCTCGACCTGTTGGCATTCTTTGGTGCTATGTGTATTATTTTAGTGGAAAGCGCAATAAGGCTTCCATCGGGTCGGCAAACATCCCTGCGCTACTTGTTGCACGTGCCTTCGCTCCATCTCCACTCGATCAATCGCCCCTCTAGGGCTGTGAATGGGTCCACCTGGCGAACGATTGTTATGTGGGGGACTAGGTGTTGGGGCGGCACCGGTTTCCTTTTTCCGAACGGCTTGGGCTTCTTCCACATTGATGTATTTAACAACTTTCCCCAAAAGACTGTCAAAGTCCTTTTGGGGCTTCCTAATCAGCGAACAAAAGAAATCTCCTTCCTGTAACCCCTGGGAGAAAGCGCTAATAAGAACCTCAGGGATAGCGGTCGGTATGTCCATAGCCACCCTGTTGAACCTCTGGATGTAGGCTTGGAGCGATTCCTTTGGACCCTGTTTCAATGCAAACAGGTTGAGGTTGATCTTATGATGCCTCTAACTGCTTGCGATGTGTTGCATGAACAACCTCTTGAGCTCCCCGAAATTTGACACAGACCCGCTCGGGAGCCAACTGAACCATTGCTGAGCCGGTTCAAATAGGGTTGTCAAGAACGCTCAGCATTTGACGCCCTCGGGATATTGATGAAGCAAAGCAGCGCTCTCAAATTTCATGAGGTGTTCTTCGGGATCGTTGGTTCCCGAGTACTCCGGTATGGTGAAGAATCTGAGATGCTTGGGGACCAGGTCCTCAAGGATCTGCAAGGAAAACGGGCAGCGCATTGGGGGAACTGGTGTAGAGTCGGCCAAACCCTTCCCCTTATCTGGACGTTGCTGGTGCGTCTAACTGAACGCGAATGCCTCCGCGGGATTAGAGTGAGCCTCATCTCCTCTGGCTCGGTAGAAAGCAAGTGGAAAGGGGATTGAGATGCCTTCTGGCCTAACGGCATTTCCCCGACCCGCCAAGTTGCCCACAGCTGAGGGCTCCGGGAACCAAGTCGCGGGGCTACTCGTATGCAGGGGCAACTGGGGGCCTTCTGGGCTCAAGCAGCCATTAGGAACTCGTACTCCTCTGGCGTGATGGTAACCGTCAATCGGTTGGGTTCGTCCATCTTCTGCTCCCGATCAGGTGAAATGTCCTCCTTCTAGCGCCAAATATGATCCTGTCGAAGAGCGAGATGGACTCCCAACTTGATGGCGAGGCTAGCTTGTCAATGGAGAAGGATGGGTGATGCTGAGAACTATTCCGGCCAAGGAGCGTCCATCCTGCGAAAAAGACGACCGTCAGCAACCCACCGGGAGAGTTTCCCAGCAAAGCTCTTCGACGATCAAGTCAAAATCCGATGGAGAAGATGAAGCTAATGAAGAAATGACTATAGCTAAAAAAAATGTATTACGCATACCTATAGGTGAAGGAAGGAAAGTCTTATATAGCCGGGGGAGCCGACAACCTCTACCCCCTTTTTGTCTCATGCGGGGACAGAATCAGGGACCACTATCAGGTCGCCGACCAGTACCGTCTCATCCTAACATACACAGGGGGCGCCGTGGTACGGGTTATCAGAGCTTATCAGGAATGTTCTGTGTCAGCGAGATATCCGCGATTCAAACACGAGTGGTGTCAGGCCCGAGCTGGCGTGCGCCGACTCTGGTACTATCTTTATCTGCGTGGTGTCAGAGGGTAGGTACTACTGCAAACAACAACAACTTCCGAGCCAGAGCGCACTAAAGGTGTGCGCCGATCAGCAATCTCAAGGGACACCAAGCTGTGAGACAAACGGCACGCCGGTCGGAACATATGCGATGTGCCAAGTCATGGGGTACTCGGACATCGACCGATCGACTTGTCCCCTGAAATACAGAATTATAACGTAAGGAGTACGCCGATCGACTGATGTTAGGTTGCACATTCGGTGCCCCCGAATGGGGCTAGTTCAAGACTATAACCGGCCAGCTATCCAATCGGGATATTCGATCCGGGTGGAACTCAGGCTAGTGACGATCTATCTCGTTTCATGTCCTACCACGCCTGGCTATCCGGCCTCCTTTTAGAAGTGACCCATCTTTACAAAATATCATGTTGATCGATCAAATTTCAGATGAGTTAGATCAGATTTCAGATGAGTTTAGGCGGGATCGATAGAAAATATATCTTTATTTTTCCCCAACCTTAAATCATTTAAGGCATTGTGGAAGAATATTTTATTTTTCTCACTTAACCTCTAAAACTTGTTCATTATTATACCTGTACTCGCACTTAATAAACAAATCATAATTTCAAAAATAAGTTTAACTTAAACACCTTATTAACCACTTTACCGATAATCATGATAATCCGCATTGAGCCAATACTACCTCTAAGAGAGTGTGATATATCATAAATTTGAAATTTGAAAGTTAACTATAATATATTATTGAAAAATATTTATTTGGATAGTAGATATGAGAATTTTGATTATCAAGAAGAAACTCTATATATAATTTTTTTTTATTTATCCTGACGACTATAAACAATTTTCACAAATCGAATTGATTATTTTAGATTTGATTATTATCTGATTAATCATAATCAACATTGAGTCTGTGTTCAATTGCTCTCGGTGATATTGTATAAATGGGACTGATATCCCTATAAAGATGTCAGGCATGTACCTTTAAAAAAAAATTCAATCCTTAATCTCTTAGCGCTCGACTATAAATAAATTCCATGATTTTCTATCAGGATCAATTCTAGATAGACACGTGTTTTTGAAAAGAAAAACATGCTTTTAATTATTTGATAATTGAATATAAATTAATTTCATAATTTACTTTCCAGACCATCTGAACAGGGATTATGAGAGTTGTTTGAGCCTTGAGGTGAATGGAGATGACTCGTTCAATGGACTCACGGTTTTCCAAAAGCTTCTTCGTGATTGTTTTCCTTGCATCATTACTCCCCTCACCTTGGGTCACACGGTCAATGCACAGTAATCTGCTTGTGTCTTTAATGCTTGTGGAATAAGATTCGAGGTGATTCGATTGATATTTTTCTTCTCTTGACAGGTCCTTTTTTTTCTTTTTTAATGTCTCCTTTAAGGATATGCTGCGAACATTGGCTGCCCCATAAGGCAATAAGATTTCACTAGTCAGTGCGGCGTGTCAGGGAAATCCTCCTCCCTGCTATTTCTATTGGCCATGCCTTTGGCCAAGTTCAGGTAAGTCTTACAAAGTCATTCTCTTAAGACCTTTTTTACGTGACAAAATCTGATCCGTTCGTCTTCGTCCTCATTAATCTATTTTAAAATTAATATAAAAAAAATAAATCATAAAAACTACTAATTCAAATAGTATGACTAACTCATAAAAAAAATAACACATTAACTTTATCAAATTTTCACCCTCAAACATCAAAATGACAACAATCACGCACTAAGCATCACCCATGAGGACACCCTTGAGGCCTTTTCTAGTTTACTGCAAATGTAACCACAGATTGATTGGATTTAATTTGTTCCATTTTTTATTTTCATTTTCTAGAAAATCATATTTTCTTATTTTCTGAAAAATAATTTTCTTTTATTTTCTAATTTTTCAAAAAACAATATTTTTTTTAAAAAAATAAAGTTGAAAAATATAAACCAAACACGTTTTCCAAAAAATCACATTTTCTAAGAAAAAAATAAAAATAAAAAATAAACCTACCAAACACTCCCTAAATATTGCTTATCACAAACTGAACATCACACTCAGTCAGTCTCTAGTGCTTAGTTCTCGTACATATTCCTCTCGAGGTTCGTTTTCTACATCCATCAGGTTGAGCTCCTTCATAGCTATGAGAAACTTGCATCGAGTCAATGGAAGAAAATGTCATCTAAAGATGCAATGAACAATAACGGGAATAACCATAGATTTTGTGTTTTCCCACGCTGTCTTGCTTGAAAATTCTGCGTTTTAGAATCCATCCAACCAAATATCTTGATGTCAACAAGCAAAATCAGTTCCCATGCACAGGAACTTCTTCAGAATTCAGTTTCATGCTCCACAACTTGAAATTGCATCGCCGTGGACAAGTCTCTGACGTCGATGGCAAACAAAAGCTCTGCAAAACAAAAAAATTGTTGATGGTAAGTCAGTTAAATCACATCTTGATAATTTGAGCATATTATTGCACAAAATTAGACAGCTATGTAATCAACTAGAAACGCCTTGGGTGGTGTGTCTAGATGCAAACTAAGATAAGGTGAAGAAAAAAAACAGATATGCTGATTGCATGTACCTGTAACTAAGCAATTCTCCGGAGCAGCAAAGCCAAAATATAACAGAGACACGAGTCCACAGAAGACAAAGCAACAATGAGCAAAGCCACAAGAACAAGGGTAAGACTGGCAGTCCTCAACTAAAGATGAAAAACCAAAAAGAAGTTTTAGAGTAACTAACATTTATAATTTTTTCGAATGGCAAAATGACGAAAACATGTGCTGAATCATTGGAGTTAATTACTGAAGAAATGTATGTACCATGAACCAGAATATACAAAGTCTAAGATTAACACACCTGCAACATAAGCCTAAACCAATATAATGAACTTAAGACGGTTTACAATAAACCAATTTATGCTTTTGATGTCATAGCCATATTGCTCTTCAATTTGAGATCCTTGATTTTTCAGATTTGCTACAGCCAATGATTTAGTTGTGATGCATATAATGATGCAACACAGAAGTGATTCAAACATTTACAATGCTCTGATATAACTTGATTATTTTAGCCATCACAAAGGCATGTGTTGGTTTGGTGAGGTGTCAGAGAGGCAATGGGGTGGTGGCTCGAGTGTCACTATAGGCATGGAGGGTGGCAGAAATTTTGGATGTGTTAAGGTAATGGAGATTTAGAAGAAGTTGGAATATTGAACATAAAATTCAGCTTTGATATCAAATAAGCACAAAGCATCAAGAGGAGAAATTAGATACCAAAGCTTCTAATACCACTTAATGTAGCACGAAAATTGTTATGATACCAAATAGAAATAACACAAAGAACAACTATCTTAAGTAGAAATTAGACCTCTCACACTGAGAAGAAAACTCACAAGAACTTTATTAAAATTGAATATCTTGCACTAGAGCTTTTTATAGAATGAAAAGTGACTTACTTTTCTTTAAAATAGCATATTCCCTATTTACTTAGGGAATTAATATTTTATTAGGATAGGTTAATTTAGAGATAACTCATCTATTAACAAAGTAATTAGAGAACTTTTCAAGGCTATTTTTCTAAAAGAATAAGTCTTTTTTTGGTACTATAAAAGGGATCTCAAACAATAACAGATATTCTTCACTTTTATTAATTTTTTTAGAGTTTTCTTCTCTATGTAAGAATTCTAATTTATAGTTATCTCTATGCTGCATCAAATCAGCCAAAATTCCGGCACCATTTATCCACATTTTCATAAAGCCTTCAATTGTATCAAGCTTTGGAACCAAGACCTATTTTTGATGCTACATGCCATTCAAATGCCATAACTGTTCGTGAACAAGCACATAACTTGTACCATTCCTCTGCTAGGATCTGCATCTCTCTAGTGCAGTTAATCCTTGTGTAAGAAGCTATACTGAATTCAGCACCATGCATACTCCAAGCAAGCTTTTTGTATTCCCATGAAACTCCAATCATTCGCTATACTCTTCATGAAAGACGTTCTTTGAGTTAACTATCTCTATTGTGAGGCTTAAGATAACTTTTGAACCACATTTCCTAATGTCCCGAAACACTTAAATTTGGTGCTCCATGTTAGGCAAAAGCCCTCAACGAAATGGATGCATTTCTGCTTAGGTCGAGTGATGGATGGCCTTTCACTGTCACCAAATATGGCATTTTGTACTGTGTACCCTTTCAATCAACTAAGCCTTTGACTAATAGAAGTTTTATGTCTCAACTAAGCTTAAATTTTAATCTGATTGCCTCATCCAATATTTTAGCTATTAATATTTATTCTAGTTAGCCATTTTATTTTCCTTAAAGCCAAGCACATAAATTCATACCCAATACCCTAACATATAACTGTGCCTTCATTGAATTCTTATAATTGTTTCACAAAAATTCAGCTACTATAAGGAGGGGATTTCATAAGCTGCATCTAAATAAAAAATATAATGGCTATCGATACACCATATTTGATCTTCCAATTCATGAGTTCATTTTCAGAAAGACAAAGTTAACAATTTTTATCTCCAAGTTAACAGTTGACAAAGTTTATAGAAGAATTACTAAGAAAATCAAGGTTCTAAAATTCGTTAGGCGCTAATCGAGTGTCAGACCAACGCCTAACGCCTAGCGCCTAACGCCTAGCACCTAGGCAGGGACTAGGCGCAGATAGGTGGATTCCTCGGTATCAATATAATTAACATAATAAACCATATATTATAACTCCAACATAATAACATCAAATTTAAAATGAATTCAAACTTCAAAATTACAAACTAATAAAATATCATAGGACACAAACTCAATATATCGGACACAAACTCAACATCAAATTTATTCTACTTCTTCTCCATAATTTTCAACAACTTGTTCTTCATCGAACACAAACTCAATATCATCATTGCGTTCCTCCTCTTCTTCATAAGATTCAAAATCATCCTTGTGAAATTCTCTCTCTCTAGAGCTTCTTCGGGTTGTAAATTTATTAGAATTTTGTAATTTTAAATATAAAATTATTAGAATATAAATAAATTAATAAAAATTATAAAATGTTTAATTTTAAATATATTTTTTATATAATTGATTATGATAATTTAATTAGGATTTCTAGAAGCTTATTCGAATTATCCATATTTAGTTGAGGAAATGTTTAAATTAAATAAATAATAAAATTTAAAAAAAAAAGAAAAAAACAAATAATCGGCCGCGAGAGCTAGCAACCTCGCGACGGGTCCAGCAGTGCCAGAGTCATCGACGAAGGCTTCCAGCAACGTCGTATGCCTCCGGCAACGCCTCCAGCACCGCAGGATCCCGCGACTCCGAAAGCGTCACAAGATGCATCCACACATCGCGGGACGCTTCTGGCAGCACCAAACGCATTGCAGGAGGCATCCGGCGTCGCCGGAAGCATCCCACGAAGCGTCTAGCGCCGCCAGAAGCATCGCGGGATGCAAAAAAAAAAAAAAAAATCTGTAAAAAAAATACAGGGAGGCTTCCGGAGAGGAGTCGAACACGACGACACGACGTGAGGCGTGAGGGGCAGATGAATCGACCGAATAGGTGTTAGGCCTTTTTTTTAAAAAAAGTGTTTCGGCGGCGCCTGGCACCGTACAAGGCCGCATAAGCTGGCCGCAAAGAAGCTTTCCAAGGCGGTTGTCGGACGCCAAGCGTCTAGGCGCCTGCCTAGGCCAAATTTTCGAACAAGAGGGGAAAATAATATGGAAAACATTTCTTCATGTCACTAAATCTAACAATCTGTTTTATTATGAGACAACTATTTAACATTATGAACTTTATCAAATGGTCTTATCTGAAAAGCTATCTAATATTATGAACAATATAATATTCTTATGAACTTAGTAAGACAACTATCTAAAGGAGCCATTGGATTGTCCCTTAGACTAAATTTATGAATCAATCTTGCAGCCTCAACTGACTATCACGTTGGTTCCAGTGGATTAACAGAGTTAACTCAAACACCTACTGACCTCACATCTAAGACAGTTGTGTTTGCAAAACATAGATACTCATGCCAAACTATTGTGGCATCAGGATGCATAATCCAAGAAAGTAAATGACTGCAGCAGTGACACTGCTCTAAAAGACACAAATTAACGTGCAGAGTTTTAAAAGCATGGCGTGTCACAGGCCAAAAAAAAAAAAAAGTAAAATCCAATTTGGTACTTTGTGCCATTTAAAATTTATATCAAATCAACAATGTTTGGTTCGTCATTTCAATGGGATCAGATGTTATCTCATATTGGAATCAAGTAATGGCAAAAGTAGTAAACCAGGTATAAAAATGCCTTGGATGTAAAACCAAAAAAATAATTTATCTGGCTAAGAAGTCCATTATGGCAAAGAATAACTTGGTCTTCTATTACTTTCAGGCATACATACCGTGCTTTGAAATGTTGGCCACTCTATGTACTTCATCTGGCTAGGCTGCTCAGCTAAGAATACTGCTACAGATTTCAAACTCCTATATAAACAAGGAGAGAGGACAGTGATTTGGCAAACCTTGTTAACAGGAAGCAGCAACATATGCTCATTTAGGGGGAAAAAAACCCACTTACCATGCAGTATCCTTCACCACGTTTATCCAAAATGGTTCTTTGTCAAAACCATCTCCATAAGATAATCTAGGATGGCCATTACTTCTTAATGATGCACATATGAGATTAGAACTCGAAAGTGATTTTGTAACAGCTCGTCCAGTATTCTATTAATATAGTAAATTTAATAAAAACAAATAAAAAATGACTCCAACAATCATTCATTTAAACATGTACAAGATAGACTGAACAAGACCTTAACAAAGGAAAACTTGGTCTTGCACGGCCGGTGAAATGTTATTGAGACAGTGAAAGGCTTGAACAAAATTAGACCTAGAAGGAGGATACATTACACAAGTAAGATATTCATCAAGATCAAAACAAAATATTCAATCATGCATCTCATGAATAATATGAATAAAATAGAGTAGGCACTGCAGACCGAAACCTGAACAAGGTGCCATGCCACCAGCAATTTCCATCTTCCGTTTATGATATTCAAAACAAAGCAAAACAAAAAAGAAAAAGAAAAATGAGATATCATACTAGAGTGATAAATGCCAAATAGACTTCAAAGATGGTGAATTTGTAACAGTTTATCATTGATGGAAAATGGAACAAAAATCAAAATACCAACAATAACAATAGAAGAAGAAAATTTAAAAAAAAAACAGAGAGGCGAGGCAGTTTGAAAGAACTGGATATGTTTGATGTGATTATGTTGCTTTGCTGAAGGGATAAAAAGACAAATTTCAAATAAGAAAAGCTTTTCCAAAATGTAATAGTAAGATACTATTGAGCTTTGTCATACAGCAGAATGATAGTTGATGCTGCAAATTAGACAATTTCATAGAAGATAAACATCTTCTATCCAAAATGAGGTAACCATTTATTTTTCTTAATATCACTGATAAAATCCAAAAGAAGCATACTCAATTTGAATCATTCAGTACGATGCACAGAAAGACACATAAATGATGCATCTTTCGACAGAAGAAACTTTACAATCTTATTGTTGTAAAAGGATGAACCATCCTTTATCCATTAAATAACCCCGGCCGATTCTGACGGGATCGGAATGAAAAGTCTGCAGGGATCGCCGGAAATCCATATAAATCAAGGGATTTAGGGTAACATCGAGCGTACTTTGAAGGTTCAAGCGTCCAAGATCTCTCCTCGCCTTGCAGAGTCGTCGTACCCAGGCAGAGAGGGATGATCAAGACGGTGGAAGGGAGAGGAAGACCTGATCTTGGCAGCTCGTGCGACGGCCGAACGAGACGGGGCGGAGGAGATCGATCGAAGCGTGTGCGAGTTACCGCTTGGATTTTACTAATATCGAAAAGAAATGACGTGTTTAAGTGACAAATCTCAACAAAAAGTTGGTTGGTATTATACATATAATAATTTTTGACGAGTTCATCGTATCCCTCCAGATATAATTTGATTCGGGATAACGATCGGAGACTGTCAATGATATCCGAGTGATAATCGGACGTGTGCATATAAAATATCACGTCATTTATTAAATGTTTCATTAAATTTTATCACTGAATGAATCATAGCTCTATCAAAAAAATTTAATATACGAGAGTAAACTGAATTCACAACGTATGACGTGATATTTTTATCATAGATCCGATTATTATTATTATTTGGACACCGAGAGCGGTCGAAGCTCCGAACTAAATTATAATCTGAGAATCAAAGAATTTACATATATCATTTAAAAAATAATTATTAAATTAATTATTAAATATTAGTATCGGATTAATCTTCTCAAGATCAAACAAATTTAAATAATTAACCTGGATTTTAGTTTTAATTCTTAAACTATTAAATTCTAGATACTACGGTCGAATTCTCTTGAAAGATGCGATCTTCTTTGAGATCCGGAGGATTAGTTTATTTGCACAAAAGCGATAATGTTCCTATCTCGTGGTTGAAATCTAGATCAAGTTATAATGCTTATTTATTTTTATGATTTTTATAATTAAAATATTCAATTATTCAAACTAATTAATTAATTTCATCATTAAAAATTTCTCGTCCAGGTGGCAAGATAAGTTGGGCTCATCCAAGCAATTATAGGAAGAATTTAACTATAATCGATCCTTAATTATCACATATTTTATAAGATTTTTTCCTTCAAATATTGAGACATGAATCCTAGGGTATTAGGTTTTTAGACTGTCCATCGTGAGCGCTTTCCGATTTACCCTAACTGTCGGTGAAAAACTTTCATGAAACTATAACGATCGTCTGAGATTTGACGTTACCTAACTTTATTAATCATTTTTTATTTAAGTATCAATAATATAATTATAAACTTTAAAATTTTAGATTTAAATCTTAAAATCAGATATTATTATATCAAAATATTATTTATCAATTTGATAAAATTATTTAAATTTAATTAAAATCATTTTAAAATAATTATAAAAAATATTAAGTATACTTATAAAAACTACTATGTAACTTATACAATACTCGATTAATGGGCGATGGCAGGTGCCCTTAACATTATTATTAAAGCATGTAGCTCCTCGTTTTTATGTCGTGATAATTCAAAACTTATCACAAGCTAAATCGATTTTTGCCGGTCCTGTTTCCAGTAAGTTGGTCAGTGATTGGGTTATTTACATCACACGGAAATGGCCGCCTCCACCGCCAAAGCAATAGAACCCTCATTTGTCGGAATTTAGAAAAATTCTCATCGCAAACTCAAGCGAGGCCGGATACTCTATCCCGGATCCGGCCTCTGTCCCTCTGTCTCGTTCGTCGACGAGCTGTCCGATCGACGATCGGACATCATCGACGGCTTTTGACCGCCGTCCCGAACAAAATTATACCCTGGGTGTACGGTGAATCCGTCGAGTATCGCCGTAATTGTGATGTTGTCGTATTCAACGTCGAATCCGCTTGAGATTGCAATGCGACGATTCCGACCGATTCATCGTTCTCGGAGGATATCGTCTTACTCGGGACAACGATAAAAAATTATTGGTGGAGTCCGATCATCGATCGGACGGCTCGCCGACCAACAAAACTCCGCGACAGACCTCTGTCCCGGGACAGGGGATCCGGCGCCAACTCAAGCCGTGGGCATCTCCTCATTATCTTACAGTTACTGGATATGACAGGAAATAAATTCTTTATAAAAACTTTCTCGCTAGAAGATTGTTTTAACTTGTATAATCAATTCTGCGAAACAACTTTTGAATGCGTTGAGCCAATGAGAGACAACATAACCTTAGATTTTTACCGACACAGACAACAAAACTCACAAACCAACCGAGAAAATTCACAGAACAAAATGGATTCATTCATTCACGATTCAAAAGGAAGGCGACGCTATCGTCGTTTGGGAAGTTGCGGAGGCAGCAAGGGACGCAGAGTTAGTCACTTCATCGCCATCACTGCCATCATCTCTATCTCTACTGCATGATCTGGGCAATACTTGTGCGGCTTGCTGCTGCTGCTTCGGAGACCTCGAGTCCAATGGGTGTCTTGCCACCGGCGCAAAGACTCCGCCGGAAGGAGCACAAGAACCGCCGGCAGGCGGCGGCGGGACCAAAATGCCACCGACCAACACAATCTGCGGCGCCGGGGTGCTGCTGGTGCTGCTGTTGCTCTGAGCTGCCGTGCCTGGTCGTCTATCGTGCAGTCGGTATTTCTGAACAATAAAAAGCAACTTGATATCAATCTCTTGGAAAATTTCTCAACTCCTACATTTCTCCACAGTCGTCAGTCTAAATCATAAACTTGGATGGATGCAGAGAATTAATCTCTCCCCATCAAGGACTTGAATGGTTTGTACGATCCCTGGGTCCGCCGAGCTAGATTATTGCGGTCCACGCATGTCTGGAATCTATCGATCTGGATGCTAATCCATGTACCTAATACGCCAATTGGGAGGTTCTCGTCCTTATCATGGTTAACCGAGCATGAAGTATGGTGCAAGAAATAAGAAGAATCAGAGCTAGCTCCATGAGGAATTCAATTAACTTGTGGATAACAGCTGAAGAGATCTTTGTCTTCAAGAAAAAACAAGCATCAAGCTTCATGAGGAATCATTCATGGCGAGAATCCGATTCTTTGCTTGAGTGATATGATATCAATAAAAAAAAAAAAAAAAGTGGCGTCCAAATTACCTGCAAATGGCTCTTGACTTCGTCGTTGGTGAGCCCATCCACCTTCATCAGCTCGCGGATCTGCTTCGGGGTTGCAACTGAGACGAATTAAATCCAAAATTTAGAATTTAGTCTTGAAATGAGGCGTGAGGATGAAAGATGTGAGTTGTGGGGTTTACCATGGGCACCGCCGAGCAGTTGAAGGGCGTCGACGAAGAGGTGGTGGAGCTCCGGCGACCAGCAGCGTCTGGTTTTTCGATTAGTCTGATATTGCCTTCCCTTCTCCTTGTCTCCTCTGGTGCTACCGTTACCGCCGCATCCTCGGCTACCACTGGCGCTAGTTGTAGAACTAGCGGCCGCCGCTGTCGACACCACCGGCGGTGGGGCAGCGTGCTTCTCTCGCTCAAAAGGTTGGAAAGCGCCGCCCGTCTTCTTCAGGCTCACAGCTATAGGCTTCACAGGCGGTTCCTACAATCCAGCTGCAACATATGAAAACCTACACAAAGAGAGGGGAAAAACTCAATAAATCAGCTGCTCACCACTCTCGGGCCAGTGTCGGCGCACTGATTCCATAGATGGACAGATCTAAGCCAGTCCGGCTTCGCATCAGAGCCGCTGGCCTCCTGCTCACCTCTCTCGACCTCCTCCTCCGCCGTCGACGCTAAACTAGGTTTTAGAGGGATGAACTCTGCCAATACCGGCTCATCACCTCTCCCTAACCTCTCCTCCTCACACATCTGCTCCTCCACGCTCTCGATCGCTGCACCGTCGCCGCCATTTCACTAATCGAAATCGAGAAATAACCAAAAATCGGATCAGAGAAAGAAGAGGAACCGAACCTTGCGTGACGAGTTGAAGGCAAAGCGGCAGCTCTCTCTGGAAGACCTCGATCTTCTTGCGCTCTTCCTCGAGCGCGCGGATGTAGTCATGGCGGAACCGCTGCCCGCGCTCGACCATCTCCATCTCGATTTGGGCGAATCCTCTCCGGCGATCTGGTCTTCGATGGGCGGCTTGGAATCCAATAAGGGATCGAAGGAGAAGAGAGAGGAACTGAGGAATCGGGGACGGGTCGTCGCGTAAAAATAAAAATAAAAATAAAAATAAACCGAATCTTTTCTGATCAAGGGTCGAGAGATCGGATCGGGTTGGTTTGGATTGGAGCGGGAAGGTGGGGTTGCGGCGGTCCGTAGACTCGCGTGATGTCGCAAATGAATAAGCATTAAATGGGATAACAGAGAAGGGTGCAACATGGGTATTCGAGTTGCAGGTGGAAATGGGATTTCGTTGCGTTGTGCTGGGGCAGCCGCTGACGTTGGTGGGATAAGATCGGAGGCGGACGGTGGGGATCTCGCTGCGAGGTCCATCGTGCGGTCGAGATGCCCGCAGGTGGCAGCGGAAGGAATCAGGAAGGAATCTACCGCCTACCTTCCACGCTGATCAGGTACGGATAAGGTCGGAGGAGATGCTGGAGATTTCCTCTCGCAAATTATATATATATATATATAGGGAAGTTCTCCTACGAAATAGTTTTGTACGACTCGTGCGGACCTGCCCTCGTGGCAGGTCTGCGTGGCACGGGGATGAATTAAAAAAGACGCTAGACGCTGGGCGAAATTTTCACGCGACCGCAAACGAAGCCCTAAATCCTTCCCTCGCCGTTTCGCACGACTCCTTTCTTCTCGCCGCACCGGCCTCCCTCGCCGTCTTCGCGCCGAACGACCGAAGCCGGGGCTCCCTAACTCTCAGCCGAAGCCGGAACTCCCTCCCTCCCTGCCTCCTCCTGCCCGTGCCGCCCTCGCTGCCTCCTCCCCGTGCCGCGAAGCCCTAACTCTCAGCCGAAGCTAGGGTTTTCAGTGCAAAAGACGCTGCTTCGGCTTCCCCGTGGCGCTCTCACTCCCTTGCCGCAACGAAACTGCAAAAACCATAAGTTTCTGTGTGTTTTGATTGCTAGGGCTTCGTAAGTTTCTGTGTTAAGACAGAAACTAGGGTGTATTAGTGTAATCCCTGACTGCTAGGAGTTGAGTTGCTGAAGTTAAAATTCTTATTAAGTGTTATAGTGTTGGAGACTTTCATCGAGTTCAATTGAGGAATAACATCCATGTAGTTTATCCTAAATGCTTGAGACTTTGTATTTGTTTTAGCAATCCTGATATACTTGTTAGCATGCTTTATGTAAAATTTGTATTTAAGCAATCCTGATATAGCTTCTTGTGTTATGAATAATCTGTATTTATTTTATGTAAAATCCTGATAGCTTGTTTTTTGTTATATGAGCTATGTTTCGTTTTATGCTTCATTTTAGGTAATCCTGTTTTTTTGTTAATAAATTATTTATTAAGAATTCTTGATCTCTTGATATTTTGTTATTCTTTCCTTTTAGTCTTCATTCTTGATTTTCTACTTTGTTGGAACTATGTTATACCTGCAATTTCTATTTAGGGCGTCTAGAAATGGAAAGGCAAAGAGTTGATGATCAGGACTATATTCCTCAAGTTGCAGATCATCGAAAACCAAAAATTGGAATGGAATTTACATCACTAGATGAGGCATATTCATTCTATAATCAATATGCACGAGAAGCTGGATTTAGTTCAAGGATCCATACGAGCAAGAAAAATAAGATAACAAATGAAGTGACTTGGAAACAATTTGTATGCTTTAAAGAAGGGCATGGAAAAACTGATCAAGTGATAAGGGAAAGAGCACGTGGTGCAGTTAGAACGTGTTGTAAGTCCAATATTGCATTTGTCAAGAAACAGACTGGACCTAATTGGGTTGTCAGTAACTTCATAGAAACTCATAATCATCCGCTTTCGACTCCATCAAAGGTGCATTTGCTACGCTCGCATCGTAATATTTCAACAGCAAAGAAAACATTGACAAAGCAATTTTCAGAGGCAAATGTACCTACTTGTCAACAAATACGCTTATTGGAGATAGAGCATGGGGGGCCTGAGGGGGTTGGTTGCACAGAAAAAGATATTAGAAATTTAGAAAGAAATCTAAGAGAAGAACAAAAGGGTATTGATGTTGAAACATTAATTGAGTTTTTTATATCTGAGCAAGAGAAGAATTCATCTTTTTTCTTTGATTATGAGACAGATTCAGATAACAGATTTACTAGGTGTTTTTGGGCTGATCATATATCAAGGAGAGCATACAGTGTATTTGATGATATAGTTGTATTTGATACGACATATAACACTAACAAATATGGTTTGATCTTCGCACCATTTGTAGGAGTTAATCATCATCATCAGACAATTCTTTTTGGTTGTGGGTTTCTAAGTGACGAGAAAGCTGATTCTTTTGTTTGGTTACTTAACAAGTTTATAGAAGTCATGCCTACAGGTCCACCAAACGTTATCATCACTGATCAGGATCCTGCTATGACAAAAGTCATTGCACAAGTTTTTCCTCATACAATGCATAGATATTGTTTGTGGCACATACTGAATAAATTTTCAGAAAAATTACCCCCTTTGACTTTTCGAAATCACTATCAATGCATAAAGAATGTCATTGTAAATTCTACCACACCTAATGATTCTGAGAAGTCATGGGAAGAGACTATCAAATGTGCAAATTTGGAGAATAATGATTGGTTGTCCTTGATGTATGAATTGCGACACAGATGGACGCCAGTCTATTTTAGTTCTATATTTTGTGCTGGAATGTCAAGTAGTCAAAGATCTGAAGGTTCACATGCTTTTTTCAAGAGATATGTCTCAAATAAGAATTCCTTGATGGATTTTATCACCCGTTTTAATAGAGCACTGAGACATCAAAGACATAATGAATTAGTTGCAGATCATATTAATATGAATGAGCAACCCAAGACTATGACTACATGGCCAATGGAAACCCAAATGGTTCAGTTGTACACTAAAAAGAAATGGATGGAGTTTCAAAGTGAAATGACCGAGAGTCATAGTTATTATGTGCAACAGACATTTACAGGAGTTGACTCAGTGGTTTATAATGTGATGAAATTTCAAAATTCTTCTTCCTCCAAACCAAGGGTACTCACACATGACAAACAAAGGGATTATATTTCATGTAGCTGCACAAAATTTGAGTTTGAGGGCATTCCATGTAGGCATATGTTAACTTTTTTTCGCATAAACCAGATTTTTCATTTGCCTGATACATATATATTGAAACGATGGACACGAGATGTAAAAGTTGGAGCAATATATGATTTGGGAGAGCCAAATTTGAGGGAGGATTCAGATCCAGAAAGGTTGTTGATGTCGAGACACTCAAAGTTATCCTATAAAGCTTCAGTATTAATTGACGATGCCTCTTTAACTAATGAGGGGACAACCTTCGTGGATGAACAATTTGATTGTATCCATAAGAAAATTCAGGAGATGAACATTAATAGATCATGCCTTGATAAAAGTGAAAGGAGGAAATTTATGGATGAGGGACTTGGTATTATTGATCCTTCTTCGGTAAGGACAAAAGGATGTGGCAAGAGATTGAAATCATCGAAGGAGAAATCAGGATCAAATTCTAGGCTGTGTCGTGGATGCGGACATCGAGGAGTGTCATATGACAAACGTAACTGTCCATTTTTACAGCAACGGTATGTGTGCAATACGAATTCATATCCATTATATTTTTACTTGTAAATACAAACATCTTCTAATTACATTTTGTAAATATGTGAATGTGTTAATTATCATATCGATTGAAGATGGTAATCATAACAGTGTTGACACATATGAACCAAATTTGACATCAGTATCAGGTACTGTCATAATTTTAATTTATTAATTTATAGTCGTTCATTGTTGCAGGTTTGACAATAATAATTATTTTTATAGTTGCAGGTTCTAACAACATGCGCTAGGATGATTGGTATTATCTATGGTTGGTATTGCTTTTTGATATTACTACTGTTGATATTGTTTTGTATTAGCGTATTAGTGCTTGTTTTTTATTGCAATGGCAATGAAGAGCTTATCCTAAATGCATGACGTGGAGTTTTTTAATTTCTTCTTGCTGTATTCCCGTGAATTTTAATGAGATAAATTTTATCTTCCTGTAGGTTCACAAGGACTGCCTTCAAAGCCAGCCGTCGTGCCGTGAAAGAGTTTGATGAGTTTGATGTTGCGACGTCCATGTGAAAGAATCTGATGGCTTTTCCATGAAACTATCTTAGCGGATGAATTGTTGACGTTTGTAATTGTTTGTATGCTTCGAATGGCTTTTCCATGAAACTACGCATTTGCTTGTATTCTGGCACATTTACTATCTTAGCAAACTTGTATTCTGGCACATTTGCTTGTAATTCCAAGTCAATTTGTATTTCAGTACAGAAACTACGCTTCTGAAATCATTTATGAAAGTTTTCTGAACGGTCTTATGGAATTGCTGTAAAATATTCTGTACAGATATTTGCAATTGCTGTATAATGGTGGAGGAGGGTGAGAAACCAATTTTATGGAGGTTTCTCACCCTCCATAAGATTTGAACGGTCTGTAGAATTGCTGTAGAAACCGATCTTATGGAATTGCTACAAAAACCGATCTTATGGAGGTTTCTGGCAATTGCTGTAGAATTGCTGTAGAAGTTTTCTGAACGATCAGCAACTTTGCTGATCGGTCACAGAGAGTGGCTTGATAGTTTGAGTGGATGTTAGTAGTCAGGCTGGTTTTTGATGTGTTTAAGCTGGAGTAATATTTTCCTTAAATTTCCAACTCCTCTTCATCTTTTAGTAGACATGCTTTTACTTGGTGCAGGAGTCATCATCCTCTACAATTGTCAACTTCCTTCATAGCTATGAAAGTCAATCCAATCCAATACCGCTAGTTGGCTCAATCAGGGCACTCTTCATAGAGAAAAAATTGTCAAATGCTTATTTAATTAAAACATTTGGAGACTTAACAAGATAGCAAGTAATGAACAAAAAAAATAAGTCATTGTTTAAATTAAAACATTTGCAGACTTGACAGGGTAGTAAGTATGAAAAAAACACAATTCATTGTTTATACGATGATTTACCAATGGAATTCATACATAACATAACATGTCCAAATGGGAAATCATTGTTCAATGATTCATACAACAAACATCAAATTGCAAGAAAGAGGAAGTAAAAAGGGCCCAAATATAACATAACATCAATAGATATTTTTTATGGCCAAACATAACTACAACTCGGATAAAAGTTGAAACAACATGACATGTCTAATCACTGTCACTAATTTCTAATGAATCAACAAGTTCTGCTATCTTTTTCAATGTCTCCTTATATTTTTATTTTTTTTTCAGCCTTTGATAGTTTTTGCTCTGACTTTGAATTTGATCTCAAAGTCGAAGTTGCACATGATGAATTTGAAGTTGGTGCACATTTTATATTTAAGTGTGCTGGAAAAGCTTTTTGTGCCTCCTCTCTACTTTTGTAAGATTACGGCGCCCTTAAAACGCAAAACTTGACTTGATGCTTCCACCCACGTTTCATAAATGCCTGAATTATGTCCAACAAATACAAATGTTTTTCCCACATAAAAATAATATTCAGAAGTTTATATAAACAAAATATTAAAACTTAAAATAAACAACATACCATTCTTGTATAAAAAGAAATGAGGTCTTGCAAATTTCCTGCACAACAAAAAACAACAACAAAAAAAGAGGTTTGAAACTAATACTATTAATGATCACCAATAAAATTAACCATTTAATTTTATCTCATCATATAAATCATAACTAAATAAGAAATAAAAGAATATCATTTAATAATAAGAAATAGAAAAATCCTTAAACTAAGAAATAGAAGCATGCCATATAATTACATAACAGAACAACATTTCTAACTTATAGTGCACAAACCTTGAGTATGATCTGAAAAAATGTGATAATCAACCAGAAGTTGAATATGTGAAAAAATATGATCATCAATCATCATCCAAAATGTGATAATATAACAACTATGATCATATAACAAAATAATAGAAAACTAACAACACAACAGATCTGTATGTATATGAAAAACTAGAAAAATCAAGAAATCGAACACGCACACAAAAACAATTATAGTTTTTGGTTTTGATCTGTATGTATATGATCATAAAAACAATTCTAGTTTTTGATCATAAAAACTAGAAAAATCTGACAAAATATCAATAAAACTAAGAAATGATAGCATACCATCATCATACAAATATCAAGAAATCGAAATAATCAAAATTTGCAAATCATAGGAGAAATTACCGGCACAATACATACTAATCCATAAATTAGGACTTCCAATTAGTTAGGTTAGCTTCAGCTACAGTTAAACTCATATCAATTTAAACAAAATGTCACGCCCCCAGAGGCACATGCTTCCTCGAAAATCGGGCAGCATCTCCCCTGTACGGCGGACAATATGGGGCACATATACATCATATCTCCACCTAAATAGCTCAGCCACATGCGGCTGGCATCACAACAATAGGAAATAAACACAACCACGCAGTTTATATTGAAACAAAGTAAATGGATGGCTTAGCCATCTTAAACATGAAAGAATGTCTGCATACTAGTAATAACGACAAAATCCAAACCGATACTCGACAAGGAAACAATCTGCAGAAATAAAACAGACACTAAAACAAACCAAAACAAACCGACACTGGGACTGAGGGACTGGCAACTGGATCATCTCCTGGCTCCAAGCAAAACATCTATCTGCTACCTGAAACAACAAAAAGGGAAGCAGGGGTGGTGAGTCCGGGCGGACTCTGCGGGTATATGAGTAGACAAATAAGCATGGCATAAATAAGATAACGAAGTAGAGAATCAAAAGGTACAGTCCACAAGAAATATCAGATTTACCTAATCATGCATAATCAATATAATACGACATGGTATAAAAATCCGAATAACGACTAAGCAGGTATGGAACAACCCAACAATAATAATATCAAGATAGACATGCATGTCATACATATGCAACAATCATAGCTCATATAAGTGCATCATACACAAACAAATGCATAAAAGAAGTACGTATGCACATGATGCAATGACATGTGTCACCCCTGACGCCAGTCAAGCCGTCAACACATCCCATCTGTGTGACCGAGTGGGTAGGGCTGTGACAACTGTACCACTCCATCAACAACATCAATAACTAACATCAATAATAATACCACATAAGGCGTGGTTGAGTGGACAGGATGCTGGAAAATCAACACTCCGAACCCACGGTACATCGGGGGGGAGCTATCACACAATATCCCTCAAAAATAAACAACGGTGAGGGTGAGCCACCAACAACTCATCCCTCTAAAAACAACTGTGAGGGTGTCACTGTCTGGCATGACAGGACAAACACTCGCACTCTAACCACTACCATGACATCATGTGGTTGAGCGACTCGAGCAACAATATGACTAACGACGACTTAACCAAATGTAAGCCAACAGTCGTTAGTATGCAACGTGCAAGTATGGTGCATGATATACGATGCACGAATAACCGGAGAATCAACGATGCAATAAAAATCCCACAAGTAAAACATGCATCGATACAACCAACCCGAAACCGAAATCCAACGATTATGCACCTACACTACTAGGTAGGGTATTTCTAATGCCAAATAAACCTATCTGTGTTTAATGGACTTCTAAGTACTCGCGTACAAGCGGTACTTTACAGAACAGAAAACCAATCGAGGACTGTACAGATACGAATTTAGGAATACTCAAAGATCAACGAAGAATAAGTCTCAACGGCGATTTATAAATAACGACAAAGAACAAGGTCAAGCAATCTATAAGACATAACTAGCCATGCTTTAAGGTAAAAGAACTACTCGAGTACAAAGGAGAAGTACCCGCCTTATAATTGTAGAACGTATACGAACAGAACCTCCCGCGATCAACTGAACGAGTCTGAGATCAAGGTCCTGTATCAAGGACTAAATTTAGCTATTGCATAATTAAGACAAATAATAGCTAGGGCAAGAAGAAGATGAGAAACATACATGATGCATGCATCTGTATTACGCAGGTATACTAAAAATGTTGTCCAACATCACTTTGTGATGGTTTAGTGTGCATGTAATAAGACAACGATAATGAGCACAGACCTAATTAAAACAAAAAGGATGTCAATGCATAACTAGAAGGCTAAAGTCATATTAAGAACTAATCTTTGTATCTCCACTCTATCAAGAACTCTTCAGAGTTAAAAACAACATGGGCCATAACTGAAGAATTGCGTATGACTGTCTGATGTACTGATCCAGTGCAGTAATAGGACCAATTAATATTGTGTTCCATCTAGACCACTTTGATTAGTAGAACTTCTCAAAACTGGTAAAACTAGAAAGTGCCTAGCATCTAGTTACATCCAAACGAATCCAAAACAGAGCATGTATTGAAGCTAAAATCTATAGCCAAACTAGAGAAATTTCACCACGAACTTAATCACCTTCAACATCCAAAACTAATGTAGGCTTAGAACAAATCTTTCCCTGAACTACCACCACACCTAATTGATTCAAGGAAACTTAATACACAATCTAACCTTACTTGAATCGGCAGGAAGAAGAAAAGGGCAGTGATCGAGAACCCCTAATGGATGGTTGACGCAAGCAGCAGGACGAGACGAGGAACAGAGATAGGCTAGTAGTGGCGCCTTTGCTCTTGGCCGGAAAGGATCTGGCAGCGTCGACGCGCGAGGAAGAGGCGCTCGCGTGAGGGCGGCGACGCGTTCAGGGAAACTAGGCGCGTGGCTTCCTGCTCGTGTGCGCTGTAGCAACCTAAGGAGAAGATGGAGAAAGGTAAGGAGGAGAAGAAAAGGGCGAAGTACCGGAGAGACGAGGTGCGAACCGCTCGCGCACGGAAACCGCTTGCGCTCGGCAGAAGTTGACGTCGGCTAGGGCAGAACCGAAAGGAGTCGGGTGCGTTTCGAGAGGAAATAGGGGAAGTTAGGGCTTTAGGGGTTTAAATAGTTTTTTTTTCTGCATTTTTGCAAAAAGCCCCTCTAAGTTTCAGAAATTTACAACTAAGCCCTTTAAAATTTCAGTTTTCAACACAAAATTTCACTGAGCTCAAATGCAGATGAAACTACAATATACAGCAGGCCAAAGAACAAAAGCAAAACCTCAAGAACAGAAGATCAGAGATGATTTGGTGCATGTAATTTTCCTCACAACCTTGAACAGCCTCTTGATTGCATCATCAACAAGGGAAATTAAAAGATTAAAAAAAGAAGCGGGGAACCGTAGCGCACAGTGAAGGCGGAGGAAAATCGTATATCCTACAGCGGCGTCTCGAGAGGGCGAGGGAACCGTAGCTGTCGTCGATGGAGGCCGAGGCCGGGGAACCGTAGCGCACAGTGGAGGCAGCGAGGGCGGCACGGGTAGGAGGAGGCAGGGAGGGAGGGAGATAGGGCTTCGCGGCACGGGGAGGAGGCAACGAGGGCGGCACGGGCAGGAGGAGGCAGGGAGGGAGGGAGTTCCGGCTTCGGCTGAGAGTTAGGTGTTGATGCAGTCTAACCCTGATTATTATTTTGGTGTTGACATCGATTTTAGTTTAGGTTGATGATTATGATGATTATGATTAAGTCCTGATCGAGGATTAGGCAGGTTATGGAAAATCCTAGCTTAGAGGGCTAGGTGTTGGAAAATCCTAACCTGGAGGTTATGTGTGGAAAATCCTAGCTTGGAGGGCTAGGTGTTGAAAAGTCCTAATTCGGAAGGGTTGGGTGAAATTCCTAGCTTGGAGGGCTAGGTGAAAAGTCCTAACTTGGAGGGTTAGGTGAAAAGTCCCAACTTGGAGGGTTAGGTAAAAAATCCTGGCTTGGAGGGTCAGGTCCTAGCTTGGAGGGCTAGGTGTGGAAAGTTCTAATCGGAAGGTTGGGTGAAAAGTCCTAGCTTGGAGGGCGAGGTGAAAAGTCCTAACTTGGAGGGTTAGGTGAAAAGTTCCACTGGAGGGTTAGGTGAAAAATCCTGGCTTGGAGGGTCAGGTCCTAGCTTGGAGGGCTAGGTTGGAGCCCCTGGATCGGTTTGGTGACCGATCAGGGAGTTGGCACGGTGCTCCTTCGTGATCGGTCTGGTGACCGATCCAGCGATGACTGATCGGACTGGTGACCGATCAAGGAGCACACAGTGAGGTTGAGTTCCCTTGCTGATCTGCTCCTGATCGGTCATTGGTGACCGATCAGGATCACTGTGCAGATCGTTCTGTAGAACGATCCAGCGTCGCGGGTTCCTCACTATGATCGATCAGGACGGAGCCTGATCTGTCTGGTAATGACCTGATCGGTCTGGTGACCGATCAGGAGGCCTCCCCTGATCGGTCCGATGACCGATCAGGAGGTTTGGACTGCGAAGCTCAAAAATCGCCCCCAGTAAAGGGGTGGATCGGTCTGGTGATCGATCCACAACCTGGGATCGTCTGGTGATCGATCCAGGAAAGTCCCAAAGAAGTCGCGATTTCTGATTGAGCGTTGGGGACCGATCAGGACGAAGCCTGATAGGTCTGGACCCAGCCCTGATCGGTCTGGTGACCGATCAGGAGGCTCTCTGATCGGTCCGGTGACCGATCACTTTAATTCAAAATGCACTGTCAGACGCTCTGATCGCGTCTGAACTATCCCGATTCTCTGTGTTTTAACTTTGATGCTTGATTTCCTGGTTGATATACTGCTCTAATGATCTGATTAAGCCTGCATGTGACAGGGGAGGATTCAAACACTCAAGGAGAGTCAAAGGTGACCTTTCCTTGGAGCATGTTTGTCCGTTTTCCATCTCAGGTTACAACGGCTGGAGCTGCTGACTGGAGCTTGGCTGAGGGAAGCTCAGGGAGTCCAGGGAGAGCTCAGTGGTAGCTGGCGTTGGCAGGTAAGCAGCTGGAGGCTG
>JAGFNQ010006118.1:0-144300 GCA_024364735.1 Boesenbergia rotunda | reverse complement strand
AGATTTTGTGTTTTCCCACGCTGTCTTGCTTGAAAATTCTGCGTTTTAGAATCCATCCAACCAAATATCTTGATGTCAACAAGCAAAATCAGTTCCCATGCACAGGAACTTCTTCAGAATTCAGTTTCATGCTCCACAACTTGAAATTGCATCGCCGTGGGCAAGTCTCTGACGTCGATGGCAAACAAAAGCTCTGCAAAACAAAAAAATTGTTGATGGTAAGTCAGTTAAATCACATCTTGATAATTTGAGCATATTATTGCACAAAATTAGACAGCTATGTAATCAACTAGAAACGCCTTGGGTGGTGTGTGTAGATGCAAACTAAGATAAGGTGAAGTAAAAAAACAGATATGCTGATTGCATGTACCTGTAACTAAGCAATTCTCCGGAGCAGCAAAGCCAAAATATAACAGAGACACGAGTCCACAGAAGACAAAGCAACAATGAGCAAAGCCACAAGAACAAGGGTAAGACTGGCAGTCCTCAACTAAAGATGAAAAACCAAAAAGAAGTTTTAGAGTAACTAACATTTATAATTTTTTCGAATGGCAAAATGACGAAAACATGTGCTGAATCATTGGAGTTAATTACTGGAGAAATGTATGTACCATGAACCAGAATATACAAAGTCTAAGATTAACACACCTGAAACATAAGCCTAAACCAATATAATGAACTTAAGACGGTTTACAATAAGCCAATTTATGCTTTTGACGTCATAGCCATATTGCTCTTCAATTTGAGATCCTTGATTTTTCAGATTTGCTACAGCCAATGATTTAGTTGTGATGCATATAATGATGCAACACAGAAGTGAATCAAACATTTACAATGCTCTGATATAACTTGATTCTTTTAGCCATCACAAAGGCATGTGTTGGTTTGGTGAGGTGTCAGAGAGGCAATGGGGTGGTGGCTCGAGTGTCACTGTAGGCATGGAGGGTGGCAGAAATTTTGGATGTGTTAAGGTAATGGAGATTTAGAAGAAGTCGGAATATTGAACATAAAATTCAGCTTTGATATCAAATAAGCACAAAGCATCAAGAAGAGAAATTAGATACCAAAGCTTCTAATACCACTTAATGTAGCACGAAAATTGTTATGATACCAAATAGATATAACACAATGAACAACTATCTTAAGTAGAAATTAGACCTCTCACACTGAGAAGAAAACTCACAAGAACTTTATTAAAATTGAATATCTTGCACTAGAGCTTTTTATAGAATGAAAAGTGACTTACTTTTCTTTAAAATAGCATATTCCCTATTTACTTAGGGAATTTATATTTTATTAGGATAGGTTATTTTAGGGATAACTCATCTATTAACAAAGTAATTAGAGAACTTTTCAAGGCTATTTTTCTAAAAGAATAAGTCTTTTTTTCGTACTATAAAAGGGATCTCAAACAATAACAGATATTCTTCACTTTTATTAATTTTTTTAGAGTTTTCTTCTCTATGTAAGAATTCTAATTTATAGTTATCTCTATGCTGCATCAAAAACACGTGCTTCTCTTCCATCAGCCAAAATTCCGGCACCATTTATCCACATTTTCATAAAGCCTTCAATTGTATCAAGCTTTGGAACCAAGACCTATTTTTGATGCTACATGCCATTCAAATGCCATAACTGTTCGTGAACAAGCACATAACTTGTACCATTCCTCTGCTAGGATCTGCATCTCTCTAGTGCAGTTAATCCTTGTGTAAGAAGCTATACTGAATTCAGCACCATGCATACTCCAAGCAAGCTTTTTGTATTCCCATGGAACTCCAATCATTCGCTATACTCTTCATGAAAGACGTTCTTTGAGTTAACTATCTCTATTGTGAGGCTTAAGATAACTTTTGAACCACATTTCCTAATGTCCCGAAACACTTAAATTTGATGCTCCATGTTAGGCAAAAGCCCTCAACGAAATGGATGCATTTCTGCTTAGGTCGAGTGATGGATGGCCTTTCACTGTCACCAAATATGGCATTTTGTACTGTGTACCCTTTCGATCAACTAAGCCTTTGACTAATAGAAGTTTATGTCTCAACTAAGCTTAAATTTTAATCTGATTGCCTCATCCAATATTTTAGCTATTAATATTTATTCCAGTTAGCCATTTTATTTTCCTTAAAGCCAAGCACATAAATTCATATCCAATACCCTAACATATAACTGTTCCTTCATTGAACTCTTATAATTGTTTCACAAAAATTCAGCTACTATAAGGAGGGGATTTCATAAGCTGCATCTAAATAAAAAATCTAATGGCTATCGATACACCATATTTGATCTTCCAATTCATGAGTTTCATTTTCAGAAAGACAAAGTTAACAATTTTATCTCCAAGTTAACAGTTGACAAAGTTTATAGAAGAATTATTAAGAAATCAAGGTTCTAAATTCGTTAGGCGCTAATCGAGTGTCAGACCAACGCCTAGCGCCTAGCGCCTAGCACCTAGGCAGGGACTAGGCGCAGATAGGTGGATTCCTCGGTATCAATATAATTAACATAATAAACCACATATTATAACTCCAACACAATAACATCAAATTTAAAATGAGTTCAAACTTCAAAATTACAAACTAATAAAATATCATAGGACACAAACTCAATATATCGGACACAAACTCAACATCAAATTTATTCTACTTCTTCTCCATAATTTTCAGCAACTTGTTCTTCATCGGACACAAACTCAATATCATCATTGCGTTCCTCCTCTTCTTCATAAGATTCAAAATCATCCTTGTGAAATTCTCTCACTCTAGAGCTTCTTCGGGTGGTAGATTTATTAGAAATTTGTAATTTTAAATATAAAATTATTAGAATATAAATAAATTAATAAAATTTATAAAAAGTTTAATTTTAAATATATTTTTTATATAATTGATTATGATAATTTAATTAGGATTTCTAGAAGATTATTCAAATTATCCATATTTAGTTGAGGAAATGTTTAAATTAAATAAATAATAAAATTAAAAAAAAACAAATAATCGGCCACGAGAGCTAGCAACCTCTCGACGGGTCCAGTGGTGCCAGAGTCATCGACAGAGGCTTCCAGCAGCGCCGTATGCCTCCGGCAACGCCTCTGGCACCGCCGGATCCCGCGACTCCGAAAGCGTCACAAGACGCGTCCACACGTCGCGGGACGCTTCTGGCAGCACCGAACGCATTGCAGGAGGCATCCGGCGTCGCCGAAAGCATCCCACGAAGCGTCCGGCGGCGCCAGAAGCATCGCGGGATGCAAAAGAAAAAGGAAAAGAAATTTCTGTAAAAAAAAAAATACAGGGAGGCTTCCGGAGAGGAGTCGAACACGACGACACGACGTGAGGCGTGAGGGGCAGATGAATCAACCGAATAGGTGTTAGGGCTTTTAAAAAAAAATGTGTTTCGGCGGCGCCTGGCACCGTACAAGGCTGCCTAGGCTGGCCGCAGAGAAGCTTTCCAAGGCGGTTGCCGGACGCCAAGCGTCTAGGCGCCCGCCTAGGCCAAATTTTCGAACAAGAGGGGAAAATAATATGGAAAACATTTCTTCATGTCACTAAATCTAACAATCTGTTTTATTATGAGACAACTATTTAACATTATGAACTTTATCAAATGGTCTTATCTGAAAAGCTATCTAATATTATGAACAATCTAATATTCTTATGAACTTAGTAAGACAACTATCTAAAGGAGCCATTGGATTGTCCCTTAGACTAAATTTATGAATCAATCTTGCAGCCTCAAATGACTATCGCGTTGGTTCCAGTGGATTAACAGAGTTAACTCAAACACCTACTGACCTCACATCTAAGACAGTTGTGTTTGCAAAACATAGATACTCATGCAAAACTATTGTGGCATCAGGATGCATAATCCAAGAAAGTAAATGACTGCAGCAGTGACACTGCTCTAAAAGACACAAATTAACGTGCAGAGTTTTAAAAGCATGGCGTGTCACAGGCCAAAAAAAAAAGAGTAAAATCCAATTTGGTACTTTGTGCCATTTAAAATTTATATCGAATCAACAATGTTTGGTTCGTCATTTCAATGGGATCAGATGTTATCTCATATTGGAATCAAGTAATGGCAAAAGTAGTAAACCAGGTATAAAAATGCCTTGGATGTAAAACCAAAAAAATAATTTATCAGGCTAAGAAGTCCATTATGGCAAAGAATAACTTGGTCTTCTATTACTTTCAGGCATACATACCATGCTTTGAAATGTTGGCCACTCTATGTACTTCATCTGACTAGGCTGCTCAGCTAAGAATACTGCTACAGATTTCAAACTCCTATATAAACAAGGAGAGAGGACAGTGATTTGGCGAACCTTGTTAACAGGAAGCAGCAACATATGCTCATTTAGGGGGAAAAACCCCCACTTACCATGCAGTATCCTTCACCACGTTTATCCAAAATGGTTCTTTGTCAAAACCACCTCCATAAGATAATCTAGGATGGCCATTACTTCTTAATGATGCACATATGAGATTAGAACTCGAAAGTGATTTTGCAACAGCTCGTCCAGTATTCTATTAATATAGTAAATTTAATAAAAACAAATAAAAAATGACTCCAACAATCATTCATTTAAACATGTACAAGATAGACTGAACAAGACCTTAACAAAGGAAAACTTGGTCTTGCACGGCAGGTGAAATGTTATTGAGACAGTGAAAGGCTCGAACAAAAATAGACCTAGAAGGAGGATACATTACACAAGTAAGATATTCATCAAGATCAAAACAAAATATTCAATCATGCATCTCATGAATAATATGAATAAAATAGAGTAGGCAGTGCAGACCGAAACCTGAACAAGGTGCCATGCCACCAGCAATTTCCATCTTCCGTTTATGATATTCAAAACAAAGCAAAACAAAAAAAAGAAAAATGAGATATCATCTTAGAGTGATGAATGCCAAATAGACTTCAAAGATGGTGAATTTGTAACAGTTTATAATTGATGGAAAATGGAACAAAAATCAAAATACCAACAATAACAACAGAAGAAGAAAAATTAAAAAAAAAACAGAGAGGCGAGGCAGTTTGAAAGAACTGGATATGTTTGATGTGATCATGTTGCTTTGCTGAAGGGATAAAAACACAAATTTCAAATAAGAAAAGCTTTTCCAAAATGTAATAGTAAGATACTATTGAGCTTTGTCATACAGCAGAATGAGAGTTGATGCTGCAAATTAGACAATTTCATAGAAGATAAACATCTTCTATCCAAAATGAGGTAACCATTTATTTTTCTTAATATCACTGATAAAACCCAAAAGAAGCATACTCAATTTGAATCATTCAGTACGATGCACAGAAAGACACATAAATGATGCATCTTTCGACAGAAGAAACTTTACAATCTTATTGTTGTAAAAGGATGAACCATCCTTTATCCATTAAATAGCCCCGGCCGATTCTGACGGGATCGGAATGAAAAGTCTGCAGGGATCGCCGGAAATCCATATAAATCAAGGGATTTAGGGTAACATCGAGCGTACTTTGAGGGTTCAAGCGTCCAAGATCTCTCCTCGCCTTGCAGAGTCGTCGTACCCAGTGGCAGTGAGGGATGATCAAGACGGTGGAAGCGAGAGGAAGACCTGATCTTGGCAGCTTGTGCGACGGCCGAACGAGACGGGGCGGAGGAGATCGATCGAAGCGTGTGCGGGTTACCGCTTGGATTTTACTAATATCAAAAAATTAGAGATACGATAAAAAAAGATGAATTTACGACATGATATTTTTTAATATATATATTATATTATTATTTGGATACCAATAATGATCGAAGCTACGAACTAAATTATAATATGAGAGGCAATATATCGAGAATTACTGTAAATGAAAGGTACATCATTCATGTTAAATTTTATGTTGTATATTATTTTTTAAAAAAATTAATTAAATTAATTATTAAATATTAGTATCAGATTAATCTTCTCAAGATCAAACAAATATAAACAATTAACCTGGATTTTAGTTTTAATTCTTAAACTATTAAATTCTAAATACTACGGTCGAATTCTCTTGAAAGATGCGATCTTCTTTGAGATCCGGAGGATTAGTTTATTTGCACAAAAGCGATAATGTTCATATCTCGTGGTTGAAATCTAGATCAAATTATAATGCTTCTTTATTTTTATGTTTTTTATAATTAAAATATTCAATTATTCAAACTAATTAATTAATTTCATCATTAAAAATTTCTCGTCCGGGTGGCAACATAAATTGGACTCATCCAAGCAATTATCGGAATAATTTAACTGTCTAATCCCAGTACACCGTTATCCCTAAACATTAAATCTTAAATTTTAAAATTCTAAATATTATCATATTCAAATTATTTATATTTTATTAAAATCATATTAGAGAAGGTAGTAAATAGCAGTTATTACTTCGGGACTATGATACAAGCAAAAATGATTAATTATCAATCTAAATATTTACGATTCGATCCTTAATTATCACATATTTTATAAGATTTTTTTCCTTCAAATGAGACATAAATCCTAGGACACTGAGTTTCTAGATTGTCCGCCGTATACGTTTTCCGATTTACCCTAACTGGGTAAATCGGACACATATTTTATAAGATTTTTTCCTTCAAATGAGACACAAATCCTAAGACACTGGGTTTTTAGACTGTCCGCCGTGAGCGCTTCTCAATTTGCCCTAACTAAGTAGCAGTTATTACTCCGAGACTATGGTACAACCGAAAAGTGACTAGTTATCATTCCAAATATCTACGATTCAATCCTTAGTTATCACGTATTTTGTAAGATTTTTTCTTTCAAATGAGACACGAATCCTAAGACACTGGGTTTCTAGACCGTCCGCCATAAACGCTTTTCGATTTACCCTAACTGCCAGTGGAAAATTTTCATGAGACCAGAACGATCGTCTGAGGTTCGACGTTACCTAACTTTATTAATCATTTTTACTTAAGTATCAATAATACAATTATTGTGACATCCCAAAAAAAATGCCACCAACAATGCTTACTCATGTAATAATGCAACAAGATAAAGAAATGCAATAAAAAAAATTCTCCGAATTATGTATCGAGACATGCATCCAATGTGAATCAAACAAAAATGCTTTTATTCTGGGATTTCGGAATAAGAGAAAATTTGTATCAACCAACTATGCAATAATAAAAATCTAGATGTAAACTGTTCCAAAATGCATGTAGATGCAACTTCATGCTCATGACGTTAAGGTCCTTGGACAGCATGCCATACAAATCCCCGCTTCCTCGATTACTCCGTGCCTTGCCCATCATCCAAATCATTCACCGAATCTTCCTCACCTGCACCATCCAAGCATAGTGAGTGCAAAGACTCAACAAGCATATTCAAGTATTTTCGAATACGTATAAAAAAAAACATACATGCATAGGAAGTGATCTTTCTATATAACTGAAAACATTTCTTTCTTTGATGGTGGTAATACATGCATATGTGGTAACCATTGGAGCACTTTCATTGAGTTCCATGATCATGTAATTAGTTGCGCAACTTAATTGTACCCTTGTGGTACAGTCCATACCGGCCGAAGCCAATATACGTTCTTGGTTTGGAAAGGCCCTCCCCGGAGCTCATCTCGGGGCACCATTCCAGTATTGTCATCACAAGTACCCATAGACATGAAAATATGTAGATGCATATATTTATATGTACTAATAAACTCTCATGCATTCATCTTCCCTCTTATAAAACTTTCATAACAACCTGCTTTATACTAATTTATCCTTATGTATGAACATTCATGCAATACATACATATATACCATGAAAACACCTTAAGTAATTTCCCCCAAATCTATTCTCAAAGTTGCTCAAGATCAACCCAATAGCGAAATCCCAATTTGGTGACAAAAATTTCAGATTTGACAGTTTTGAACTCAAACTTGCTTCGAATCCATCGAGAACGACTCACACTTCATGTATACACCTCGTCATGCATAGATCTTACAATCTATCTTGTTTTCCTTTAGAGGGGCCATCATTTAAACATCATACACATATCAATTTAAGCATACCTGCTATAGCTTGGCTAGTATGTCAAAGATTGAATAAACTTGCCTCTCTTTTCTTTTCGACGGCAAGGAGAAAATCGAGACTTAGGAATATGATTTAGCCTTCATGCGAACTCATGATGAAAGAAGAAATATCCCATCTCAGCAGTACAGTTTTCCCCCTTTTGTTTTGAAGGGAAAGAAGAGAAAGTGAAAGCAGAAGGGAAGTGACAGCTAGGTAAGGGAGAAAAAAAAACCAATTGCTACTAGGGTTTGTAGAAAGTTTATGGGCCAAAAGTTGGCCCATTTAACTTAAGGTATTATCATCTAACAAAATATCTCCCTTCTATATTTTAGAAATTAAATACCATACACTACTTTTAGCATAACATGGCTGAACATTTCTTAAACCTTGAGTGCAGGCTAGTCTCGAGTCCCTTCGTCATCGGGATTTAACCCGTACCTGAGAAAACCTTAAAACTATTATTTATTATTTTGCATATAAATTCATAATCTAAATTCTAAACATATAATTTCAATAATCTTACCTAAATTCTAACGTACAATTTTCAATAATCTCATGAATGGATTTGTGGATTTCCTAGACCTTACAACTCTTCCCTCCTTAAAAGAATTTCGTCCTCGAAATTTGACTCACCGAATAACATAGGATAACGGTTGAGCATGTCTGATTCAATTTCCCAAGTAGCTTCCTCCACCAGCTGATTCCGCCAAAGAACCTTCACCATATTTATTTCTCTATTCCTCAATTTTTGAACTTGCCTATCCAAGATTTTGATCGGTGTCTCCTCATAAGACGATTCTGGTGTCCACTGAACAGGTTCATGGTGAATTACATGAGAAGGATTAGAAACATACTTTCTAAGCATAGAGATATGAAACACATTGTGAACTTTAGACAAATTCGGTGGTAAGGCAACTCGATAAGCTCGAGCTCCAATCCTATCTAGGATCTCAAAAGGTCCGATATACCTCGGACCAAGTTTTCCCTTCTTTCCGAACCTCATCACCCCTTTCATGGGGGACACCTTAACAAAAACATGATCCCCTACTTCAAATTCCAAGTCTCTGCGTCGTAGATCGGCATAACTCTTCTGACGACTTTGGGCCATCCGCATCCTGTCTCGAATCTTAGCCACTAGACTCACTGTTTGAGCCACAATCTCCGGTCCCAAAATAGCTCTTTCCCCAACTTCATCCCAATGCAATGGAGTCCTACACTTCCTCCCATACACCTCGTAAGGAGTCATGCCAATAGTAGCTTGGTAACTGTTGTTGTAGGTAAACTCCACCAATGGCAGTTTCGACTCCCAATTGCCTTGAAAATCAATCACACAAGCTCGAAGCATATCTTCCAGAATCTGAATTACTCTTTCAGATTGGCCATCGGTCTGTGGGTGAAAAGCGGTGCTAAAAGCAAGTTTTGTACCTAGCCCACGATGCAAGCTTTCCCAAAACCCCGATGTAAACTTAGGATCTCTGTCAGTCACAATTTAGGCTGGAACCCCATGTAGTCGGACAATCTCACGGATATAAATGTCAGCATACTGAGTCATGGTGAACGTTGTTTTCACCGGTAGAAAGTGGGCTGACTTTGTCGGTCTATCGACAATCACCCATATTGCATTCGATCCTCTAGGTGTCGTGGGTAATCCTACCACGAAATCCATAGTAATATCTTCCCACTTCCATATGGGAATAGGGAGTGATTTCAACAGTCCTGCCGGTCTCTGATGCTCAATCTTTACTTGCTGGCATGTAAGACATTCATTTACAAACTTGACGATGTCCTTTTTCATTCCTGGCCACCAATACAACAACTGCAGATCCTTGTACATCTTCGTACTCCCAGGGGTGAATGGAATATGGTGTGGTATGTGCTTCCTTCATAATATCTTCTCTTAGTGTGTCAACCATAGGCACCCAACTCCGACCCCTGTATTGCACGATTCCCTCACTAATCGTGTATCGGTTGTGGCCCTTGGCTTCATCTCTACGCTTCCATTCTATCAACTGCTGATCAGATGCTTGGCCTATTCGAATTCGGTCAAGTAGGTTTGGTGCAACTGATAATGCTGACAGACTAAAATTTTCATCCGGATGGATCACTTCTAAACTCAACTGCTGAAATTCTGAAATCAATTGATGCTGGTTTGTTAATTGTGACAACATCCCAGACTTGCGACTCAGTGCATCTGCCACTACATTAGCCTTACCTGGGTGGTAGCTAATGTCACAATCGTAGTCTTTCACTAACTCCAGCCACCGCCTTTGTCTCATATTTAACTCCTTCTGTGTGAAAAAATATTTCAAACTTTTGTGATCAGTAAATATCTTGCAGCGTTCACCATAAAGATAATGCTTCCATAGCTTCAAGGCGAATACAACTGCTGCTAGCTCCAGATCATGAGTAGGATAGTTCCGCTCGTGCACCTTCAATTGTCGAGAAGCATAGGCAATAACTTTATCATCTTGCATCAAGACCGCTCCTAGTCCATTCTTGCACGCATCTGTATAGACCACAAATCGCCCAGTTCCCTTTGGAATCGCTAATACTGGTGCCGTCATCAACCTTTCCTTGAGCTCAACAAAGCTCTTCTCACACTTTTCAGTCCAATCAAATTTTGCTCCCTTCTTGGTTAGTGACGTCATTGGTAAGGCAATCCGAGAAAAATTTTGTATAAACCTCCGGTAATAGCCGGCCAACCCCAAAAAACTCCGAATCTCAGTTGCATTCCTTGGAGTAGCCCAACTCCGGATCGCTTCTACTTTTGCCGGATCAACCTCGATTCCCTTCCTTGATACTATGTGTCCCAAAAATGCAATCTGCTCCAACCAGAAATCACACTTGCTAAACTTTGCATACAGCTGCTTATCTTGCAAAATCTGCAAAACCATAGTTAGGTGTTGTCGGTGCTCCTCGAGACTGCGAGAGTAGACCAATATGTCATCAATGAAGACGGTGACAAATTGATCCAAATTCGGGTGAAATACCCGATTCATCAAGTCCATAAATACTGCAGGAGCATTAGTCAGGCCAAACGGCATGACAAGGAACTCATAATGGCCATAACGAGTTCTAAACGCTGTCTTATGGACATCCTCATCCTTCACCTTTAGCTGGTGATAACCTGACCTCAAATCAATCTTTGAAAATACAACTGCCCCTTGTAACTGGTCGAACAGATCATCTATCCTTGGCAGTGGGTATTTATTTTTCACAGTAACTCGGTTGAGCTCCCAGTAGTCGATACACAGTTGCATCGATCCATCTTTCTTGTGTACAAACAACATCGGTGCTCCCCATGGAGACACACTCGGTCTAATGAAGCCCTTATTGAGTAATTCCTGCAACTGATCCTTCAACTCCTTCATCTCTGATGGTGCTAATCTGTATGGTGCCTTAGAAACTGGTGCACTGCCCGGTACAATTTCAATACCAAACTCCACTTCCCTATTTGGGGGTAATCCAGCGATGTCATCAGGGAAGACATTAGGAAATTCCCGTGCCACATCAACGTCTTCAAGTTTCGGTCGACGCACCTCTGGGTCCATGACAATGCTTGCTAGAAAGCCCTTACACCCTTTGCTCATCATGCGTCGAGCCTTACATGTAGAAATAACATAAGGCAGATTTGGCTTCGACGCAGCGTAGAAAATGAATGGCTCACCATTCGGTGGTTTCAAAGTCACAATTCGTCGTTTACAATCTATAGTAGCCTCATAACGGGATAACCAGTCCATCCCAAAAATCACATCAAATTCAGTCATGCTCAGAACAATGAAGTCAGCAAACACATTATGATTCTGCATTCGAATCCTACAATTCCTTACAATGCTATTACTTCTTAATTCCTCTCCTGATGGTAAGGAAACGCTATAACCCATAACCAATATATCAGAAGTGATACCTAACTTTGCCATGAATCCCACAGATATAAAAGAATGTGTAGCTCCAGAATCTATCAATGCATGAGCTGGTAAATCAGCAATAAGGATCATACCTGTGACAATGGCAGCATCCAGGTTCACTTGCTCCTGGGTCATGGCAAATACTCTTCCTTTAGTCGGCTCCTTAGCTTGGGAACAATCCTTAGCATAGTGCCCAGGCTGCTTGCACTGGTAACATACGTTTGAGCCCATCATGCACTGACCAAGGTGAAACTTCCCACACTGGGGACATGCAACTCGGATGTCCGGTCTTGGACCTTGGGGTCGTTGCTGGGTGGGCGTCTGTTGTGGCTTATCCTGAAATTGTGTAGCGGCTGATCTCTTCTTACTCGGCCCTTGTTGGTCTCGACCCTGGTAGCCTGCTCTCTTATTCTGAGTCTCCTTCATCATGTCATTCCTGTCTCTCTCGGACAACAACGCCTCGTCGACTGCCCTTTTATAATCTGTGGCTCCGCTCAACCTGACATCATGTCGGATTGCTGCATTCAACCCTTCCATGAAGTGTTTTAGTTCTTCTCCTGGCTGCTGTGAAATCAAAGGCACAAAGTAACGTCCTCTCTCGAACTTCTTCACGTATTCGGCCACTGACATGCTTCCTTGACGAAGCTCCAGGAATTCCCTTGCCAATCCATTCCTAACACTCACAGTGAAGTACTTACCATAGAAAACTTCCTTGAATTCATTCCATGTTAGTGTTGCTAAATTCAACCTCAAATGTGCCCCTTCCCACCAGATACGGGCATCGTCCCGAAATATGAAGATGGCACACCTTACTCTATCTGCATCCCCCAACTGCATAAAATCAAAGATGACCTCTAAGGATCGGATCCATCCCTCTGCGACAATAGGGTCGGTACAACCCTTGAACTCACTAGGTCCTAATTCTCGGAACTGCTTGAAAATTGGGTTTGTAGCACCAGCAGAGTGGCCACGGGGCCCATTATTCGCTTGAGCCTGCAAAAGTTGTTGAATTTGTTCCCCCTGAACCCGATTATGCTCTTGCAACAGTGCGGCCAATCCTTCCAGAAACTGGTTGGTTTGGTTGTTAGCATCATTGGTGTCATGATTCATACGAGCAGCCATAGTCCTAAATGTCCAATACCATCCTCATTAACTCATGACTTTATCATAATTAAAACATAATCAAGAACATAAGTAAATCTATAATTTTAACTTGTAAAGCATAAATCTTACAGACATGACAACAGAAGTGTTCGAGTCCTTAGCGAGATTGCATGCACATACTGTCTTACAGAACCGACTGCTCTGATACCAACTGTGACATCCCAAAAAAAATGCCACCAACAATGCTTACTCATGTAATAATGCAACAAGATAAAGAAATGCAATAAAAAAAATTCTCCGAATTATGTATCGAGACATGCATCCAATGTGAATCAAACAAAAATGCTTTTATTCTGGGATTTCGGAATAAGAGAAAATTTGTATCAACCAACTATGCAATAATAAAAATCTAGATGTAAACTGTTCCAAAATGCATGTAGATGCAACTTCATGCTCATGACGTTAAGGTCCTAGGACAGCATGCCATACAAATCCCCGCTTCCTCGATTACTCCGTGCCTTGCCCATCATCCAAATCATTCACCGAACCTTCCTCACCTGCACCATCCAAGCATAGCGAGTGCAAAGACTCAACAAGCATATTCAAGTATTTTCGAATACGTATAAAAAAAACATACAACATGCATAGGAAGTGATCTTTTCATATAACTGAAAACATTTCTTTCTTTGGTGGTGGTAATACATGCATATGTGGTAACCATTGGAGCACTTTCATTGAGTTCCATAATCATGTAATTAGTTGCGCAACTTAATTGTACCCTTGTGGTATAGTCCATACCAGCCGAAGCCAATATACGCTCTTGGTTTGGAAAGGCCCTCCCCGGAGCTCATCCCGGGGCACCATTCCAGTATTGTCATCACAAGTACCCATAGACATGAAAATATGTAGATGCATATATTTATATGTACTAATAAACTCTCATGCATTCATCTTCCCTCTTATAAAACTTTCATAACAACCTGCTTTATACTAATTTATCCTTATGTATGAACATTCATGCAATACATACATATATACCATGAAAACATGTTAAGTAATTTCCCCCAAATCTATTCTCAAAGTTGCTCAAGATCAACCCAATAGCGAAATCCCAATTTGGTGACAAAAATTCCAAATTTGACTGTTTTGAACTCAAACTTGCTTCGAATCCATCGAGAACGACTCACACTTCATGTATACACCTCGTCATGCATATATCTTACAATCTATCTTGTTTTCCTTTAGAGGGGTCATCATTTAAACATCATACACATATCAATTTAAGCATACCTGCTATAGCTTGGCTAGTATGTCAAAGATTGAATAAACTTGCCTCTCTTTTCTTTTCGACAGCAAGGAGAAAATCGAGACTTAGGAATACGATCTAGCCTTCATGCGAACACATGGTGAAAGAAGAAATATCCCATCTCAGCAGTGCAGTTTTCCCCCTTTTGTTTTGAAGGGAAAGAAGAGAATGAAGGCAGAAGGGAAGTGACGGCTAGGTAAGGGAGGAAAAAAAAAACCAATTGCTACTAGGGTTTGTAGAAAGTTTATGGGCCAAAAGTTGGCCCATTTAACTTAAGGTATTATCATCTAACAAAATATCTCCCTTCTAAACTTTAGAAATTAAATACCATACACTACTTTTAGCATAACATGGCAGAACATTTCTTAACCTTGAGTGCAGGCTAGTCTCGAGTCCCTTCGTCATCGGGATTTAACCCGTACCTGAGAAAACCTTAAAACTATTATTTATCATTTTGCATATAAATTCATAATCTAAATTCTAAACATATAATTTCAATAATCTTACCTAAATTCTAACGTACAATTTCCAATAATCTCATGAATGGATTTGTGGATTTCCTAGACCTTACAAATATATTTATTAATATATTAATATATATTTATTAATATATTTATTAATAAAGAGCGTGGGATGAAATATTAATATATTTATTAAATATTATTAATATATTTATTAATATTTTATATATATATTAATATATATATTAAATATTATTTAATATATTAATTTTTATTAATCAAATATAAAAATTATTTATTTATATTTTTAAATCACGTTGGATGAGATATTTGTTAACTGAAATATTTTTTGATGTTTACCTTACAACGTTTTCAGCGCCGATTTCATATTATATTATTTTAAAATAAAGTCTGAAAAAGTATCTGCAGTCGTCTCGAAATTTGTTACTGAGAGAGAGAACGAGAAAGACAGTAGATAACAGGAGGGGTATAAGAGGAAGTTCACTATTATTAAGTGCGCCCTTTGGTGAAAATGAAATCATGGTACGCTGTTTGGTAAATATCTATTCTTGGATACGCCTTTTGATAAATTGCCCACAAATTATTAGTGACATGTAGCAAGTACTATTATATCTGAGAGATATCCTACCACAATTACTTTATGGTATATACTATTTATTAGATAAATAAAGATTCACTATTTAAATATACATATTTTATATATGTGATTGGATCTTAAGGTCACTTACTGAATATTCACAATATGATTATAGCATGAGAATATTTATGATTGGATCATGACTAATGAGTATCTCTATATATATAATTATAAATATATTGAAATGTTCCCTAATCAACGAATTGTTATATTCGAACATTATCAATTCTGTGATACTAGCATATATTATACTCCTTAGTCTAACTAAATAGTTATTCCTCACTGACTGTAGATATTGAGATGTCGAGAATTAAATGTGAATACTAATTATGGTAACTAGTTAATTGGAGTGACTGTCATGAGACTTCATATATATATATATATATATATATATATCTGATCACTTGCGGACCGTGTGCGGATCACGGCGCCAGACCGATCAGAGAGTTCCCTGATCGGTCATGGCGACCGATCAGGGAACTCCCTGATCGGTCAGGCGTCGTGGTCCACACGGGAGGTTCGTACAACACGTCCGTAGGTGATCAAAATCGTATATATATATATATATATATATATATATATATATATATATATATATATATATATTAATGATTTTTTTTAATATCTTATATATAAATTTTTTTTGATTTGAGATAATAACGAAGGCTTATATATATATATATTAATGATTTTTTTAATATCTTATATATAAATTTTTTTTGATTTGAGATAATAACGAAGGCTTATACTTAATAGTCAGGCATATCTTAAGAGGCAACGGTCTACCCCCACAAGATGAAAGTCAAAGGAAGCTTTTCCCACCTAGCTTCGTGATTTTACAATCATACCCTTCTCCATCGCGACTGTTCTGCGTAATTAAGAACAAAAGATGAGGCTAGTTTTGGAACTTAAATTTTATGGTCCTCGTAATCCTATCGGCAACTGCCTTCGCTCGTTACCTCGCCTTTTACCTTTTAACCCCTCGGTTTTGCATTTATCCATTCCTCCGCACAGAATCGCGCTCGCCCTCGAGGTAGCGAAGGCAGGCGAACGAGAAGTGGTGCATTTCCTTCTCTCCCTCTTCGCTTTGCTCGGATCTTACGATTTTCCATCGATTCATGTCCCGATCTCGCCTTGCAGCTCTTTCACTTCTGTTTTGGCGCTACTTTTTTGTGTTTTTTTACTGGGGTTTTTATTTCCTCTGATTCGGTGCTGTTTCTGGTGTTCGTTTGTCGTCGGGGAGTCTGTGCACGGTGGATTGGCGTGATTAATTTGGTATTCGGTGACTTTTGTTTTTCTGATCTGTGTTTTCGGTGATTAGGGAGTTGAGAAATGGCGGGCAAGGGAGGGAAGGGGCTTCTCGCAGCGAAGACGACGGCGGCGAACAAGGACAAGGATAAGGACAAGAAGAAGCCAGTCTCCCGATCTGCGCGTGCTGGGTTGCAGGTAATACTGGTTAATCTCCCTCTGTTCTTCTTTCTTATCGTTCTTCTCCTCATCTGAGCTTGGATGAATTAGGTGCGTTGTTATTCTACCGTCTTCGAATTCTGTATTTTTCTTCTTTCTCTTCGCCTGAAACAAAAAAAAAAGAAGAAGTTTTTTCAAGTTATCTAGTCGGATTTAGTTAGAACTTTGTTTACACAGCTAGAATGGTAGTAATTCAATAGACTCCGAACAACTTATATTTGAACGATATATAGAATCATTTTGTGGCTATTTTCACTATATTTTTCTGTTGAGAAAAGTTCTCCTTTTCTTTCACCTGTAAGCATAAGCATACAGAAGACTAATAGTCTTTAGTGGTTGATTGTCATTGTTTATATAGCTTAACTATATGTTTTCTGACAAGGGAAGGAAACACAAGCTGAAAGATTTCCCTAGCATCCCATTCCCTCTATTTTGTTTGATTGAAATGAGGAAGGAATGTATTGAAAAATCTTTCCCAAGTTTAACATGAACCTTTAATTTGATTGGAAGAGACAATGTTCATATGCAAATCCTATCCAAAATTTTCAAAGTTATTGTTTAATCTATTTTGATTTCTTTTGTTGCTAACAAATAGTTTGGTAAAATTTAAAATTTCTCTCCCTCTTTCCTTCCCTTCAAAGAACTGGTCAAACAAGAAACTCCAAGGATTTCCAGTCCCCCAAGTAAATACTAACTTGGGAAGTATTTTCCCTAATTTTCTCCTCTGCACCTCCTCTCGTAGGAACCGTGCCTAAGGTGTGCCTTAATGGCACACATCTTTTTGTTTCTCATTTGACTTCTTTTTGACAACTTCCTTAACAAGTCCATTATGATTTTATTGCAAACGCGAAGGACTGAAGTTGTGATTGAGTTATTCAGGCGGAAGCAAGGTTATACGGTCATATTTGCGGCCAATAGGTCTTGGATTTGCAAATAAGTTTCTGTACATTGGCATGCCTCTTGAATAAGTCAAGATTAAGTATATCTATGTAAAATCCATGTATATACTTGTAAGGGAAAAGTCTAGATAAACGAGTTAAGTATGCGAAAGATGGATTAAATAATTTTAATTATAGTAACGCTGATCAAGAAACCATTTTTATCTTTATATAGTTGTTTTTTTAGTCTTGACTAAGAGGTCTCCATATACCACATTGGATGCGAAACTATTCCCTGATGTGTGTGGGAGTGACAAGGGAAAACTCCTTCCAGTGATGTTGTTACATGGATTGAAATATACAATCTTTTTAGTAACTCATTTTGCAGAACATGTTTCCCAGATCATTTATGGAAAGAGCGATATAATGTTGCATGAATGAAATTGAAATTTTTGGGCACAATGTCATCGGACTCATCGCTAATTATGGAACAATTAGTTGTAAGCCTAATACCTGATCAAAGTTGAGCAGATAGGCTAATAGCAGAGAGGGAATACTTTCAGATCGATGCAAATACGGGTAGAGGCAAACAAAACTGCTCTTCTTGTTATGATCCAACACGTTAGTTTGTGTCTTTCTATGAAGCTGCTTGCATTTTTGCATCTTTGATTAATGGTGTTGTCTGGTGACTGACTACTCATAAGTCAATAACCTAAAGTCAGTATAGTTTGAAATCTACTTTGCACTTGTCTATCGTATAACTGCTGTGAGAAAAAGCTTAATATCTATCTGATACCTACATGTTGTCTGCAGTTTCCTGTTGGCCGTATTCATCGGCAGCTGAAGTCGAGAATTCAAGCGAATGGCCGTGTTGGTGCCACTGCAGCCGTGTACTCAGCTGCAATACTAGAGTATCTAACAGCAGAAGTGTTGGAGCTCGCAGGGAACGCAAGCAAGGATCTCAAGGTGAAGCGAATCACGCCGCGCCACCTTCAACTAGCCATTCGAGGGGATGAGGAACTAGACACCCTCATCAAGGGCACTATTGCTGGCGGCGGAGTTATCCCCCACATCCACAAATCTCTCATCAACAAGTCTTCCAAGGAGTGATGGTATCATTTATATTAGACATGTATGCTTGTACTAGATCAGTGTTTTATAACTCTTATTCTGAACTTTTGTTAGGTGGTTTGTGCATAGTGTAGTCTCAAGTGTGCATCCTCTACTAGATTTGTTGGATGTAGGAAATTTCAGACCTTGTGTTTATTGTGTGTAGGTATGTATGTTATCATCGAACTTTGCATTAACTTTGACGATCATGTTACAAGAATCCCGTATGATCTCATGTTACGAGTTAGGATCCTTCTACTCGTCAATATTATAAGCATGTGAAGAGCAAGTTAGCGGTTACAAGGGCATTTTTATGGCAAAAATCAAAAGGACACTTATTTTTTTGAATCATTAAAGGGAAGTTTCTTTTTTATTTTCAATCAAAATGGTTACATTAAACCCGCTCTCCTTCAAAAATAATAGATGATGTATATTAATCATTAGTTCATCCTGATAAAATTACTTATAATTCTATGTCACAAGTACTAATTCTTAAAAAATGATAAAATTACTTATAATTCTGTCACAAGTACTAAATACAGTGCCAAATAAATTTGGCTCATTCAACAACATTTGAATTCTAATAATTATGAAATCGCAATTGCTATTTATGTTGTAACAATCACGATTTCATAGTTGTTACAACACATATCTAACTTATCAAAAACATTCATGTGTAGTAGTTACGATTTTATAACTGCTACAATACGGATTCAACTCTATTCATGTACACATTCACATTGTAACAGATGCAAAATCCCAGTTGGTACAATACATATTTAGCTTGATCAAAAATATTCAGTTATAGTAGTTGCGGTTTCATAACTGCTACAATGCGGATTTAATCCTATTCACGTGCACATTCATATTGTAGCAGCTACGATTTTATAGTTGCTATAATACATGTTCGACTTTTTTTATCTAATATTTACGTTGTAATAATTATAATTTTATAATTGTTATAACACGTGTCGATGGGTTCTTGATTTAATGTGTGACATGAGCTTGAGTGTAGTTGTCTCCTTTTATAAGGGGATTGACAGAGTGGGGGCGGAGAGCTTTTGTTTTAATAAAAAATAAAAAAGAGGCACACCCTTTTATGATTCCAATAAAAAAAATATTCGTTTGATTTTTTACTCTATTTTTATTAGAGACAATTGTATTTGTAGTTGAAATTATTCATTCACTAGAAGAAGACGGTAGAAATATTTTTTAAATTATCTTTAGTTTTATAAAATTTGCGAAATGAAAAATTAGGGTGTATTTATAAAGATGCCCTTATAATTTATAATATTTACAATAATGCATGTGCCCTATTTAAGCCATAGATGGTTAGTAATGAATTTAGATGTAGTGAAAGTTTACACATTTTTTCAAAAGGCTAAATTCTTAAGATTTAAAGGGGCAAATCGAAAACTTCTCTAAAATTAAATAGGCCGAGAATATCGGGCAGGCCCATTGACGACAAGGCCGGCCCATCTCAGTCGTTGTCGCATCGTATTTCCTCGGGCGACTTCCTTCTGATGCTGTGAGAGCGAAAGCCCGAGCGAGGGCGGCCTCTTGGCTCCTCCTCGCCTCTCCTTGCCTTCTTCGTTCCCTTCGCCATTCGTATCTTGTGGTCGCGGAGAGAGAGTGAAGGAAGGGAGGGGTCTCCTTCCGTCCTCCTCCTCGCTGCCGTGGTAGCCTCGCGAAACCGTAGATCCAGCCAACAAAAGAGGTATGTTGTTCTTCCCCTCATTGATATCGCTCGATTGCTCCTCCCTTGATCCGCAACTTGTATTTTGATTTGGGGTTCTTTGAATATATATCAAATTTCAATCGATGGCGTTCTCTAGTTCGGTGAGTAACGCGGACCAACTCTTTGTAGATCTTAACGTTGGCCTCGTGTATCGGATTTATTATTAAGTTATAATCTTGGTGTGATTGTATAGTTTCTGTTTGCCATCTGATGCTTCATTCTGGATTCGGCTGAAGGTACAAATTTCTATGCGTGATATGAAGATTAATGTATTAGTGAATAACTAGCTGATTGCTGTCACATTTTCATGGGTTTGTGATATTTTAGATGGTAATTATAAGTAGTTGAATTGATTACTAGCTGCAATCGTGTTTGATCGTTTGAGATCCCTTGATACTTGAAGCTCCGCCTATTTTAACAATTGGATTTTGCAAGTTACTGAATGTTATTTAAGCTCTATAACTATATGATATGAGACTCAATATGAAAATGCAGAGTAATACTACTGAATTTTAGATGGTGTCGACTATTCTCGGGATAAATACAGAGTTATATTTTGTTTTCTTTGTTGGTATGTAATCTGTTGGAGTAAAGATGTAGTGAATATAGATCCTGTATAGTGCATGTCTGTGTAAATGTAGTAATGCTGTTCATTTTCATGTGCAGGTGGAAGGAGCTACAACCTGATGAATTATTTGTTATCTATTGGGAAAGAATTGTAGTTTTTTGGGCTATATTATTAAAGGAAGTTCTTGTCCATATGAACTTAACCATGCTGACGGTACATCAAGTTCGAGCATTTCAGAATCATTGGGTAGATGGAAATACAAAGACATATGTGCCACATAATATGGACAGCAGCAACCAACATACTTATAACTCAAACAGCATAATACCTTTTCAGCATCCTCTCGATATATCATGCATACAAAGATTTCAGATGCTTTCGAGCATAAAGTCTCATAGGTGTAGAACAAGAATCATTCACCACTGTAGGTCCCCAAATGGAGGAGTCAGGAAAAACTTGCTTGTCTGTATCTCATTGGAAATTCACATTATATTCTTTTTCAGCATATCATTGTACAAATGGAAATGAAAATTTTAAATTATTTAATGATCTCATGTACTTATATATTCGTAGTCGCTTTGCAGTGTCATTGGGATAGTAATGCTTCATCAGATCAGGACTATCGCTCTTCCAGAAACATAGCCATAAGTTTGTTCAAGCGATACCGAAATGTAATTGATCGTGGAAGTGGTGACAACCTTAAAGTATGCCATCTATCCCAGTTATTAGACAAAATTGATCCAAAGGTCACAGAGATTCATGGTTTTTTCCCTCAACTGACACATCTCTCTAAATTGATCAGGAATTCATTTATGCTGGAGTGAATGCATATGCTCTTGGCTGTACTGATGAAGGTTTGAGAAAGGAACTTATAAATATCAAAGATTCTGGTTCTGAGGTTGAGGGACTTCAAACTGATTATGGAGGAACCACTGTAAAGTTGGAAATTGTCACCAAGGAGGTGAGATCTTATGACACCACTTTTTTTATTGTCTTCATTTTCTGAGTTTTCATAGTTGTTACCATACTTGTTTGATAATTCATGCTCAAGGCTTACCTAGTTTTCTATTTTTTTTTTTTTAATTCGTTGTGTACCTATCGGAGATTGTAACCTCCCTATAGTTGTAGTCTACTTAGACAACATAGAAAGCAATCCTTCGTGTTGTAACATAACTACTAGTGTAGATGCCCGAGCGATGCACGGGAATCTTACATAATTAAAATAACATATTTAGTGATAATACATATATATATATATATCAACTTTTATTATTAAATGAAAAATTAAATGGAAAGCAAGTTTATTCCATCAAATCACTTGGAACAGGTGGGCCACCTGTGCTGTCACATAAATGGCATAAATGGCCCGGTTAATGTGGGGTGTCTTCCACCTGAGCGAAGTGGAGGTTGGTAGACATAGCCTAGGTGGTAGCTTTTTGAAACCCAGACTTTTTCCTAACAGTTTTAGCTTTTGAGGTGGTTTCATATTCAAGTTCTGCTAATGCACTACTTCAAATAACAATGCTAATTGAGTCAATGAAGATGTTAACTTTGGGGTCGTCCGATTCAAGCAATTTTCCAAAATGTTTGTGCCAATCTATAGTTTTTTCAAGTTCTTGATAGTTTAGGCATGTAGAAAAAAAGGTTTGCAGAAGTCTGACCAAATGAGCCTGTAGCACCAAAAGGAGTGGGTTGAAATTGAACCGAAAATATTGTTGCTTCAGCAAGCTGTCCAGACTGATTAGATCCCCCTAATAGAATGATATTTCAATTAGTAGAAGTGGAAAATTTGATGTATGAGAAAACAAAGCTGCTAGAAATCCATGACAGATTGACAGCCAAAAATAGGATACACCTTCCGAAATATATTTGAGAACATAGATCATAGTTGAACAGGATAAGCAATAAAGAGTACATTAAAATAAGACATCAAAATCAATACAAAAAATAATTAGATGAAATTTTAAAAGATTATCAATAGAAATAATTAAAAAATAATTCTATAAATAATTAATAAATGATGATTATATATTTTAAAAATATATGTTTAAAATAGAAAAACTATGAGGCCACGTTGGGCCTGAAATAATTTCATTTGAGGCCCAAAGAGGGCCTAAAATTAATTAATTTCAGGCCTAAAGAGGGTCTGAAATCAATTATAGATATCAAATTGAAATATCATTCATTAGATTAAAATAAAAAGGTAGATAGTCGTATATTGATCCATTGACACTAATATGCAAAATTATAAGCATCTCAACCTATCATAGATATTCAAAAAGTAGCATAGCAGATCTTTAATCTTCTTTGATTATCTGCCACATCTTACTTGATGATGCAGGGGAATCATCTCGTAGGCTTTCAATTTCTTTTCCACTACATCCTTCTATCATATGAACTTTGGTTGGTTTCACAGAAGTTGGAGTACTAAGTTTAGTAGTATTGTCACACGACTGTGATATGTTTTCCTGATTACAATCAATTTCCAAGATATTTAGGAAATATAATAGCAATAGGTCAGTAGGTAAATCGATAAACAGATTCAGCGAAAAGAATTGGATACCTTTAACATATCAGCTGGTTCAGTAATATGGCTCAATAGTTCAGAAGATTCATTCACATAAGAGGGTTGTCCAGAATAGAAAATTCAAATATTTTATTCATCAAAATAAAACATACTTCAAAGAAACTATTGTAAAAAAAAATTGAAAACTTACACAAACATTATTATATTTATTTTGAAAAGCAACAATTAAGGATTCATCATAACCCAACTTTACCACCTGAATGACATAGGGATCAATATAATTAAAATCCTGTATCTTAACTTGAACCTTGAAAAGGAACCTCCAAAGTCTAACCACTCTAACCTTGATCTTCCATACTTTATGTTCAGGACCAACATTAATATCTTTAATCAAATCATACCTGTAAAAAAAAAAAAAATAATGTCATCAGTGTAATAATAGGAAGCAGGTACAAAGAAATGTACTGAATTGATAACACATATAGATAGCAAAAGAATGGGTACTGATTTGTTATAGTTAAAGCCTTAAAGCAGAAGATCGAAAAACAAAGTGTTATCCAAGAAGAGTGATTAGATGCCCCTGATAGAATGATATTTCCATTAGTAGAAGCAGAAAATGTAATGTATGAGAAAACAAAGCGACTAGAAATCCATGACAGGCAAAATAAGCATACACCTTTGGAAGCATACTTGAGAACATAGATCATAGTTGAACAGGATAAGCAATAAAGAGTACATTATAATAAGACATCAAATCAATAGAAAAAATAATTAGACGAAATTTTAAAAGATTATCAATAGAAATAATTAAAAAATTATCCTATAAATAATTAATAAATGATGATTATATATTTTAAAAATATATTTTTAAAATAGAAAAATATGAGGCCATGTTGGGTCTGAAATGAATTAATTTCATGCCTAAAGAGGGCTTGAAATCCATTGTAGATATCAAATTGAAATATCGTTCATTAGATTAAAATAAGAAGGTAGATAATCATATATTGATCCATTGACACTAATATGCAAAATTATAAGCATCTCAACCTATCATAGATATTCAAAAAGTAGTATAGCAGATCTTTAATCTTCTTTGATTATCTTCCTCATCTTACTCGATGATGCAGAGGAATTATCTCGCAGACTTTCAATTTCTTTTCCACTACATCCTTCTATCATATGAACTTTGGTTGGTTTCACAGAAGTTGGAGTACTAAGTTTAGTAGTATTGTCACACGGCTGTGACATGTTTTCCTAATTACAATCAATTTCCTGGTTCATTAATCTGGCTCAATAGTTTAGAAGATTCATTCACATAAGAGGGTGTCCAGAATAGAAAATTCAAATATTGTATTCATCAAAAGATAACATACTTCAAAGAAACTATTGTAAAAACAGAAACTTACACAAACATTATTATATTTATTTTGAAAAGCAGCAATTAATGATTCATCATAACCCAACTTTACCACCTAAATGACATAGGGATCAATAAAATTAAAATCCTGTATCTTAACTTGAACCTTGAAAAGGAACCTCCAAAGTCTAATGACTTTAACCTTGATCTTCCATACTTTATGCTCAAGACCAACATTAATATTTTTGATCAAATCATACTCGTAAAAAAAAATAATGTCATCAGTGTAATAATAGGAAGCAGGTACAAAGAAATGTACTGAATTGATAACACATATAGATAGCAAAAGAATGGGTGCCGATTTGCCATAGTTAAAGTCTTAAAGCAGAAGATCAAAAAGCAAAGTGTTATCCAAGAAGAGTGAAGAAGATAGTTGGTGCAGAGCAAAGGTGAAAATGTGTCAACACTAAGGGTCACATATATATAATAAATATTGGTTAGGAATTCAAAATTCTAAACTAAGGCATATTATAGCATGCAGTCAACTCGTATACCAAAGCTGGTGGCTGCAAGTAGTCTCTAATCAGAATTTGAAGAACATTAATCATGAAAATAGTTATGGGATGCATTGGAACTTAAAAGATAAGTAAAAACAAACTTATTCACCAAGAAAATAGGTATGAGATGCATTGGAACTTAAAAAATAATTAAAAATGAACCTATTCATCAAGAAAGGAGTTACGAGATGCATTGGAACTCTATATGAGTAATGTTTAGTGCATCTCCACCTCTTTAATATAAATTTAGTGCATTATTAAAGATAAATCGAAAGAGGGAAAAAAAGATAGATAGTGCGAAACTAAATGAGTAATGTTTTAAGTGGGAAACTAAATGACTGTATGACTGTGAATGTCACGTGTGCTGATCCACTTTGCATGAACTGTGTTTTATTGATAATAATAGATGTGATGTGAGTAAATTTATCCACTAGGTTTGGCAAAGGAGTTATGTCTGGGACAGGAAACATCAGCCATGGTTACTCAAAGTGGACAGCATACCATGTATATAGGATCTCATATGTCAATTGTTCTCAGGACAAGTGTCATTGTTTGGTAGAGGGGGTATCCATCTCGAGGCCTATAAATCAGGCCACAGGGTCCCTTTCCAGGGAAGAGGCAAAAAAACAGACATTCGACCTCTCCATCAGCCTAGGCTGTAACAACACTTCGGACCTGCATGAAACTCCATTCCAGACCTCCAAGAGATTCCACCTCGGACTAGCAAAGATAAAAAAATCCAGAAACACTGTAGATGAATTGTTTCAGAGATCTTAGCATCTTGACCTAACTCCTCTCGCTTAGGGTGAACCAGACTGACCTGCAATAACTCAACTTTGTTAACTGTTCGTTGGACTCTATTGCAAACCTTCCTTTAATCAAACCCTTTATGAGACCTATGCTGGTCAGGTGACGACAGGTCATATTATCTATTATAATTTGACAATAAGACTGATTTATATTGTATAACAGTTCTAAATATACACTTCTATTTAACGAAAACCACTATTTTACATCTAGTTATGATATGGATTTATGCTGCTTAACACACACTACTATTTGTTATTTTGAAAGAGTGGATTAGTTACATGCTAAAGTACAATGATCAAAGCACTTGTGCTCTTGTAATTAGTGCTTCTCAAAGATAAAATTTGACAAAATTTTAAATTTTGCTACATCTTTTTTTAGAAACATTATAATTTTTAATACAGGTCAATGAGTGCATTCTATGGCTGAGTATAGTGCTCATTACTATCCTGTGCACACCACCTCCTACAGTAGTCAGATGGTCATCTACTCCGCCAGTGTCAGCTGAAACTATGCATCAGTGGAAAGGGTTCTGCGCTATCATCGCAAATGCTTACTATATGAGGGGAATGGCATGGTAAGGATTACTTAAGACACATTCTTCTGCAATTCATTCTTAATATGTAAAATGAAGTAAAAAAAACATACTTTTGGTGCTTTTTGCTAAGGATTTTATGTAATCGGCTTTTGTTTGATATTTGCATGTTGGTCTAATGTGTACTCTGTAATTTTGTAATTATCCATCTCTGTTGAAATCTTTACATGCCTAAGGTTGGCATGAGTTCCAAAGTGGAAACCACATGTAACTAATGGGTAGAAGACTAATATTAATGGTGGTCTTGTTATTGTATTCACTGAATAAACGTTCATATATTTGACTATAAAAAAAAAAAATAGAATACAAACTCCTATGATTGTGATTCCCTATGTTAAAAAAGAATGGCTATTTCTCATTCAATTTTATCACTACAACCCAATAAAGGAATAAATCAGATCATATTTTCTTTTCCATTTCATTCCATTCTTAATTTCCAAGTTCATTACATTCTATTCTATGTACCAAACTCGTCCTTTATGCATCATACGGACGTGTAAATCTTTATTCATCTTTATTTATTCTGGCTAACAATTGACTGGTAGTGTGCAAACTGAGTTATGTTCTTTATTCTACATTCTTCTATGTTTACACAGGCTACCAGTGAAGACTCTGCAGCTGGAACAAATGGCCGTGACTGGCAGCGCAGAGGAACCATCAGTCGTAGCAAGTCGGATGAGAATAGCATTCAGCACATTAGAGGTTTGTTGTTCTGTATCGTAGATATCTTTGTGCATGTCTTGTTTTCCTATTTTGTGCATCCATCTATTTTGTGTTCCTATAAGGTAGGAGTGTAGAGTTCCTTTTTCCTCCGTGCTAAAAATTGCTAAAGACTATCAAAAATCTCTAAAAAAGAGAATTAAAAGTTGCTCAAATGAATGATTCCTCTTCCTCTTCATTTGTGAAACACTGCAATATAGTTGAGAGCGACGACGACAATACAATGCTACTGTATTCTCATTGCTATCTATTGCTTTGCTTCTGCAGGTAGTCAGTCCTCAATGGCCAAGAGTGTGACAAGGCAAACACTCTCTTCCGGATTCCTGTTATTCCAAGGTGCTATCTTCAAGCCCTTTCAAATGCATCTCCCACTTCTTCGATTTGACGAAGTGAAAGATTTGTTATACAAAGTTCATCAGTTAGGCCATAGAAATTTCTGATATATAACACAATCATATGTTCATGATTCCAAATGCTATTGATCATGTGGATGTACATAAAAGTAGCAGATGAAGAAGACTTCTCTTTGCAATGCACAGCCAAAGCTATCAGTGATTGTGACCAGTGGAATTATGGCCGTCTAATTTTTGTTTTTATATTTTTGGTTGAACCAGACCAAGATTGAAATATTTAGGATTTAGAATTTAGGATTTATGATTAACAGGAGAAGCAAAATCAAATAGAAATATTTTGATCGAAAATTATATATATATATATATATAATTTTAAATTGTGTAATTATAAGTTAAAAAAATAAAATCAAAAATTAAAAAACCAAATATATTTTTTCGCATGAGAACAAACTTGTTCGATTCTTTAAAATTTTACTTTTTTGATTAATTATTAAATTTGATAATTTAAATTTATTTATTTATTTAAAAAAATTATTTAACATATTAATAAGAGTTTTATTAATGAATTTTATTCATGAATATTGTTCACGAATATTAATGAGCTGAATATATATATATATATAATCAAATTTATTTGTTTAATTTAATGAGTTATCAAGTTTATTTATTTAATTAATTTTGTATGTATTGAACAAATATAAATAAATTTTTATTAAGTCGAATCAAGTTTAATTATGAATATTCGATTCATTTATCGCTCTATTATTCAATATTACTTAACCTATTCTACTTTTATATTTAAATTAATTTTTTAAAAATATTTATCTTGATTTTTTTTGACGTGAGATTATTTTATCTATCCACTTAAATTAATTTTTTTAGCTTATTTATGAATATTATTTACAAATATTATTTACGAATATTAATAAATTAAACACATATATATTTAAATTTATTTATTTAATTTAACGAGTTATTCAAACTTATTTAATTAATTAATTTGTATGTATTAAATGAATATAAATAAACTTTAAAAGTTGGATAGTAAATTTATTCACAAACATTTGATTTATTTAATGCTTTATTATTCAATATTAATTAACCATTCTATTTTTCTATTTAAATTAATTTTTTTAAATATTTATGTTGATTTTTTGTAAGATTATTCTATCAATCTATTTAAACTAAGTTTTTAAATCTATTTATCTTAATTTTTATGGAACTATTCTACTTTTTTTACTAAATTTATCTTTAACTTATTAAATTTATTAATTTATGTGACTTTCTGATTTTATTTTATTCATTTAATATTATAATTATAATTAAATTAATAATTTGTTCACAGTGCAGTGTTACGGACCATTTATAGGCACCTAGGTCTTCTTTTTTCGTTTTAAAAATATTTTTAATAAATATTTTTTTAAATATTTGATTAATCATATAATATGTCTAGTTATTATCTAAAATATATTAGCTTAAACACTATAACTCAAAAAAAAATTTAAATCCTAATAAAAAATTTTATTAACTTAAACTCACTATAAACAAATTTCTAAATTCTAAAATTTTAAGCACTAAATATATATAATATATCTCGTGAGCATTTAAATTTTTTTTATTTCGAACACTATAACCCAATGCAGACCTATACGGGCTCGAGATGCTTGGATTTTAATTCAGGTGCCCCAAGTTCATTCTAACGGGTTTTTTATTTTTTGATATATTATATGTATTTAAGGTTTAAAAGTTTATGATTTTGTAATTGAGTTATAGTGGGCTTAAGCCAATAAAAAATTTTCTCTATGGTTCAAGCTTCCCTTTAAGGTACAGGGCCCCGATGAACTTGCGACGGACGGTCTGTAGGATAACAAAATACTATATATATAGAGAAAGAGGGAGATGTTATGTTGGACGTCCATCATGCGCGATAAGCATGGGCGCCTGAGCGTATGCAGGGTGTCCGGATATATTTCGAGCACCCGATGCACTCAGGCGCCCATGTGCATCGTGGACGATGGATACCTAGCATAATATATATATATATATATAGCTGATATAATACGCGCCCATGCGCTCCCTGCGTTTTTTCTGTTTTTTTTTCAAAATTAACATTTCCTTTGTTAATATTTTTATTAAATTTTTATTTTTTTTCTCCTTCGCTCGTCTTCTTCCTTCCGCGATAGACGACGGGCGACGAGGCAGCGTCGGCAGCCGGAGGCGGCGACGGGCGGTGTCGCCGCCTCCGACTGCCTTCGGTTGCCGTCGCCGCCTCGTCGCCCGTCGCCCCCTCCGGATGCCGTCGTCGCCGTCGCCTCGTCGCCCGTCGCCGCCTCCGGCTGCCGACGCTGCCTCGTCGCCCGTCGTCTGTCGCGGAAGGAAGAAGACGAGCGAAGGAGAAAAAAATTAAAATTTAATAAAAATATTAACAAAGGAAATGTTGATTTCGAAAAAAAAACAGAAAAAACGCAGGGAGCGCATGGTCGCGTATGGGCAGGCGCGTATTATATCAGCTCTATATATATATATATATATATATACTCATAAAATTTTCTTTGATGACAACTTAATATAATTTTTTAGGCTTAAGAAAAGATTCTTCTTCTTTATTTTCAAAAAGAAAAAAAAATGATGAACCAGACAGCAGACAAATTGAATATGAGGTGATCGGCCCGGCCCCACGAAAGTTTCCCATCGGTCACCAGGGTAAATCGGGAAGCGCTCGCGGTGGCCAGTCTAGAAGCCCAGCGTCCCAGGGTTTGCGCCTCATTTGGAGGAAAAATTCCTGTAAAATGCGCCGTAACTGGGGATCGAACCGCGGATGTCTATGTTAACGACTAGTGACCTTACCGCTGCACCATAGCCCCGGGGGCAACTTTATTTTCAAAAAGAGCAATGATAGAGAGAGTGAAAACTATAATGGATGATGTGGCATGACGTGACACTTTACATGCACACGTCCGATTATCGCTTGGACACCATCGGTGGCCTTCGACCGCCGTCCCGAATCAAACTATACCCTGGGGGGCACGGTGAACCCATCAAAGATCGTACATACAAGATGCCACGTCATTCACTATGATTTTCACTCTTCCATTTTCACTCTCTTAATCATTATTCTTTCAAAAATTTAAGAGCTGTCCCATGATTTAAGCTTGTAAAATCTATGCTAACTAAGTTGGGCACAAGAGTAGCTCGTTATAAAACTTATAAAAGTCAAAGGTAAAGCTTGAACAACACGGCATAATTAATGAGAATTAAATATAAGAAAAATATCCTTCCAAAATGTGTATATTCATCCTAAACAAAAAAAAAACATATCAATTACTGATTAGTGTTCACTAGTACTATCTGAAATTACGGTTTGAGATTATTATTAGTGATTAGTATTCATAAATATTATTCACCAAAAAAAATTAAATCAAGTTGTCCTAACCTATAAGGGTTGTCCATTGTGGTCGCCTACTATGGATATGCAAGGTATAGAGCTATATACATAGAAAGAGAAAAAGTTTTAATATGCTAATGATTTTACTGTATAAATTGCGTGTAAATCTCAAATAATTTTTCGTTTTGAAATTTTTTTTAGCTTAACCCTATAATTCAAGCTTTAAACTTTAAAGATAAAATCTTAAATAGTGTAATCGCAAAACTAAAAATAATTAAACAAATATATATATATATATATATATATATATATATATATATATATATATATATATATATATATACACACACAAACATATACTCGATTCGAATTCATAACTGAATCAACGAGTTGATTTCGATCATTGGTTTTAATTTATAAATTTTTAATTTTTAAAAATTATAATAACCTTGAATCATCTTGAATCATTATGAATCATGAATTGACAATTTTGAACTTATAATCGTCTTGAATAATTAAGATTAATACTCTGTTTATTTAAAATCGTGGATAATGGATGGATGGGGCATGGGAAGAGAATGAAAATGAAAAAAAGTCCTTTCATTTACATGCTTATTTATCTTGATTGAGAAATATAGATATAATTTTGTAAATAAAAAAGAGTACATGTATCATTTTTTAGATATATGGTGTAATTTTATGAATTAAAAAAGATATGATATTTTTTTTATATATGGTATAATTTTGTAAATGAAAAAGGATATGTGTTATTTTTTTTCATCTGCTATTTTCGGTCTGATTTTGATGCGATCGATTTTGGCTCTAGAACTATTCGTTGATAAATTATATTTCTTTTTTCTCTTAAAATTTTAACGAAATAAAGAATGTAAACCTTTTCATTAACAAACTTGGGGGCGTTTGGTTTGCATTTTCCAGTCTGTTTTCTATTTTTATTTTTTATAGAAAATGTGATTTTCTGAAAAACATATTTGGTTTACATTTTTCAACTATTTTTTAGAAAAAAATATAGCGTTTTCTGGAAAATTGAAGAATGAAAAAAAATCATTTTTTAAAAAACTAAAAAATATGATTTTCTAAAAAATGAAAATAAAAAATAGAACAAACTAAACGCCCCCTCTAGTTTTAGTTTTGTTTTTCACTCTCCGAGTAAATGACCTAAAGGTCGACATTTCAATCGATAGTTTGGATCAGATCTATGGATTGTGTGAGGTCTACGCGTCAGGATTCACATAAGATCTACCATTATAATTGTCCACGTGGAATGTGTACCCGTCGCGAAATTCTATTCGATAATAAGCTTATGTATTTTAATTGGTGGGCTGGATTTTAAATTTTTATTCGCAGGCCTGGTGAAAGGACCAAAAGCCCTTTGAATTAAAAGGCTTTGCTTTTTCTCTACGTTGGTGGATATGGAGAGTGCTGCACTGCCTCTCGCCGCCGCTCTCCGGCTGCCGCCGCCACTGCACCACCGCATCCTCACCGCTACCGCTCTGCCCCACTTGAAGCAAATCCACGCTAAAATCCTCCAATCTGGCCTTTGCCTCCCGGCCTCGTTCGTCTCCAGACTCCTCGACGCCTCCTACTCCTCCCCCTCCCCCTCCTCGCTCGACTACGTCCTCTCCGTACTAATCCACTACCACGCTTCCAGCTTCCCACTAGTCAACCGCTCGCTCTGCACCCTCGCCCGCGCTGCCCGCCCCCGGTGGACACTCGCCGCCTATGGACGCCTCCGCCGGGCTGGCATCGGAATCGACCGCTTCAGCTTTCCTGCGGTTCTTCGAGCGGCGGCCAAGTGTCGAGGTACGACGAGCGCGGTGGTCCGTGAGGTGCATGGGCTCGCCGCCAAGATGGGGTTCGACGCGGACGCCTTCGTCCAGACAGCGGTGGTGGGCGCGTATGCGGCGCTTGGGTACACCGCGGATGCCCGCGGGGTGTTCGACCGAATGACTCATCGGGACCTTGTGGCTTGGAGCGTCATGCTTGATGGGTAAGTAGGCTCCTTTTTTTTCACCAAATGTCCTTGGAAGCAACTGCTAATTTGTAAAAGAATTCTTTTGATTTAATTCTGATAACCTCCCGTTAAAGTCACGCGTTCACTCCAAATAAACTTCTCTAGGTTTCCTCCATTTCTCTGGGTAAGAATTAAGGTTTAAACTTTACCTATATCTTGTTTCCAGTAGATGATTTAATAACTGAATTCCCTCTTCTGCTTTCTGAATCCAACCTGCAGCTATTGTCAGAGTGGTTGCTACAATGAAGCTCTGCTGCTTTTTGATGAAATGAGAAGCTCTGGCGTAGTTCCTGATACGGTGATTCTTGCTACCATTCTGTCAGCATGTGGGCGGGCTAAAAATTTGGCGCTGGGTGAGGCAGTGCACTCATTTATCCTAGAATCTAACATCTCCTTTGATGCCTACCTTCATAGCACACTTATCAGCATGTATGCAAATTGTGGATTAATTGACACTGCCCAGAGATTGTATGATGAGATGTTGCCTAAAAATCAAGTAGCATCGACTGCTATGTTCTTTGCATATGCCAAGCTTGGCCAGATCGAAACTGCACGAAATATCTTCAACCAGATGGTCCATAAGGACCTTGTGTGTTGGACTGCAATGATATCAGGGCATGCTGAGAGTGACCAGCCAAATGCAGCTCTCAATTTGTTTAACGAGATGCAACTCTTGGGTGTGAAGCCTGATGAAGTTACCTTGTTGAGCGTCATCTCTGCTTGTGCTAATTTGGGTGCTTTAGATCAAGCCAAAGGGGTTCATTTCTTTGTGAACAGGAATGGGTTTGATCATATTTTGTCAATAAGAAATGCTTTGATTGACATGTATTCCAAGTGTGGAAGCTTGGCTGATGCATGCAGAGTTTTTAATGAGATAACTGGTAAGAATGTGATTACGTGGACAAGCATGATCACTGGATTTGCATTGCATGGAAATGGAAGGTCTGCAATAGCTCTCTTTGATCAAATGGTAGCAGAGGGGATCATGCCCAATGGAGTTACATTTATCAGCTTGTTATATGCTTGTAGTCACACAGGCTTAGTTGAAGAGGGTCGCAGGATATTTCAATCGATGGTTGAGGTGTACAACATTGAACCAAAGCACGAACACTATGGCTGCATGGTGGATCTCCTTGGACGCGCCAAACTTCTTCAAGAAGCACTTGACTTGATAGAGTCAATGCCATTTGCCCCAAATGTGGTGGTTTGGGGGTCTCTATTAGGAGCTTGCAGGATCCATGGCAACATTGAGCTTGGAGAGCTTGTGGCAAAGAAGTTACTAGAGCTTGACCCAGATCATGATGGTGCGTATGTGCTTTTGTCTAACATATATGCTAAAGCTAGCCGGTGGGATGATGTTAGGGATGTGAGGAAGTTAATGAAGAATAAAGGGGTACTGAAAGAAGCAGGATTTAGTTGGATCGAACTTAATGGTCATGTTCATGAGTTTATGATGGGAGATAAGTCTCATCCAAGATCAAGTGACATTTATGGAATGTTGGATGAAGTTGTGAAGGAATTAGAACTTGTGGGTTATTCTCCTGACACAAAGGCCGTCTTAGTTGATTTGGAAGAGGAGGAGAAAAGGGAAGCTATCCTCTTGCATAGTGAGAAATTGGCTCTTTCTCTTGGGCTCATCAACTCTATTAGAGGCTCTTGTATTCGTATAGCAAAGAATCTTAGGGTTTGTGAAGACTGCCACTTTTTCATGAAGTTGGTTTCGAAGGTGTTTGAGAGAGAGATTGTGTTGAGAGACAGGACTAGGTTCCACCATTTCAAAGATGGGGTTTGCTCTTGTGAAGACTACTGGTGAGGTACATTTCTTTGGTTGCATTGTAACTTAGAGTTATGGCAATGTTAGTTAGTTGATTGCATTCAATTGTAAGCTTCCATCATACGTGAGACACATATTAATGTGATTGTATGCATCACTTGGTAGCATGATTGTTAGCTTCTCTGAAATTGCCCAGTGATATTATGGCTTAATGTTCATGAAGGCAATTATCATACCATATTATTGTTTGTCTTATGATGTAAGTTTCTATAAACCAGTATAATTGGACCAGTTGAATCATTGTAATATTCAGAAGAGAACCAAGTAGTGTATGACCACTTGAGAAATTAGCTCAACTTCTACTTTAAAAATGCTTTGCACTGGTATATGATAAGAAAACTAGGATTCAGCAGGTAGGAGATCTAGCTGAGGTACACTTGAAGATTGTTAAGTAGCATATTTGGTGGAACTCAGAAAACCTAATTATTAATATGCCAACCTTCCCTGCCAGTAGAAATGAATTTTTACTGAAATTGTCTTTGCTCTGTTTTATTTTCCACAAGTTGCTCAAGTAAATGCAGGCCCATATCAATTGACCAACAATTATGGAAAGACCTACCCGACTTGCTTGAACCCTCCTGCCCATCTGTCACTCAGTCAGCCTGCCTTTCCAGCTAGGCTTGCCTGGAGAAGGAAATAAAGTAGGAATATGCATTTGCTGTAACTGTGTAAGGGATAACTATGAAGGATAATGAGGGAACATCATCCCATAAGGATTGATTTTTTTTACTTTAATTTTTTTAATCAAACATAGGATATGTTCCATGAGAATTCATATGGAATAAAATTGTTATTCTTATGAACCAAACATCCCATAACAACCAACTTGGTTGCCAAGCTCCTCAGTTATCATTAAGAAACTTGCTTAATATAATTTCAAAGGCTAAGGCTTCTGTCTTCACCAAGGTGCATCAGATGAAAAGCTGATTGGGATGAAATGATTACTTCTTTCTCTGTCAACAAGATGTATCAAGTGAAGATGTGGTTTGGACAAACATGTTACTATATATAAGAAACCGTGACGCATGACATTGGAAAAACTATTTGAACTTAGCAGCAGACGGGGCCATCATTTAATCTTTGTTTTTTCCTAAAAGATCATATGTCTTATATCTTGGTTTATTGTAGCAAATAAATGGATGACAGTATATTTCCTTGCGTTTTGTCAATTAGGATGCTTGCCCAAACTGCCCAGCTTGCTCGGACTACCTTTTCGCTATTAATTTAGTGATTGTTCTTTAGTTACAATTGCCAGTGCTTTAGACATCAAAACTAGGCTTTCATCATTCTTTCTCTATATTAATCATTTAGGTGTTTAAGCTTGTGGTTAGGCCCTTTACTAGTGTTTTAGTGAAATCTCTGGATTCAAAGGACTGCTTGATATTCTGTGCCTTCTTTTGAACTTTTGATGATCCAAATATCTCCAAGGTGGACAGTGCTTCATATGGGATGGATCAGTGGATTGCGGTGAGTGTTAACCCCTTGCTCAAGTCTCTGTTACATCCCCCAGGTCAGGTATGTTAACCTTTCTCATATCAAACACTAATTTTTCTTTAAACCTTTTTGTTATTGTTAGTTAAAATCTTAGATTGCTAATGGAAACGCATTTGAATGAATTACAATCTTTCTAACTCATAGCTGTTGCCTCTTCAAGCACTACAAAAAAAAACAATTATTTAGGGACGAATTTTAAAAAAAATTCGTCCCAGAAAATTTAGGGACGAATTTGGCGACAAAACAAATTTTTGTTGCAGATTTACCGTCGCCAAATTCTGGGACAAAAATCTAGATTCATCCTTGAATTTGGCGACGAAATTATTTTTTCGTCCCCAAATTCGTTGCTAAATTGCAACGAAAATAAAATTCGTCCCAAACTCTATCCCAATTCGTCCCAAAATTCGTTGCCAAATTGCAACGAAAACAAATTCGTCCTAAAATTCGGTACCCACAAATCTAAACTTTGCGACGAACCTGTTTCGTTGTAGATTTGGGACGAATTTGAAGATTCGTCCCAGAATCTGGAACAAATTTGAATATTCGTCCCAGAATCTGGGACGAATATAGATTCGTCCCAAAAATGTAATTTAGTTAATTTTATAAAACATCATTTCTCATCTCTGATTCTGGGATGAATCAATGAATTCGTCCTTGATTTAGGGACGAATCAGAAAATTCGTCCCTGATTTTGGGACGAATTCACTGATTCGTCCCAGATTCAGGGGCGAATTATGGTTTCGTCCCAGATTCAGGGATGAATCTTTGAATTCGTCCCTGATTTTGGGACGAATACAATGATTCGTCCCAGATTCAGGGACGAAACAATAAATTCGTCCCTGAATCTGGGACGAATTCACTGTTTCGTCCCAGATCCAGGGACGAATCCAAAATTCGTCCCAGAATCAGGGACGAATCAGTGAATTCGTCCCAGATTCAGGGAGGAATTTATTGTTTCGTCCCTGATTTTGGGACGAATCCAAAAATTCGTCTCAAAAACTGAGAGATCATGATAAATTGGGGACGAATTTTTTTCTTTACAAAATTCATCCCAAATTGTTCAAATTTTTTTGAATACAATGAATATTATCAATTTAACTACGTTCAATATATGCATACAAATATAAAATAGTACAAATCAATACATATCATCATATCCATACAAATATAATACATCCAAATATCCATACAGATATAAAATAGTACAAATCAATACATATCATCATATCCATACAAATATAAAACATCCAAATATCCATACAGATGTAAAATATCCAAACGAAACATACCATCATATCCATATGATACAGATAACATCCAAATATAGTACAAGATAAATGATTACATACAATCCATAGAAATCTATAAAGTCATGAAAAAAACTACAAGAACATCAAGATATCAACCTCTTCCATTGTCAATCTTGCTTCTTTCATTTTCTTTTTTTCCTACATAAACAAACAAATAACAGAATGAGTTATTCAGGAAATGTAGTTGACATAACAAAATGTGCTTTATCGCTAGCAAATGGTATACATAACAAAATGTGCTTAACATAATAAAATGTTCTTTTCTTACATAACAAAATGCATCCTCCTAATAATCAAATCATGGTATATGACCAGCTAGCTAGGATTAAATTCCATTGCATCTAATCACAGGGGTCCAATTGCACAGGGGTCCAGACCACTGTTTGAAGCCAATTGCATGGCCTGCAGAGGCTGCAAAGCTCCATGCAAGTACATTGGATGTTGATTAAGGCTATTCCTCATTGAAAGTATATAGAAGGATAATGATTAGTTAGTTTACCTTGAATCATTTTTCACTCAAAAATATATTATCATCGACAATGATTCTGATATATTAACTAAATGTGATATAGTTGTCATATGTACACAGTTCAACTTTGCAGCAGAAAATATTTAAGTGAACAAAATGAACAATAAATCACCGATGGTAGATGTATACAACAAAATAAACAATTGACTGATGCATCCACGACGCTGCTGTAAATGCTGCTGTTAAGAAGGTTGGATTCTCTAATCATCTTAATTACTCATCTCTACCTTGAGCAATCAAATGATTCGGGACCAAAAAACTCCCTTTACCTTTAAGAAAGCAAAATTCCTTCTACTTCCCTTGATTTCTCAGTCTCAAAAGAATAAAATATCTTTGACTCAAATCAAAGAATATAATATCTTCCACTATCTACCCATTTTTCCCCACATCCTTTCTCTCAAAAAAGGAGGGGGTGGGTTCAAGTCTGTGATCATAAACCCCACACACAGTCATTATCAGCTTGATTTATGATTGCCAAAGGTGAGGAGAGAAAGAAGATTAATCAATCTTACCTTCATAATAAACAGACGAGAAAAACCAAAAAGGAAATAATAAGCTAATTAGTAGTTGTTTCTGGCAAACTGACATAAAGATAGAAGAAATCCTGCAGTGCCCTTACAATAAAACAAGTTTACTATCTTCTTGTTTTGATTATATATAGAACATTGTGTCAACGAGCAGAAACAAAGGAACAGATCAACAGGATGCAAAGAATGCATGCAAACTAGGCATCATTGTAATCCATGTAACTTGGTGAAGATAACCTATAGATCAAACTAGTGAGTTATTTGTTTCCATAAAGTCCAATAAAAGATGATATTAATCATTCCAACTAAAAATCAGATGTAGTTATGAGCCTAAGAAGGTAATCCGTAAAGGCATTCTACTTGATAGTTGCAAGAAATACTTTAGTATCACACAATGGCATGAATGCACTTGCATGTGCTTGACAATATGACTGTCTAGTAGTCTGGTGGAGGGCTCATGCCACATATGTAAGATGCATGTAGTTATAGCAATGCAAAAAAGATGATTTCTCTCATCCACCCGAAAAGATATTTATATACAATGTGTATATATAAAAAAAGAGAGAACAATTACCTAATCCAGAATAACAATCTTATCTTTCCTATGTATCACACATAAGAACTTAGACTATAAAAAATTAAGAATATGCAACAAAAAAAAAAAATCAACAACTCAAACTCTTTTTCACAAGAGAATCAAACTGTTGAGAATAGATATCCAAAACTCCATGTAAATCCAAACCAGGGGCAGATTTGAAAGCAACAGAGACTATCCATGTATGCCCACATTATCATAGAAAATTGGACAGTTCAGTCATGCCAATTAGTGATTAACTCTCCCTATGCTACATTAAACAGAGACAGGATACTATTTGCCAACAGAGGCCTATTGTCACCTTCTATTGTATACCCCTCCATGGTATTTAATTTGTTCTTTTTTTTCCATTCATCGACTCCAATTAGTGCAAGGTTATCACCTATTTCTATTTGAACTAAAATATATTCAGAGAAAAATCACTGGAAAACAAGACAAAATCATATAAGACAACTATAGAGAGACATGTGTATGGATATGATATAACAATTGATTTCTATACTAGCTTGTTTCATATAAACAAAATTCAAGAAACTCACCTGACCATAGTTACCAAATATTTTAGCAAGCTTCTCTTTAGTGACCTGATATACATTTGCCAAAATTAACATTAACATAATTAGCACCGGTCATATGTAACAAAATAATGATATTAATAAAAGATACAATAAAAAAAATTGCACAAACAAATATTAATATTAAAAAATAGTAATTATGAGATAAGTAATATTCATACATAATAAAGTCACGAACAATCAGCACCATGATCTACATTATCGTTGCCACCATCATCACCTGAACGGGGAGGATTCTGCATTGGAGCGGAGTTTAACTGAAGATGTCGCATGATCATGTCCTGTTGCCGACGTAAATCTCTAATTTCTTGATCCCTTTGCGACATTTCTTCTTCTCTTTGGAATATTATACATTTCAAATGGGATACCTCTTCAGTCAAGCTAAGTATCTGAGCCGTAACTACTAGTGGGGTAGAAGAGGAAGATTTGCCAGCTACTCTTTGGGTTCTTCTCAAGGAACCCATTCCTAATATTCTTCCCCCTTTGGGTCCCCCACTAGCCTCCAACCATAAATTCATGCTGTTGCCAACAGAAGGTTCAAAGCCGCCAGTGTTTTCGCTAGGTTGCGAATTTATCAATGCTAGCTCTAACTCATTATATTTGTCCTGCATTGTCATAAGAAAAATTATAAAACAATGACAATAATAATATTTTAAAATCAAATAAAAATTAATCCTAACCTTTATTAATTTGGCTCTATCCCCACTCCAAGTCTTGTCTTTTTTTGTAAAAGCATGAGTGAAAGTTTCAATGAATACGAGCTCCTTCCCCATTTCCTTAGTCTAAAAAACACCATTAGAAATAATGAAATAATTTGATATAAATTAAAAATTAGTGAGAGAGTTAAATAAATTACCAATCTGCGTCTATGCTCATCTATATTAATAGACCCTCCCGCATATATAACAGATGCATCTCCAGAATTAAAAGATTGATTTATCTTATTCTGATAACTCTTGCTTTTGCTCTCATCCGTTTCCCAAACATTGCAGATTTTGACCCAATTTTCATCAGTGATGCATGGTGACTTTTTCCCCCGAGTCTTGGCATGATTCAGTACATGCCTAATGTGATCACCACATTTTTTTTTAAATATTCTTTTTATTTCCATTTCTGCACTCGGCTCCCAATTGAATGCCCGTTGAAATGAAAAAGAATAATTAATTACATACTAACTTTAATTTCATAAATAAACAAAAGACAATATACCTTGAACTCATTCCACCATAACTCCTTATTAGCAGATGGAGTGCTTGAATATGACATTGAAACACCTCCCAGTGATTATTCACGATTCTATTAATATCGTGAATAATCCATACAGAGTTTTCAAACCTATCATAAAATTTCAAATAATATATATTAAATAATTAAGATAGTTGAAAAAAAAAGATATTTTACAATACTTACGAATCTCCGATCGGAACTATAAATTCCCGAGTGTCTATCAACTCAGTGGTTGAGTTTCTAGCCGCTTCAGTATTTTGCATAGGTACCGGAGAATGGACTGGCGAAGGTATTGGTGACGGTGAATGAGAAGGTGCGTGTGAAGGTCCTGCACCTGAATGAGAAAGTGCACGTGACAGTACTAGCGATGACAAATGATAAGGTGCATGTGAAGGTCCTGCACCTGATATTGGCGTCGGCGAATGAGAAGGTGCATGTGAAGATCCTGCACCTGACAGTGGCGACGGCGAATGAGAAGGTGTGGTGAAGCTCCTATATCGGGTGCTGAAGCAGAAGGGCCAAGAGAAGACCGTCTACGTCCACGACGTCCAAACCGTCAAACAAAAGTATGGCGACGCATAAATAAAATTTCAATGCATAATGATAAACATGAAAAACTTACCATTTTTGCTATCTAATCAGAGAGTGCGCAACAAAAAAACTGTATGTTACCTGTAATGACCTATAAAAAAAATACAGTGCATTAATAGATAGAATATATAATTTTAAAAAATATCATATATAAACAATTAAGAATGATTTATAAGTTTTATAAATTTGCATATTAAACTAAATTAATTCATATCATTTTATAAAATATTACCTATCATTAAACATCAAAATCCTCGTTGTCATTCTCAGCCACATCCTCATCTGATCATCGTCGTCGTCCTCCTCATCCTCTTCCTCTTCCTCATTAATTTCACTTGCATCCCGTTTATGACTATTCCACTGGGATCTCGTAAAGTTGGAATAATATATTCCTCTGTTTGAAATGTGTTTGCAACTTCCTCCTGTTGATATGCAATATTTCCCAACGTTCCTCAATTTTTTTCCTTGCTTTGGTTTTACAAACAACCCACCAATCAATCTTATCACGTTTCAAACTAGGATATGAAGAATAGAAAACTTGAATTGCTTGTTGTGCCAACACAAATGGTTCATATCTTTTATAGAATCTCTTATGATTTATTTCAACCAAATTATAGTGTGGATGCACCTTCATACCTCTGACAGGGTCAAACCAACACACATAAATAAGATAAGTCGCATTTCTGGGTCAGGATGTTCTATCTCTAAAATTTCTTCCAACAAACCATAAAAATCACTATTTGCACCTCCGTCATTGGATGACTGAACGCAAACCCCACTATTCATTGCACTCTTCTCTATTCCATATTCTTGAGTATGAAAATTATATCCATTTATGAAGTATGCTGGCCAAGTGCGTACAAGTGCTTTTAGACCCCATAACAGATTGATTAACATCTCATGTTCAAGGTGAGCTTGATTATCATGAACCTAAAATCAAATACGCCAAGTGTTAAAAGTCTGCATATGTATAAACCAAATTTAGATTGTCTACTTACATATGATTTAAACCATGGTGCAACTTCTTCATCGCATAAGCGATCAAACTGTTGTGGCGACAATCCTGAATATAGGTTTTGGAAAATCCTTCAAAAAAAAAAATTAAAAAACTTATCACACAAACAATTTACAATATTAGAAATATAAATTAATATTTATACTAACTCGTAATATGACGATACTTCTGGACAATTCAATAAAATATATGTTTGGGTTGCCCGCCATTCTTGGCCAGTTAAGTATCTCTGCTTACATGGTCCACTTGGTCGACCAAGATAGTTAAAAATTAAGAAGAACTTTAGATTGGGATCAATAGGACCCTCATCATTTTTCCCGCTCTTTGCCTTTTGCTATGAACATGAGGCTCAAAATAATATGATGCAAAAGTTGTAACTTCCTCCACAATGTATGCATTAACAATTGAGGCTTCAACTTGTGCCTTATTTTTCACTTTTTTCTTCAAATGATATAAGAATCTGATGGTAATGAAACACATTGTCTTAGATATTAATATATAATAACTTGTATAAATGGACACATTGTATAAATTGTATAGATGAAAATTTTACCTTTCAAATGGATACATCCATCGAAAATGGACAGGTCCTCCAACTTTGGCCTCGTATGGCAAGTGAACCAAAAGATGTTCTATAGAATCAAAAAATGATGGTGGAAATATTCTTTCTAAATTACATAAAATAATTGGAATGTCTCTCTCTAACTTTTCCATGTGTGAATGTCTCAAAACTGTTGAGCATATATCACGTAAAAAAATGCTCAACTTTGTAATGACACCCTATATAAAATTTGGTAAGAGTTCCTTAAAAGCAATAAGAATGAGCCTTTACATAATTATATGACAATCATGACTTTTTAAACCAATCAATTTGTATTCCTTCATATCAACACATCTTACAAGATTAGAGGCATATCCATCTGGAAATTTCAATGATTTCAACCATTCACAAACAACACGTCTCTGATCCTTATTCAATGTATAAACTGCCTTTGGCTTTGGTCCCCGACTACTTTCATCGACATCAAGAGTGGGCCTTTTACAAATAAGTCGCATATCTTTTCTGGCATTCAAATTGTCTTTAGTTTTCCCGTTGATATCCATCACTGTTTTTATCAGATCATCAAAAACATTCTTCTCAATATGCATTACATCAAGATTATGATGAATCAAATGATTTTGCCAATACGGTAAGTCCCAAAATATACTCCCTTTAGTCCATTTATGTGTACTTCCATATTCATATGGTGTACCATATGACTCTTCAATAACTGATGGAAAGTCACAAATTCTGAACCAAATCTGTTCACCTGTTAATCTCAACGGCGGAAGTGTTCTTTCAATTCTATTATGTGTGAATTCATCTTTATTTTTTCTAAAATTATGATTTGGTGACAAAAATTGTCTATGACAATCAAAATAACTTGGTTTCTTCCCGTGTTTTAATCTGATTGACTTAGATCTCTCCATACATATTGGGCACCCAAAGATCCCAGCGGTACTCCAACCCGATAGCATACCATAAGCTGGAAAGTCATTTATCGTCCAAAGAAGAGCAACCTTCATTACAAACATCTGATTAGTATGAACATCATAAGTAGGAAAACCTTCATCCCATAGTTGTTTCAACTCTGCAATCAAGGGTTGCATAAAAGTATCTATTAACTTTTTCGGATTTTGAGGGCCAGGCACCACTAATGTTAAAAACATATAAGGAGTTTTCATACACATCCCAGGTGGAAGATTATACAGAGTTAAAATAACTGGCCAACATGAAGAATTTCTTCCAGATTTGCCAAACGGAGCAAAACCATCAGCACATAAACCTAAGCTAATGTTTCGAATCTCCTTTGCAAATTTTGGATTTGTTCTATCAAAATGCTTCTATACCTTTGCATCGCTTGGATGACACATTAGATCCTCTTCTGTTTGATGATTTGCATGCCAAGTCATGTGTTCAGCAGTTGCCTTTGATGTATAAAGCCTTTGTAACCTAGGGGTTAAAGGCAAATAAAACATTTGCTTGTATGATTTACGTTGTCGTTGATTTCTTCTATTGCTCTTGTACCTAATTTGTTTACAAAATTTACAAATATCTGCATCTTCACAAGGTTGTAAAAATCGCTAGGCGGTAGTCGGGCGGAGGACTACCGCCTAGCGCCTAGTCGGCGCCTAATCGGCGCCTAGGCGGTGCTAGGCGGCGCTAGGCGGCATTAGGCGGCACCACGGTGGGGTGCCGCCTAGCGCCTAAGCGGCGCCTAGGCGGGCCTAGGCGCCGACTTTACAACAATGCATCTTCATCAACTCCCCAATATAACATACAACCATCTCTGCAAACATCAATTCTTTGCACCGGAAGACCCAATTCTTTCACGTGTTTTTTCATACTATAAAAATCATTAGGCAGTATATGATCACGTGGCAATGCCTCTCCAATAACTTGAACAAAATCATTAAAACAATCTTGTGACACATTATACTCTGCCTTAATATTCAACAGTCTTGCAGTGAGAGATAATTTAGTGTGACTGTCACAACCAACCCATAATGGTTCATCAGCAGCCTTCAACACTTCTTGAAATTGAAGGTATGTTTCATCTACAGGTGGTACTTCTACTTCCTCCAACGGTGTTGTGTAAGTAGTAAAAATTTGTTCAATTATTGGAGGATAACTAGAACTTGCACCATGTGTGTCAGGATTGAAATTCTGACCCGTTGCATCATTTACCATCCTCTGATATGGATTTAATTGATTATAATAACTCTGATCACCACCAACAGAAACTCGTATATTTCGTTGAAAATCATCATCAGATATAAACGGTTCACCATGGGATGTCCAATTATAATAATTTGGGGTAAAACCAAATCGACAAAGATGCTGCTCTTCAACTTGATCGCTAAGTAAGAATTTGCCATTGTGACACTTTTTACACGGACCCCTTATTTTATGGCCATTCATATACTCAACTTGCCTAGATGCAAAATTCAGAAATTGGGTCAACCCAATTTTAAACTCATCAGTTAAACACCGACGGTTAAGTAAATTCTTTGTATACATTCACATTCTTTCATTCTGCATTTTCTCTGTTTCAAATTTATAATAACATGAATAACTAATACTAAAAAAAATTATATATAAAACTAACGATTAATTATAATAAGTAGCAAGTAAAAGAAATAAGCAGCAGGTAAAAGAACAATCATATTTCTTCAAATATAATTAAATAATTCTTCAAATATGCCAACAGAACTAAACAGTAGGAAAAAGAATCAATGTGCTAGGTCAAGTTGGAATCAATGTGCTTACAGTATCGGCTGTTGAACAACTTCAAATAATGGCTTCAAAATGCCAGTATAAGGAAGCTGCTGCACAGTTGGAGGTAACACTAATGTAATTTTGTGATTCAGTGCTAGGTATGTTCTGGGTACTGTAGGAATCATGTCTAAATGCATCTAATCTTTGTAATTTTAAAACAAAGTGATGAACCATGCTATGGAAAGCCAATGTTATATGCACCCATTGAATCACTTTTCAGAATGCACTAACATTAAAAGTTGCAATTTATTTCCAGGCAGTAAACCAGTTGTGCAATCACTTTGAAGCGTACAGGGGTATACCAAAAATATCTGAGCTTAGAGAGAAATTCAAGAACATCAAGAAAATTCTTAAATCTCATGTATTTTCGGACTTCTCAAGGTAGTAGCTGTTGAATTTGATGAAAATGGACTTCAATCATGTATACTGACTGATTCACAGCTCTGGTACAATACTTGAAAGAACCATAGACTTGAACTGATGTTGTTAATATGTAAAGATTTGGAATTCTTGATCCGAATAGTGCATTCCTCATAGTATTTGGTCTTGCAATTTAATTTATAGGGTCTTCCATATTTTTAGAAAAGATGATAGTTGATGATGAATTGGCATACCCATGACTAGAATGAGGATTCAAACCATGTTATTGTGACCATAGAAACAAGTCAACAAACTCTTCAACTATGCCAATAGTTGACTTCACAGTACTCTACTATGTCAGAGAGTTGATTCGTGTACATTGTAATTCAACTTTACCAGTTCCACTTAACAAATAATGGCAGTTAGGTAGTTGCAATCAATTATTGCCGCTCTATCTTGAAGATACTATCTAAATGTGCTAACGGGGTTGGTGACTATATAGAATTAGTATTTACTCTTCACATAAGTTTTATCAAATGCTAAGAAACTGAAAATGATTACTGTCAACTCAGCACATGTACAAGCTTCCAAAGGAAAACTTGGAAAAGGCTTTATATAGGTTGTTTTGTTAGATGTCTGTTGTTGAAGAATCATGAAGAGTTGAGAACTGTGATGATGCTTACTCTATGCACACTCATGAAATATGGAAATGATAAGCACTATTGTCAAAATAAGTAGACCATATGTAGCAATATCAGTCCTGAGGACCTCTTAAAAGTGTTACAAAATAGTGATTCCTAGATTTTGCTTTACTGTAGAATTGCCTATTTTGGATTAGCTGCCCTAGATATTGCAATTTCAATTGTTTAGAGGGCCAACCATTTAAATCAACTGGTTGCCAACTTGCAGCTTAGGTACTGTAAAAGAGATAGAAGAAACTAATTTGCTGCAGCAGTTGACAGATGCTTGCTTTGTTGTGGATGCACTAGAGCCATCTGTAAGGGAAGAACTAGTAAGAGCATATAACTAATTTGCTATTATTTGAAGTTGTTTAACCATCTTGGACTCTACAGATAATTCATATTTAGCTATGAGCATATAACTTCATGAAAAAAATATATATATTTAGAGCATGTCTATTGTGTTGCACACTAGGTCATTTATCATATTTTTATAACTCATGGTCTGATGCTTATGTTCTGAGGTTTGAAGTTGACCTTGCAAAATTCTGTGAGAAGTTGGTGCACTTCCTTTACCACGTGCAGTTTTGAGAAGACCCCTAGACAACTTTGGCCCAACAATCAGCAGCTGATTTAGGCTATGTTTTCACAAGAGAAGAAAACAACATATTGGTTACGATATGATCCAAGTTTTTCTTAGTGAATGAGAAGGTAAAGATTCTTAGTGGTATGATCCAAGCATATTGGTGCGGTGGATGCCTGCTGGAGTGCGGGAGACGCTCGCAGAGTAGGGGCCTGCCACGGGCGACGCCGCTGTCGTTGGGGGCATGCCACGGGCGACGCCGGCCTGCGGGGATCGAGCGGGGGCCTGCCACGGCCGTCGCCGTCGTCAGGGGTCGAGCGGGGGCCTGCCACGGGCGACGCCGGTCGCAGGGGTCGAGCGGGGGCTTGCCACGGGCGACGCCGACCTGCTGGGGTCGAGCGGGGGCCTGCCACGAGCGACGCCGCCGCCGTCGGTGGAGAGAAAGGTGAGGGGAGAGAAAAGTACCGTCGGTGTCGGAGTCGCACGCGCGTCGTCGCCAACACCCGAAGCCAAACTCCAGATCTAGGGCAAAGGGAGGGGGGGGGGTGGGAACTTTTTAAAAAGTTATTTTGAGACGAAATTTATTTCGTCCCAAATTTCGTCTCCAAATTGGGGACGAATCTTTATTTTCGTCCCTAAATTGGGGACGAAAATAAGTTTTCGTCCCCAATGTTGGTGACAAAATTTGATTTTCATCCCAAATAATAATTACAATTATATTATAAATTTCTATAAATAATTTTAATTCTGTGGATGTCGAGGGCCATCTCTCTTGTGTAGGAGTGCCCACGCCCTGCGGCCGCCGACAAGCGCGAGCCACTGGCTAATGCGAGCCGCCGGTGACTCGCCGGAGTTGTAGAGGGTGAGAAAAGAGAGGGGAGAGAATATTATTACCGTTGATTGTCGGAGATCCCACGCACATCGTCGCCGCTCCAAACCCTAAAGTTTAGACCTAGGGCAAACCGTCGCTGCTCCAAAGCATTCAAATCTAGGGCAAATGAGGGATGAGAAGCTATTATTTATAATTAATTTTAAACTAGGACGAATCCAGGATTTGTCCTAGATTTTGGGACGAATCCAAATTTTTGTCCCAGATTCTGGGACGAAAATGCATATTCGTCGCCATATCTGGGACGAATATTCAGATTCGTCCCAGAATCTGGGACGAATCCAGAATTCGTCTTAGAATTAAAATTAATTATGAATAATAAATTTAGTTCGAAACCCTACCTAGATATATCAGAATGACACGGAACCGGTTCCTACGTGTTCGTCTACTTCTCCTGAATTTATAAGTGCTCTCAAATATCAATTTAAATTAATATGTCGAAACCCGTTATTTTTAATCCAAATTTAAATTTTTAAATTGTTTGGAATTAAAAAAATTACATTTATAAATATATTTGGCCTCAATAATGTTTGTTAATATTTTTATAATCAGGAGAGCTACACAAACACATAGAAGTTATTTTGAATCATTCCGAGAACTATCTCTAACATTAATTTGTAACTCTAACTCATATTGAACTGATGATTAGTTGTATATACATTTACAATTAAAACATTTACATATTTAACTTAACTATCAATACAAAAAAATATTGGATCAAAATATGATGTATGAGGCTATCCATATTATTAGGAAAAGGGGACGAACACGTAAGAATTGATTTCGTGTAATTCCGATATCTCTAAGTAGGGTTTCCGAGACGGTTAAATTTTTATAATTATTTTTCATTCTGGGACGAATCTTGGATTCGCCCCAGATTCTGGAACGAATCATCATATTCGTCCCAAAATCTGGGACGAATCCAATAATTCGTCCCAAAATCTGGGACGAATCCAATGATTCGTCGCAGAATCTGGGACGAATTCAGGATTCGTCCCAGAATTAAAATTAACTATAAATAACTAAACTGAGTCCAAAACCCTACCTACACATATCGGAATTACATGAAGTCGATTCCTACGTCTTCATCTACTTCTCCTGAATTTATAAGTGCTCTCAAATATCAATTTGAAATAATATATCAAAACTAGTGATTTTTTTATCCGAATTTAATTTTTTAAATAGTTTGGTATTAAAAAAATCTCATCCATAAATATATTTGGCCTTAATAATGTTTGATAACATTTTTATAATCAGGAGAGCTATACAAACATATAGAACTAATTTTTTACCGTTCTGAACTTAATTTGTAACTCTAACCCTTATTAAACTCAACTATATTTATAATTAAAACATTATTAACTTAATTTGAAATGAAAAAATATTATAAATTGGATCAAAACATAATGTATGAGCATATCTATGTTATCAAGATAAGAGAACTAACACGTAGGAATCGATTTCGTGTAATTTCGATATCTCTAGATAAGATTTCCGACTTTATTAAATTTTTATAATTATTTTTATTCTGGACGAATTCTGGATTCGTCCCAGAATCAGGGACGAATCCTGGACTCGTCCCTGATTCTAGGACAAGTATGTGTATTCGTCCCTGATTCTGGGACGAATCTGAGGATTCGTCCCAGCATCAGGGACGAATACGAGATTCGTCCCAGAATTAGGGACGAATCCAAGATTCGTCCCAAAATCTGGGACGAATCCATGATTCGTCCCTAATTTATAAAACTTAATTATAATTATTATTATATTTTTTGGGAATTTTGCGACGAATTTGTTATTCGTCGCAAAATTTGCGACAAATAATAAATTCGTTGCAGATTCGTCGCAGAATTAGCAACGAATATTTAAATTCGTTGCTGAATTGTAACAATTTTTGGGACGAAAAATATTTTGTTGCTAAATTGCGACGAACTTATTTCGTTGGTAAGTTCGTTCCTAATTTGCGACAAATAATTTTTTTGTCGCAAAATTTGTTGCAATTCTGGGATGAAAAATAGCCTAAAAGCCATTCGTCCCTGAATAATTGTTTTTTTGTAGTGAAGTCTTCATTGTGTTCTTGGATCATTGCTAATTTGCATTCCATAATTTCTCCATATTCTACTTACAATCTTAGATTACTAAGTCACAGAATGGATGGAATTCAAATAGCCTAATAAGCCAACCTTCTCGCCTACAAGTGACTTTTTTTACTTGCTTCTGTTAAATCTTTATAGAATTTTGCAAGAAAGATAACTGTTTGACCCCTTATTTGTGTATGTTCCCATAATTTCTATTTGTTGAGAACAAGGCCATGTGGTTCTCTTTTCACCATTAACAGAAAATTTTGATCTCAATTGTTTTAGATAATGCTAGAACTGAAGTAAATATGTAATAACTTGCTTTGTTAGTGTAAGGATAGCTTCTTTGGTGGCTTGCTTGGCCCGTTCGCTTGTTTGAACCACCTGCTTTCTTGACTGCTCAACAGCTTGTAGCACTTGAATGGCTCACCCAGGCAGCTTGCCTGGCCCACCTGAACTGCCCAATCTTTCCTAATTGCCCAAATCTCTCTATTGGGCAGCTGCCCTACCCAAATAGTCTGGAAAGCCTGGACGCATGAACAGTTTGCCTTGTTAAATTGTGAGATCAATATAAATTATGGTTGAACATGTCAAACTTGAGAATTTCCTAGAAATTAAAGGGTGTATGAAGAGTAACAAAGGCAAACATGATGAGAAGTAGAAGGGATGACAAAAGAGGAACTAATTCTTTTCATAGCACTACTGCATTTCAGTGGAGTATTCAATTTTGTTCTGACTTTTAGGGAAATAGTTGGGCAAAAATACTTTATTCACTCATAAAAAGCACATTTTTTCAACAAACATTAGAATACCAAGATAGTCACACCGGAAATATATAGTTCTAACAATCTCTCATGATTCATGATATATGTAGATCAGAACTTTGCAAAAGTGCTTGCAATACAAAAGGAAATTTCTACCTTCTATGGCATATGGATGGGAAAAAGGAACTGAGTTCCACATGTTTGGTGAAATGACCCTAATTTAGAAGCTGTATGTAAAACCATGTAGGTGCTTGATGCTTCTCCTTGTGGTTTGGGTCATCTCCTGTCAATGAATTCAAACTTATGAATGTTCACAATTTTTAAAGGAAGCCAAGCTCTTTGTGACCACTTGGGAGCTAGAGCCACTCTTGGTCTGTAATCTTCTGTGACTCTTTGACTCAACTTCTGCTGTAAAAAGGCTAAAAACTGATCTATGATCAGAGAATTGGAACTTGCCGCACATATACAAGTGTTGTTTGAGGCCTCTTCCGTACCACAAGATCCTGTCACACCTAGTAATGGTGAAAAAATTAATGTACATGACATGCTCTATGAAGTAACATAGGAATTAGTTGCAAGTAAAACCATGCAGGTGTTCGACGCTTTTCTTTAAGGTTTGAGTTGTTGCCGATGTACCGATCTGAGTTATTGCAGTATTTGTAGGTGGGAGGGAAGTAGATTCTTCCTTCATTCCACCCTTGGAAGACACAACCAGATTGTTGCTCAATCTGAAGCTGCAGAGGGAGGTGAGAAGAAAAGGATTCAAGTTTCCAAACAAGAAAGAAATTGTCAGTCAGATTTGAACTTCAAACAATAACTAAGCAACTACTACTACCTGATCCTTCTCCAGCAAAGCCTTCCAGTTCCTACTCTCAACAAGACCCTCGGCAGCAACATATGAGAGTGCAATGCGGTAATTCAAGTCTCCTAGCCAAATTATTTGACTATTTAGAAGGATAAGACAGAAAAATTTGTGAGTAAACTTTTTATGATATACCAATGAGCATATGATTTTCTTCTGAACTTTTCTAAATGATACAGGGATCACTCACTCATGCTCCAGAATTCTCTCTGGTGTAGTCTGATTCCAAAACCCATGAACTCGGGAAAACTTGGTCTTCCTCAAGGTCTCCATCACATCAAGGTTCCGCCTCAACTTGTCTCCCTCTTTTTCTCCAGATGCCAAATGGCTGCAGATGAAGCAGAAACTTGTTTGGTGCAATGACATGCTCATGGATATGGAACCCTGGAAAGAAGCAAGTTGAAGTTGTTTCTGGTGATGAGATTTGGAGTAGGAATTGATGACCGAAATGTGAACAGTGAATCAATTAGTCCTACCTTGTTCCCAAGGTAACCCATTAATCCTCTACCAACACAAGAGACCTTCAAGTTCCTGATAATGTCTCTTATGTCCCCTCTCACCCAAAGAGTGAGAAATATGCCCACCATTTGCTTGCTTGCCACTAAAACGTATCTGGAATAGGAATAGGAAAAAGTAGGTTTTTAAAAATAATTATTAAAATTCACTTTTTTTTAAAAAAATTTGAAAGTGCAGAATATAACTAGAAAAGCTCGTAGCTAGTTACAAAGTATCTGGAATAGGAACAGAAGTTGAACAAATAGTACTTTAATATATATATGTTTTAAAGTGCAGAATATAACTAAAAAAGCTTATAGCTACTAGTTGGCCAACTTGGTGTAAATGAGACTTTAACTATAGCCAGGCTTCTGCAGGAACAAGCAGCATTGTCATGCGAAATTGTCTTCTACCTAAATTTACCGAGACCAAATTGCTCATTAGCAAATGCTGGAATTATAGCTATTTTGTCAAAATTGAGGGCCTGTGGTTATTTTCAACTGAAAAAAAGTTAGCATATAATGTTTTAGCATAACATCATTTTAGCTTATGAATTCTAGTTTTAGCTTCTTTGTTCATTTTCTTGTTTTTAATTATGAATTAGATTTTGGATTACGTTTTTTCCCCAAAAACCAATATAAACACATTCATAAACTTTTTGCATGAGAATCCCGAGAATATAAATATTGTTAAATATTTTTGCAGTTTTAGAATGTCTAAATTGAGTCTAGAATTTCGATTCAATTGATAACATAAGCGTAGGAGCTAAATTGGGAATTAAATTAAACTATGGATGGAATCTAAATTCTTCATAATTACCTTGAGTGCCCTGGTCTATCTATGTCACCTGTGGATGAAGAAGCTCCATAGCCATAGGACATTGTTGAGTAGCATGTCGTTGGCTTATGTGAATGATCTCCATTCACATTCTCACCATTAGAGGATCTACAATTAGCATTGCAATCACTCACCCTGTTGTCACAGACACTATGCCAACAGTTGGGCCTCGGCAGTGAAACCAAGGCATCCCCCTCGTACCTTAGGCTATGGCTCAAGGTATGAAATGAATGACGATGGAGCAAATTCTTTTGCCTACTTGTCTTGCCTCCAAAATCTTCATCATCCATCTGTTTAGGGCAGCTGCTACTGCTGCTATTATTGCCTGGAAGACTGTTGAGTGCTCTTCCAATAAGAGCAATCCATTTCTTTGCAGGAGCATTATCTTCTCCTCCTAACACATTTCCAGCATTTAGTGGTACAATTTCCTGAAACCTGACACGAAAGAGAAAAAAAAAGTTCATATGTTCTCTTGGTGTTCTCTTACTTGCACAAGTGTGATATTTTTATACCCCAGGACATATACTTCTGCTGCAGGTGAACTGTGGAGCCAATCATCAAGGTTCAAATTGCTTGGTGGACTTTTGCCACCTACATTCCATGTCGCAACAAAGATCCTATTCCACAGAAGTAATAACATTGGATACATGGAAGAACATGAGTTAACATACAGCTCAATTGGCGTACATGATCAAGGACCCAATATAATTGTTTCTCACATGCCTACCTGTAATGCAGTGTCTCAGGGACTTCAGCTACATCAAGATCAATCATTCTTTGTTGAATTTGATCTAGATTCGTAGGTAATCTTCCTGCGGACACACAAGAGGAAGACGTTTTTGAAGGAACCTGTGAAAGGGATTTGAAAGAGCTGAAGATGATTGCTTTGGTGTTATGGTGCTCTTCACCTGTTTCAGTCTTTGTATTTCTGCCTGTCCTTTTGTCATCATCTCCTAGAAAGAACACATAATTCAAACCAAGACAAACATTTTGTTCTGCAATGATGTATGTGCTTTGTATTTGATGTTTTGGTTTTTTTTTTTTATAACATAATCGTTTTCTTTTTCAGGATGTAGTAGTTGGCAGCGAGCAGAGAAGAGAGTCGGTGACAGATAGAGAAGAAAAAATGGGACTCTCACAAGACATTTTCTTCTGCAGAAACAAAGAACAGAACAGGTACAGTGTGACAGAAGTGAGATGGTGACATGAGGAAGGCATTTTACCCATACAACACTATCTGAATTGAATTCCTGAGCATTACCTTTTGTGCTGAACCATCTTCTCTTTAGTGACTTGAACCATGAGAGCTGCAACCAAGACAAACAAATCAAAGAATGGAGGCCAAAAGTATCTTTCAAGAGTTCTGTCAGAACACAAGTTGCTAACAAAAACCTTGCATTTTTTTGAACTCTTATCTCGCATTTCTGCGGAATGCCCTCATGCAGCTGAGCAATTTGTTGTGCAAAACTTGCTTTCTTGATGGTGGAGCAGGATCAAAGAGAAAGAAACCACTTACTGTTGAAAAGAAAATTCTGGTTCAGAACAAAGACACTGGCTGCTTGTTTCCTTGCTAATACTCTCCATGTTTCTAGTATCTAACTTGAATGAACAGGGTCAAAGAGAAGAAAATTCAGATTCAGAACAAAGATACAGGTTGTTTACTTCCTTGCTAACATACTCAAATGTTTCCAGTATCCAACTCGAAGGAATGAACTTTGCAATATCACAATCTTCCCTCAAATGGATTATGGTGCTAAAAGAGTTTGATGATTGAAATGCAGATTTGAAGTGGTCAGAAGACAAGAAGGTATGATATTTAGAGAGGGGAAATAGAGGGAGAAAGTGCTCTCTGCCTCAAATCCAGTAACAAATTTTATAAGGAATAAAGTAATAAGATAGTTGATTAATTAAGTTTCAGAAAGGTTTTGCTTCCCTCACCACTTGGAATGTTGTCTCCTCCACAGCCACTTCAGTTTCAGGGGAAAGTAAAAAAGAGTAGATATGTTTTTTTTTATGTTTTTCTTTTGAAGATAATAATAATGGATCAAAAGTTAAGAGCTAGCACTACTTTAAAGGTGCTAATGATCAGTAACTCATGAGCAAGCTTCATTGTTTGTTCTTAATTTTGTTTTACTTCTACTCTTGGCCTTGTTTTTGTGATAGTAAAAGTTGATTACGCTCATCGCAAACATCCTTTACAGTCCATTCCTAAATTATGTGATGGGAATTAAATCACTGAATTAGCTTATAGTCAACTGACAAGTGGTTAGGGCTTTACTGTTGTGCACCTTTGAATAGTCGTCGGTATTGTACCCTTGAAGGTTGTTTGTAGAATTATTGGGAGGATTTAAGTGTGATTGCTTGTAGAAATTCTCATGACACGGGAAGGAATTTGCATGTATAGAGAGCTCTAGGAGCTTTCCAATTGTGGAGATCTCTCGCCGTTCTAATGGCTATCTAGAGGCTATTTAAATGAGTTGTTTGAAGTTTCCGCTTCACTCAAGTCATGCATTAAGGTATTTTGATGATTTTGCTACCCAAATAAGTTATAATTGATGATCATGTAGTCTAGGAGGAGCTCTCCGTAGCAAATTCTATTGAAATGTTAATTTGATCGCTAACTTCGTTAACCGAAAGCTTAAGTAGGATCCTTGTCAAAAGTCTAAAATAAATATTCAAAAATAAATTTAAGATGAAGGTCAAGATTATTTGATCAAATTTAATTGAACAAAATTATAATATTTTATTCATAAGTTATTTATGGGAGGAAAAAGTTGATAGATACAAATAGATAAATTATAGGAGATATTTTATTTTAATATAATGATTTTTTATATGGAAGAAATCAGACATCCAATGATGCCGTAAGTTATTTATGAAATTTATGCAAATTGCCATACACAAAATCAATGAAGTGACACCAAAATTAGTTAGTTGCTTGCACTTTGATGCCCCATCACTATCATCAAATGTCCCAAAAAGGAAAGGACATTGTTTAAGATATGCTAAGATAGGGAGAAGGTACAACTAAACCTACTAAATTTAGCCCATGGTGATCCTCTGTTTACCACTAATCTAAAAGGTTAATAAGATAAGACAGCTTTCATGCACTAATAATGAGGAGCATTAGATCCTATTGGCCAAAATATTTAACCTATTTTTTAATTTTAGAATGTTCCCATTTTACTTTGTTTTATTAAACACCCCTAACGCAAGCGGCATGGGCACCATCACTTATTGCTATCTTTAATTAATAATACTTTTTGAGCGATAAGAGAATTTCAAAGTGTTGTTGTATATCCGTTTTATAACCTAAATTTTTTAAATTCATTGAAATATCCTTGATGTGGCAAAGATAACAATACAACGTGGCACGGTCCATACCTTGGTCGACGTAGCCCTCTCTTCATGACCTAGTCAATGTAGTGGTTGAGTTAGTCGACTCATGCTCAATTCCTGACGGAGCTCGACCTTAATCAATCTGAGTTGTATCCAGGTCATTAGCAGCCCTGAGAGGATGCGCGTAGTCGTTGTGCGCCAGTAGTCAGAAGGGACGTGACCGTTACGTGATAATAAGGGATCAGTAAGGGGCACGACCGTTACATGCCAACAACCTCAAGGAATGCAGTCGTTATGCCTCAGCAGCCCTAAGGAACGCGGCCGTTATGTGTCGGCGGTCCCAAAGGACACAACAATTATAATAATTCACCAACAACCCTAAAGGATGTTGTTCCAGAAGCGAACAACTGGAATAACGGAGATGACGAATTACCAAAGCGTAGCCCATGACAACGATGACGGGGAGACGATGTCAACACTTACGAGATTAACACGAGCGTAAAGGGGTGCACCGGAAGAAGTTCCGATGGAACCCTCTCCGACACCCAAATCAGAACCTTCTCTTTTAAGGAGAACAACGAGGAATCAAAGTACTATAATTCTGAAAAGCTTACCTTCTTTACCTGGGTGTCGAGACATCTTATGTACCTGATGTCTTCCTACCACGTGTCCCCACATCTTCCTCCACGTTCCGTAATCATCGGTTACTTGATAGTTGTTCTCTTCTGGTAATGACCACTGTGATTATTAAGACCCTAATTACCATACATTGCAAATAATAATTACCTAATGACTTTTCTGTTCTAGAAGGAGGAGTGAGTACTTGAAGTTTAACTTTCTTATCCCTACGCTGATATTTGGGCTCCACTCTCCCGATCAATCTCGCAGTCTTATCTCCCGAGTTGACTTCGGGACCTTCTTCCGTTCTCCCGAGATAGTTTTGAGAGCCCGATTCCGAGTCTGACCTCGGGCGCTTTCTTCCGTTCTCCCGAGATAGTCTCGAGAGACCGATTCCCGGTCTGACCTTGGGGCACTGGTTCGGTGGGCCCTACTATGTAGCTTTCCCGTGCCACGTGTCCCCCCCCCGGTTGCTCATCCTTATCACAAGTTCCCCACTTCAAATCTAATCGAAGGAAGTATGACCGACTGATTAGGCTGTTGGCACGATGAGGGAAAGCGAAGTATCTGCGGGACCCATATTACTATTCCTTCTCTCTTGACGACTTGTTGGGTCCTAGAAATCGAAACATTCGTCACTTGGCCCAAGGCGGTTCTTTGAGTTAATCCAAGAGTTCTTGCGTGTGCCAAGGCCCGGTAATAATAGCTGTTCATCACCCATTAAGAGCGCATGAGGTATCTTAATGGCGAGAGAGCGTTCGAGTGAATAGAATACTGTCATGTGGTAAGATCTTTTCTACGTGATTTCCCTCTGATACACTTAGCAGGGCATACCAACCGACGACTATCGTGAACCGCGATGCCTCGAGATTTGTAGTTCTCACCGTCCACATGTCATGCCTCTATTCTTCGCACGAGAGCGACTCCTTCCCTATAAAAAGGAGAGGTGAAAACGACCTTCCGTCTTCTTGCACCGTCGACTATCAGAGTTTGTGCCTCCGATCTCTTCCTGCTAGGGTTTTTCTTGCTAGAGCTTCCTCTCCGCGTGTAAGTCTTGTCCGCCTTCGTCTTCCTTTCTTCTTCATTATCATGGGCAAGGAGAGAAAGGGAAAGAAAGGTCATAATAGGAAAGAGAGGTCTGAGGAGGAAGGGATGTATCGTCCGGAGCAGTACGAAGCCACCTCCTCAAAGGTCAAGAGGAACACTCTGAGAGCCGCCTGTGAAGCATATGACATTCTGGCGAAGTTAGAGGTCATGGTCCCCAGGATAGACCAGTCTTCAGTAGAACCCCCTAGGGGTTTTTACCTTCTCCTTAGGGCAGGTAGAGTTTGACCTTCGTTTTTCGATTCTTCCATTTTTCGTAGCCATCTCTGAGTATTTGATATCCCTTTACACCAAATGACTCCCAACACCTTGGCCCAGATGGGCGGGATGTTTATCTTTTTCAAACTGCTTAACATACATACTCTTGACCCCTCGCTCCTTCTACTTCTTTTTCCTCCCGAACCTGGCTTCTAGAGGGGCATTTAGACCATCTCCAACTGAACCCCATCCCACTATATTTGGTGTAAAAATTACACCAAATTTCTCCAACCAGTGACTATATTTCAACACCAAATTTGGTGTTGCAACAATGCATCACCAAATTTGGTGTTGCAATGTTGCAACACCAAATTTAGTGATATTATTATTTTTAATTATTTTTATATTTAAAAAATTTATTATAATATATAATCAGTAAATATAATATATATTAGTAAATATTATATTACTAAATATCATAAATAAAAATTAATTTATAATAAATATTTTTCCATAAGTATTTAATAATATTAATTATTTATTATAAACATAAATTAAAAAAATATAATAACATATTTTAATTTTATTAAACATATTTATAAAGATTTAATTGAATAAAATTTTATTTATTAAGCATATTTTAATTTTAATTATATTTATAAATTATATCACTAATTTAAAAAAATAATTAAAAATTTGATATGCATAAATATAAATACATCATTTATTATGTTGACATACAAAATAAAAATAGTAATGACACAAAATCAAAATATTACTAATAATCACTTAAATGCATAAGTAATACAACACACATAAATTTAAAAACATTCAGAGATACAAATAAAAACAATACTAAGATACTTAAACCTAACAAATAACTACAAATAAAAACTTCAATAATATTACAATACTAATATTCGGGAAAATCACTCTCCGTTCCACTCAAATAGTGTTGCAGGGTGTGGAGTGTTATTGGTTATCGATTCTGCCACTGCCTGCTGGAGTGATTGATAGGATATACAGTATATGTTGGAGTTTCTTATGGACATCGAAGCCCCCCCCCCCAATTGCTTGGATGGAAATGTGTAAGCCTAAGGAAGAGGGAAGACTAGGTTTCAAGGACCTCAGGGCTTGGAATGATGCTTTATTGGGTAAGGTGCTATGGAGAATTCAGGATAAGCAGGATAGCCTATGGATTCGTTGGGTACATCATACATACCTACAGAGGGTAGACGTTTGGAGTTGGAGGGCAAAGCACACAGATTCGCCGCTTATTAAGAGGTTGTGCCAGATTCGGGATCGGATACTTATGCAGATGGGATCACCAGAGGCAGCACAACAGAGGTTGAGCGGTTGGTTTGAGCTTCATGCGTAGCATCATAGAGGTATTGGGATGACATATGATTTCTTCAGAGGGATAGGGGCCCGTAAGCCATGGGCTAAGATGGTATGGAAGAAGTATGTGCACCCCAGTCATTCCTTTCCTTTGTGGCTACTAGCACACTGTAAACTACGTACCGGTGACCGTTTGACATATTTGGGGGAGGAGGAGGTAGGAGTATGTTCTATCTGTCGGGAGGACGTAGAGACCTAGGAGCACATATTTTTCAGGTGTCCATCAGTACAGCAGCTTTGGAGTCGCATCCGGTTATGGCTACGGATGACTCCTGACATGAGCACTTACCGGCGGATGTTCAGAGATTTCATCAGGCAGTATCGAGGTAGGAGTCATCTGATGCGGGCACGACATCTAGCTGTGGCGGCGATGGTGCGTTATGTCTGGCAGGCGCGGAATACTTGCAGATTTGATGGCGGCCGGATGGATGTTGAGACGATATTTAGGAGGGTACAAGTGCATGTCTATCAGTTCCTTAAGATGCAGAGGTAGTGTGTGTGATGGTGCTGTGGTGTAAGGTAGTTCTTGTATGGGTTTTATGGGGAGACAGATTGTTGTAGGGTGGAGGATGTAAGAGGAATGTGTGAGTGTATAAAAAAACTGAGGGTTGACCAGGGTTTGACCTAGTTGACCAGACCTGGGCAGGACCTGGGTCAAGGCTTTTGAGCTTGGTCAGTCGCACCTTGGGCTGACCCAGATGGGTCTGGTCGACCTGGTTAGCTACACCTTGGGCTGACCAGGCTGGATTGTGGGCTGCAGTTGAGCCCAATTGGTATGAGCTTTCGAAGCCTTGGCTGGACTTGGTTGTGTGATGGATTGTTGGGTTGTGTAATGCTGTGTTGACTGTGTTTGACCTAGATTAATCAGTTTAATGCAGGGCTGTACTGCTCAGATGGTAGACGCTGGACAAGGTTGATCAAAGCTTGCTGCGGAGGCCTAGAACAAGTTGTATGGAGATTGTTTTGGCTGTATTGATTGTGTATGTTTTGTGGTTGGCTGTAGAGTGGCTGTATTTTGACTGTGCGATGGTGAACAGATCCACCATGATTGATCTATCTAGTCCGTAGCAAACGGTTGTGGTAAAGACAAAACAAATCCGTTGATGGCTGAGGCTTTGCCAAAAAGCTTATGAGGGTGCATAAATCCACCATAGGTCTATTTAGCCCGTAGGAACGACTACGGTAAAGGCGCTTCAAATCCGTTGAAGGATGAGGTTTTGCCAAAAAACCTTTTTGGGTGAATAGGTCCACCATAGGCCTATCTAGTCCATAGTACCGCTTGTGGTAAAGACACATCAAATCGGTTACAGCTGGTCACTTGCCAAAAGTGAACTTCGGGTTTGCTTACTTCATGACATCACTCCTGGGGTGAAGCTGAAAGTGTGTTCACATAAGCAGCTGCATCAATTCTGAGATTGATGAATGCATGGTCATATGATGACTCAAGCAGTAGGTTGGGTTAACATGGAGGTTGGAGCATGGAAGTGGGCTGATGCAGCAGAATGGGTTGGCGGCATGTGATTGGAATAGTGAAGAGAAGGGTGGCAGCGTGGACAGTATCGTTGGAACCGATAGGAGAGCTAGAGGGGGGGGGGTGATTAGCTTCGATCTTTGCTCTTTGATGATTTGTTGCGGCGAAAGACTTGAGCAATGCTAATACCTCTATTTTACTTGGTATCCACCTCCTTGAGGTGACTAATCCAAGGGTCCACTCTCCTCACTCTCTCATACACTATGAAAGATCTTCTTCTTGAGGTGGAGAAACCTCTTACAAGCTTCCAAGAAGATACAACAAGAATCTAAGCAAATACAAAATGAAATCTTACAAGATTTACAATGATAAGCTCAAGCTTTGCTTTCCTTGGTATCTTCAAGCTTGCGAACGCCTCTAGAACTTTGAAAGTGCAGCAACACTAAGCCCCAAAGCTTCTCTTGAAATGGCGTGGAAGAAGGAGGAGAAGTGCCGAAGAGCTCGTGAAGAGATGCCGAGCGAATCTACGAGAAAACCCTATATACCCGACGCCTAGGGTTTCCTAATCGATTACCCAATCGATTACCACGTCAAATATAGTCGTTCAACGGCTAGTTTTCGAACCGTAATCGATTAGCCAATCGATTACGAGTATCCTGAATCGATTGCTGAATTGATTTAGAACCTCTCTGTTCTCTCGCGCAAATCTTCAGTAATCGATCACCCGATCGATTAAAAGACACCTTAATCGATTGACCAATCGATTAAGGGAGGACTGAATCGATTGACCAATCGATTCAGCTACCTTCTGTTCTCGCAACTCATTTCTCTTAATCGATCAGCCAATCGATCCAAGCCTTCCTTAATCGATCACCAAATCGATCAAGGAAGCTTCTGATCGCGAGAAACTAAACCCTAATCGATTACCCAATCGATTGGGTCCAACCTAACTTATGCTCACAAGTCTAGAGTTCCCTACCAAGTGTCCAGTCAACCCCTTTGACCAACCTGGATTTCTTCTGCCTAGCTCCCAGCTAGGACTCAACCTGATTCCTAACCAGGTTTGCCTAACCCTCGAGTTAGATCAAGTCTCTCGATAGACTTCCACCTTGCCAACGTGCGATCTCTCCGATCCACCTGGACTTCACCTACTCCCACTAGGTGTGCCTAGTCCCACTAGGTCTTTTCCCATGCCAGCGTATGATCTCCCCGATCCACCTGGACTTCACCTAGTCCCACTAGGTGTGCCTAGTCCCACTAGGTCTTTCCCATGCCAGCGTACGATCTCCCCGATCCACCTGGACTTCACCTAGTTCCATTAGGTGTGCTTAGTCCCACTAGGTCTTTTCCCATGCTAGCGTACGATCTTCTCGATCCACCTGGACTTCACCTAGTCCCACTAGACTCACATGATATTTAAACATTATTATCAAACATCGAAACATCCAACCTTAAGCTCACCAAGCTTACCAGACATAAGCTCACCCGAGCTTAGTCAACCTAGGTCAACCCTGACCTAACAAAGATTGCACCAACAATCTCTCCCTTTTTGATGTTTGACAATATGTTTGAGAATGACTAATCCCTATTAGCCTTTCAACCTTCTCCCCCTTTGACACACATCAAAAACTCTCCCCGAGAGTCTATATGGTCAAAGGCAAGCCCAATGAAAGCCCCATTCCTTTCATTTAGACCTATGCGCACCCTTGAGGAAGATTCCCAATCTTCATCCTTTAAAAAAAATTAATAAATACATGCTTTTAAGGAAGACCTCCCCCTCAAAACATGATCTAAACCTCTATCATTGCACCAACAATGATTTTTGAGTTCCTAAAACTTTAGGAAGTTTCAACTTGAGGTTATGAGGTATTAGGATTCAAAACTTGAATCAAAACCTCTCCTTAATCCTATAGTTTTCACCGAACCATCTCCCTTAGTGATTTCATACTAAAATTTACCCAAATGTACTTATAAAAGTATTCCAAGGGGCTAGGGATTGGTAGGTTACTGAAAATTAAGTTATCAGACTGACAACAGACAATTTCAGTCTCTTCAATCGATTGGTGTTGGGAACCAATCGATTAACCTATGGCTGAATCGATCGACTGATCGATTATAGCTGCCTTTAATCGATCAACAGATTGATTACGCAAGCTTCTGTGCTTGCGGATAGGGTGACAATCGATTGAAGTGTCCTAATTGATCACCTGATCGATTGAGTTTCTGATTTCTGAAAACAAATTTAGTCCGAATTTAAGAAACTCCTAAATAATTCTACAAAATTTAAAAAATCCTAAAATTTTGTGTAGACATTATTTAAGATATATACTACCAAGGAAAAATAGTTTTATATGAAAATATCTTCCTTTTTCAAAGATTGACACAAAAGTTGAAACTTTTGAGATACTTCAATGTTTCACTTATTTTGTATCTAATTCATCAATGATGAGTTCTATCAAAAGATAGTCTTCACCAAGGTTTTCCAAGATAATTTTGAAATAGTTTTCAAAAATAATTTCTAACCATATTCCTTGGGCTAAATGTACATGACTTGTACATTAGCTTTCTCAATGATTGGAGTTCATTTATATTCAAATTTTGATGACCATAAAACTCAATAAGATGCATATAAATCAACACCTTGAGTTTTGTTCATCACCCTAACATCTCACTTGTTTCTAATGTATGTCAAAAACACATACAAGCCATCTTATGGTCTTAGTGAGATGTAAAAGTCATGTTCTCCCTAATCTAAGGATTCATGCATTTCTACCTAGGCATTATAAACTTTGATCATTCACCTAGAATATCAATTGATGTCAATGTCCTTAATTTCAATAAAAATTAACTTAATGAGTGATAATGACTATGTCATGCATCATATGAGAATTTAAATAATATTATAACTAGATGATGCATGTATGACATGACATGTAATATTTTCATAATAAAATATGAATGATGGATTATGATGTCATGGCATGTGATAGGGCATACAAAACATGACATAGTAGCACAAAAGAAAATACCTAGATTTCCTATCTAAGTATCAATAACTCATCGCTAAGCCATTGATAATCTTAACTTTGCTCCTAATTTCCAAGATAATGCCAAAACTCCCCAACTTGGCCTATCTTTGGATTCTAACCTAATTGTGCCAACTTTATCGAGTTCAATCTTTCAAAAATATAGTTTGGCACAAATTTTACTCCTCCTAGAGTAAACAAATGACTCCTTCATTTTCAAGGGTAGTAACTCCTTGAAAACGTCCCAAAGTGCCAACTTCATCAAGGTTAGGTTAACTACCCTTCCAATTGAGTTGACACTCCCTAGACCTATCTAGGGTGTGGCGAACACACTCTTAGGAACCCAAAATCTATTGGTGCTCCTAGGGTGTTCTAGGTATTCACTAGGGATAACTTCCCTTAATACCTTCCTAATGACCCTTTTAGACTTCTCCGAAGCCTTAGTCATGTTGATCTTTGTTGAGGTAATCTGTGGTCTGGAGTGACCAAGTGTTTTGATATTTGGGCAAAGGGTTTAAGTTAGGTTTACCCTTGTGTTCTTATATGTGTATGTTGAGTGTGCAGGTTACACATATGGACTTGACTGGACGACCTCGATACGGTGAAGGATGGCATGGAGGCAAGCTGGAGGCTTGCGTGCGCATCCGAGGGACCTTGGAGAGCAGGGACGATGAGCTGATGGGCACGAACTTCGAGATATGCGTGAAGGATGGCATGGAGGCAAGCTGGAGGCTTGCGTGCATCCGAGGGATGGGAGCCGAAGATGAAGAGGGCGCGAAGGCAACAATCGAGGTTGCGGAGGAGGAGTCAGTTGAGTCGTGAGGGTACGAGTGCTGTGTGATTGTACTCGGGGAAGTCCTAGGGTCGAGTGCTGAGAGAAGTGTACTCGGGAAGGGAAACCCTAGGTGTGTGAGTAGGATAGTCGACTGCCATTGGGGCAGTCGACTAGTAAAACTCACAGAAAGGGTCTGGCCACTGGACCAGTCGACTGCCCTGGGAGCAGTCGACAGGTAGCGGCTGGTGAGTTGGCTGAGAATTCGAACGTTGGGGTGCAACGGTCGAATTTCAGTGGCACCAGTCGACTGCCCTGGCGACTGGTAGCGAGGGTTTCAACCCGAGTCCTATTTAAAGAGGACTTCGTGGTGGCTGAGATTCTTGACGAATCTTGTCTTGGTTAAAGGTAAGATAGTAGTCTTTGTGCTTAGAGGTTTGTTGTGGCGAGGTTTCTCCACCCACAAGGAGCGATGAGAGCTAGCCGGAGGTTATCCGGGGATTGATCCACCGACGGATTCTTGGATTAGTCACCCGTCCGGGGTGGGTACCAAGTAAAACCTGGTTTGTTAGCGTTGTTTGTTTTCGTTATTATTGTTTCCGCTGTGCAACTAACAACGTAGGTACAAGAAGCCGAAGAATCGCTATTCACCCCCTCTAGCGGACATAATCGATCGTACAATTGGTATCAGAGCCAGGTTCGCTCTTGATCGGACTAATTGCCGAGGGAGCACACGCTAGAGGGAAAAGAAAATGGAAGATAAGTTGGGGGACGACATCTACACTCCGCCGATCTACGACCATGAGAATTTCAGATATTGGAAAGCGAGAATGGAGGCATGGTTCAGAATGGAGTGGGATCTTCGGATCACGCTTGAAGAGCCCTTCGAGATTCCAAAGGATAAGCACGGGAAGAGGCTTAGACCTAGGTATTGGAATCAAGAGCAACAAGAACAAGCAAGGGCAAATGAAAAGGTAATGGGTATATTGATTGATATTGTGCCTAACAAAATTTTGAGTTGTGTAGGGGCATACCAAAATGCATGTGAATTGTGGACCAATTTGAAAGAATATCATGAGAGTCTTATACAAGTTCAAGAGCCCAAGGAGAAAAGTCAAATGAGTCAAGAAGAAGAAGAAGAAAAGGAACTATCTACATCTTCAAGTGAGGGAGAGAGTGAAAGATCATCAACCTCTTCAAGAGAAGAAGAGGAGGTATCGATTTCAAGAATTGAGGGGGAGGAGAGACCCCAACTATACTGGATCAAGAGGAAGCATCAACTGCAAGGATTGAGGGGGAGGAGAGACTCTCAATCATACAAGAACAAGAAGAAGCCTCTACCTCCACCAAAGCAAGGAAAAAGGAACACATCACATGCTTTGGTTGCAACGAAAAGGGGCACTACAAGGACAAGTGCCCGAAAGGTAAAAAGGAGGTACACTCTAAACCTATTTTAATTAAATTAAATTCTAACATAAAGTGTAGAACTGGAGAAACCCAAGAGAAGAAGAGGGGGATTCGATGCTTCACATGTGGTGAACTAGGGCACTACCACACCAAGTGTCCAAGGAAGAAAGAGCTCAAGAAAATGGGACACATGAGGAGATAGGAAAAAGAAGAAAGGAGGAAGCAAAGATTACAACAAGGAGGGACTACAAGGGTAAGGGAGGTAATTCCTAACCCTAGGTTAAAAAGTAATTCAATTTCAAGTTCTTCCTTGCATTTTAAAAATCATGTTAATTACTCATCCATGCATGCTAGTTTTAATGAAAAATACTTAATGGTGCATAATTTTGATTTTAAATATAATGATAGGACTAGGGTTAACAAGATAAATCAAAACCCTAGGAAAGACATGCATCATGATCAACCCAAGACCTCTAGACCTAAGAATCATGATACTAATCCCAAGAAGGGAAGGAATGTGCCTAGAAAAGAGGGTAGATCTAGGAATGTCCAAAGTGGACATATGGACTCAACGGTCAGAAATTTAGAAAGGGAAAATCAAGCCTTGAGAGCAAGGCTTGATACATTAGAAAAGACCCTAGAAAGATTCATGGTTGGATCTAAGGGCTTAGACATAGTGTTGGGTAGCTTAAAACCCAACTACGATAGATTGGGTTTGGGATACCGGTCTAAGATCTCCAAGGTAGAGAGAAAGAAATATGCTGGGGAAACATATAATCATGGTAAGGAGGGAAAGTCCAAGGATGGCAAGGGAATGCCATCCAAAGGTAAAAAGAGTGACTTAACCAAGGACAAGGTGTCCAAGGTTAAGAAGGTCAATTTTGTAGGCCAAGAGTCACCAGGGGAACACCGGTGTGGTCTAGTGTTTCTTGAGTCACCTAGGGAGGTGGCTAGGGCTGAGAGCTCAAGGGGGAGCTCTAGGAGCCTTTGGGATATATGGTGAATGGACCCTAGGAGAGGTGCTCCTAGAGGTCTAGATGGACCATGGAGTGTGTGACGGACCCAAAATGACTGTCACGAAAGTGGGTCTCAAATTTAGAAATTTATAAAGTGCTGGAAACCCTTTTTACAATCAAAAATATGGAAATGTAATATAGGGGCCACAGGTCGTATTTTTCTCGGGGATAGTTGTCTAGTTTGATTCAAACTTGTAATTATGTGTCGTTTTTGGGGTTTCAAATAAGTGATCTGGATTTTGATTTGGGATACAATTGAAATTGAAATTGAAAGGAAAATAAAGATAAGTGAACAAAAGAGCTAAGCAAAGAAATGGCACTTAGTACTTAACCTAATGGAAGCTTACTCAAGCACTTGCAAATTTATTATGGGAAATTGTTTTCTTTTTGCAACAAACCGTAAGGAATGCCAAGCAATGAAGTAAAGAAAAACAGTGATGGGATTTTCGGAAACAAACAAGGTTGCAACACAATTAATAGCATGCACAAGTAAAACTCAATCAAGTAATTGCAACTAAACTAGTCCAAGTGTTTTTGGATCCCAATCACTGCCAACACAATTCAGATTTGAGTAAGTGCAAGCTTATTGATTAAAACACAATCTTATGCCACGAAATCAAGTTGAAATTTGGATGCAATTGAAGCCAAGGGCAGTGGCACGCAAGGGACAATCCCTTGTGCCAAAAACCAAATCCACCCTTATGAAATAAGTAAAGTTTCGCTCAACTGTTTCAGCTGAGCAATTCAATTGGAAAACACTGGAATTAAGAAAGAACTAAGCAAGAGTGAGGTATGGGATCGAAACTGAGATTAAAACCAGGGGGACAAAAGAAATTCAGAAATGAAATTGCTTGAACTAAGGATGTAGAAATTAAAGGCTTCCTAAAGGATTTTCTTTCGCAACAGATCAAAGGCAACACTAACTAATGCAAAACTAGTTAAGGCAACTAATCTAGATGCAAAGCAACTTATCTACCCATGTCTTAACAGAAACTAATGACAGAAACTGAAAATTCTGTATAACAACAACTTCACTTGGCACGCATCAACTTGGATTGGCACACAGCAAATTACTAAGAAAACAAGCTGAAATTCAATCTGTTAATTCACTAAACAAGTTCCTATATACTCTACTTGAGAAATTAAAGCTAAACTACAGCTAAGAACTTGAAATTCGAAATATTCAGTAACTAAACAGCATTTCAGAACAGAACAGTGAGAAAAAAAAATTGAAACTACAGCTATGACTTAGGAACTAAAGCTCTAAACTACTCCCCAACTCCTTCCACGGCTCGAGAAATTCTTGGTTGTCAATCAAGAACCGGCTTCGAACCCCTAGGCTCGGCAAATCAATGGACAATCGATTCTGAAGTTGTTTCTGACAGAATCTGCACTTGACAGAACTTTTCATCCGATTCACTCCATCTCGATTAGAGAGGCTGCGATGATGATGTGGGAGACTTCTGAGCTCACCTGAGAACCCCTACAAGTAGTTAAGAAGCCTTGAAATGGATTGTGGTCGAGAAGAAGATGTATCGGACTGAGAACTTCCGGAACCCCCAAGAAATCCTCTGTTCCAGCGCAAATGAGCAGAATTCTTCGATCACCAATCGCCAATGGCTTGATTCTCGATCAAGGAATGAAGATGAGGTGGTCACGCCTTCATGGAAACAAGAAATTCGAAGAACGATGAAGAAACGAGGAAGAACGGCGAAGAACAGTGGGCGCTGAGCTGAAGACGCGACAAAGGTTTCGGCTGTGGAAAATTTCCTTAAGTATTAACCAATGGACGGCTCAAATCGATTTGCTTCAATCCAACGGCTGATCTTGGTCTGATTTAAGCCAAACTTTGATGATGATGATCTGGGGTCAGGATCTGCCTCGTGGTAGCTCAGATCCTCCAGATTTTCAACGGATGGTCCAGATCAAACTAATCTTTGAATGGATGATCTATAGCCCTCCAAGCTTGATCCAACGGTTGATCTTGCTCTGATTGGGATGAAATCTTCAGATCTTGATCAGGGTGCTTAATCAACCCTAGCCCTAGCTCGGATGGCTTCAGATCATCCCGGATGGCTCAGATCTAGCCGCTTTCGAATCGAACGGCCCAGATTTAATCGTAATCTTGATAATCTGATCCGGGTCACTTCCGACTCGAGTTTGACCCAATATGCCCTAGATCCTTGAACCTTGATGCCTACAAAAATAGATCAAGAATTTAGTGGCCAAAATAATCCAAAAATTTGCATATTTGCAATTAAGTCCAAAATAAAGGTAAGTTCTAAAACCTAGGGCAATTTCACAATTTTGACAATAAAAACATAGATCAAACATGGATTTTAGCAGCTCAAATGATCAATAAAATGGAATCTATCAACTCCCCCACACTTAGCCTTGAGCGTCTCGCGAAAACAGTAAAGATGTATCCCCTAGATTTTCTTAAGCATAATTAGAAACAAATGAAAAGAAATTACCTAGGGTTGTCAATTCTTATAAATCTAGGCTCTATGGATTACTATCTTGTCCTTAAATCAACAACTTAGCCTTTTCATCCATCATGAGTCATTGAGATGAATTTAAATCTCTAGCCTTTCAAGGAAAATATTGGTGGCTCTCTTCTTAATTTCTAACTTGATGATTGAAGTGGAGCTCACTCTCACACACATGTTTCTTGCACTACCATAGGCTTGCTTATTATCTACTCTCTACCATTCATCATGATTAGGATCAACATCTACAAAAACAAATGAAAAACATAGGAAATGGTAAGATGTGAAATATAAGTCAAGGGAAAGGAAAAATTGATAAAGTGGAAGACTTGGTTGCTTGGGGATATTTTTGATGCTCTTTGCTCTCCATGCAGTCCCCTAATGATCTCAAAAGTGTTACGAAGTCCAACTTGAATGAATTCCCTTTTATTTGGATGAAAAACCTTGCCTTGACCTCTTGTGCCAATTTTTGTCTATTCGTGCCAACTTTGCTTCCCTTTTCTAATTCTTCTTTCTCTTCTTTCTTTTCGGCTCAGATTTGTATCAAAGAACATGAGATGTCAAGTGAAATAGATACTCAATATAAAATTATCCCTTAACAACCTTTGTAGCTAACTCTTGATACATTTCCTTTACAAGTTGGCACACATTCTTCATTTGTTCTTCTTTTTTTTTTCTTTCTCGTGGTCAGCTACTGATTTCATTTCTGCTTACTCTTCCTCTAGTGGAGTCAAACAGGTAGTGGAACAAAGATATAATTCGGATGAGAAGCATTCCACTAAATTCATGAGGCCCAAAACTCCTTTGTGTACCCCTTTTGTTTCTTTTTCTTTTCTCTCTTCTTTTCTGATTTTTTTTTCTTTCAATCTTCAATTTGAGCACATCAGAATCGAAAATCTGATTTCTCCCAGCAGCTACACAATTTATCCTAGCATCAAGTAGTAGTGGAGAATGCAATTGCTTCACTTGATACCATGGCACTACAAAAATTTCTGTTTTGATCTATCAATCTAGCAGCCACATTCCTTCCAATTCTGATCAGCAAAGGATACACTCATCACTCTTGTGATACATTCACATCTTTTATGCCTTGATTCCCAGCCTCAAAACTCAATTTCGTTGCAAGTTGGTACAAATTTTCCTTGATAGCTGAAACTTGTGAGCTTGCTTTTAACATTTCTGAATTTAAATCAGTTTCTCACTGTGTATTCCGAGTTCAGCCCCATGGCATCCATTTCCATTCTCTGATTCCTTCAAGCACGTAACATCAAGTAGTACTTGCTTCAAATGTTAGTGGAAACTTCAAGTGTTCCACTCGAAATTAATTTCTGCTCATGGAATTTCAGCCCCTTGCTTTAACTACTTTTCCACTTCTTTCTCCTCAACAGCCTCTAGCATCCACGGTTTCAATTCTCAGATCTGAAGTTGAATGTGCACCTTCAACTTCAGATCTGATTTGCAATTAATATCTTGATCCAGCTTCTCAAAATTCAGATTACAATGCATTGTAGCTCAAATTTGGCAGTTTTAGCAATTTTCAGTTTTCAATCAGCCTTTTTATCAGTCTTCAATCAGTTTCATTTCCATTTTTCAATTCATCTTGCATTCACACTTTGCTTGTATCACTCAGTGACTCCCAGATGGAGCACTTGGCAGCTACAAATGGACTGCCGTTCAGCTCAGAATTTCAGATTTTCTCAGCTCCTTTCAGACTTCGAACTTCATCGGATTATACAGCTACACGAAACTGTCTTCACTGCATTTGATCAGCATAATCCTTGCATTTCCTTTCCTTTACTTCATTCGTGTGCTTCACTCCTTACTTTACAGCCTTGAAAAATTTAATCCAGCCCAAAATTGATACAATCTCCTTGCAAGGAATTCAGCACAGCTTCAAGTCATGCTCGGCAGGTTACAATTCTCCCTTGCTTCAACTCAAATGTTTCTCAGCTTATAACTCAGCTTCTTTCAGCCTTTTTCAGATATCTTCAACTAGAGTTAAGATTCCAGCACTTGGCAGCAACAAATCCAATGCAACTTGCGTGCCATTTTCAGACTTTGGCACTCATTTGGCTTGTTCTTTCCTTAATTTCAGACTGCTTCAGCTTCAGTTCAGCTTCTCCCTTTTCAGTTTCCTCATTTCAGAGGCTCTCAAAGGTGGTATTCTGCAGCAACAATTGCTGTTCAGTTCAGTTTCAGCAAGTTCTCAATCTTTCACTCAGCTTTTGTACAGCATTTAAACTTCTCTTTGGCTTCGGTACAGTTTGTTTCCAGATTTGTAGTTTTTGCTCAGCTCAGAATATGGCTTAATGCTTCAGATTTTCCAGCTTTTACTCTCTCTTTAAACTTCATTGCATTTTCCAACTGCAATTCATCCTCTGAATTGTTTTGTTTCAAGCTTCAAATGCAGTTTTTACAGCCTTCAAATTGGGTTGTCTTCAGCTTGTCTTCAGCTTCCGTTCTTCAACTTTTCAGCTTTCAAATCTGATCAACTCCCTCCTCAAGTGTTTCAAGTGGACTGATCATCACATTGGCATAAAGAAATGCAGCTCCAATTAATTCATTTCCGGAATTCAAATCAGTTTCTTCACTTCAATTTCTAATCCAAACAGAATTTCCAACTTGTTTAACTTCAATTCGACATTTGGATGTTAGATAGCTGCCTTCCCATCTTTTACAGCCTTCCATTCGAATTTCTTCAGCTTGTTTTCACCTGCAATGTAATGAAGAATCTCAACTCCAATTGCTTCCAACTCGAACCACTTCTTCTTGCTTACTTTTGGCACCAAACATCACTCACTTGGCAAAATTTTTTTCGAAATGAAGTGCATCCTTGACAAAAATTTCTTCCCAAATCACTAATCACTCCCCCACACTTAAATCTTTGTCCGTCTCGGGCAAAATAGCATCAAGAAAAATATCCCAAGCAAACAAGTCCATAGAAAAATTAGGGTTAAGATTAGCAATAAGGAAAGACAACTAGAGTAGAATGGACAAATAGATGTGGAAAGGTGAATACAATGATTAGTCCCTATAGATGTGATCCAACCATTGAAATATGATTTTGAAAGAACCTAAGCAAGTTCTAGAGTACAATGACATGTGTGTATCACAAAATAAGGCTGCTCTCACTAGGTAAAAATAATCCATCTCAAATTCTCAATTAAGAATCCAAAGCCAAGTAGTACTCAAATATTCAAGATTTCATCCATGAGCTTAAACCCTAAGTTTTGACAACCAAATTTAATTTATTTTCAAAAGACTCTAAAATGCTATGGATAAAATCTAAAGGGATACTTTTATTTCTAATCATGCAAGAAGAAGTGCGAAAACACAAAACATAGTATTTACAATGATTTTATTCATGTCATGTTACTCTACTCACTTATTTATTAACAAGATCTCATTTTAAGAGTGAAAACATGCAATAAAGGAAAAGGCGACAAAAATCAAACTCCCTTTTATTTCTGGCGGTCGGAGTCTGTCAAGAAAAAGCCTCCACCGCGGTAGTGGAGGAGTCAGGGTGTGCGAAAGAGCTTCTTCCATTTGTTCCACTTCACTGTGCATCGCTCCCCCACACTTGGATTTAACTGCAACTCCCTCTTTATTCTTTGTGGGACTCATTTCAGGAGGTTTCAGTCTGTTCAAAAAAAGCTCCCACTCCAGAAGTCTCCTGGACCCTGGAGGTTCCACAACGATAGATGTGTCCATAGCTCCCTCCTGGTCAAGTATAGAGTCCGTATCAGGTTCAAGTTCTAATAGGCGCTCAACTGGTATAAGTGATCCTTGGGGCTCTGTGCAATCCCCTACACTTTGAATCTCAACAGAAATAGGTGATCCTTGGGGCTCTGTGCAATCCCCTACACCTAGAATAATCTCTCCAGCTGTAAATGTGTCTGAAATGTCTTCTGAAAATTCCTCAGTCTCAGCAGTAAATACTCTCTCAGCCTCCTCTGAATGAATAACTTCTCTAGGAAAATCCTCTAGAAATCTCTCAGCCTCCAACTCAGTCTGCGCCAGCTCCTCTAGAATGTCCATGCTCATGATAGAGTGGTCCTCTCTTGGATGCTTCATGGTGTCAAAAAGGCTAAATTGTACAACCGTGTCTCCAATCTCCATAGAAAGTGTCCCGACATATACATCAATCTTCGTTCTGGCCGTCTTCAGAAAGGGCCTGCCTAAAATAAGTGGAGAACGGTGTGCCAGATAATCTCCCTCCATATCCAAAATATAGAAATCAACTGGAAATATCAGCTCCTTTACCTTCACCAAAACATCTTCAATCATACCTGCTGGGCGTGTCTGGCTCCTGTCTGCTAGCTGTATCATCACGCCAGTGGACTGTAAAGGGCCTATGCCGAGCATCTGAAAGACTGACCTGGGCATCACATTTATAGAAGCTCCTAAGTCTAACATAGCATCGTGAAATATGGTGCTCCCAATCTCACAAGAAACAGTAAACATCCCAGGGTCTTCACATTTCTGAGGCAGGGCATGGATAAGCAAAGAAACATTTTTCCCAATGCTGACCAATTCATTTTCCTTAAGCTTCCGTTTGTTAACACAAAGATCCTTCAAAAACTTAGCATACTTTGGAATTCTTTTGATCATGGTCAACAAAGGTATATTGATCTCCACTTTGCTGAAAAGCTCCACTAGTTCATTAAATTCCTTAGCCTTCTCCTTCTCCCCTTGTCTTTTGGTTGGAGTTCTCCCCTGTGGAAAAGGTAAAGGAACCCTAAAATCATCTTCTTTGGCCGGAAGTGGAGAGGCTGAATTCTGCCCTGCTGTCCCCTGCGTAGTGGCTGCTGTCCCTTGCGTCTCGGCACTGATTTCTTCTCCGTTTGCCACCAAATTTGGAGGGTTGCTCGAGGACTGAGTTGGGAACGGGCTAGGGGTGGAATCAGCTGAATTTGAACTCATTTCAGTGTGGTTTTGGGCCGGAATTGGAGAAGCTGTCCGGTTCCCTGAAAATTCTGCTCTTGGACTCTTTGGACTTGAGGTGACCTTCCCACTCCTCAAATATATAGCACTCACATTCCCTTTGGGATTAGGAACAGTTTGGGAAGGAAGTTGATTTGATCCTTGAGCTTGATTGTGATTGATCCCACTCGCCAATTGCCCTATTTGCCTCTCAATGTTTTGTTGCCAACCTTGTTGTTGTTGTTGCCAAGCTTGTTGTTGTTGCATTATTTGTTGAAACATATCATCAACCCTCTGTTGGGGTATATTTCCTCCACTTGAGCTCCCATAACCTCCTTGGTTAGAATAGCTTCTTGAGTGACCTTGAAAGGATGAAGAAGAAGGCTGAAATTTTGATTGCTGATTTTGTTGAAAACTTGAATTTTGGGGCTGATAAGAGGGCTGATCAAATGGCTGATATGCTTGGAAACATTGCTGGGCGTTGTGACCTTGAAAATTCTGATTCTGAGGTGGAAAATTAGGTGGTGAGGGCTGAAAACTCTGATTTTGAAACCCTTGACCGTAGGGCTGAAAATTCTGATATGTGGGCTGTGTGGGCTGAAAATTGTGTTGGCTTTGAGCTGGAAAAGCTGGGAATGACTGAAAGCCTTGCTGCCCTTGATAGGGTTGCTGGAATTGAGGATCAAATGCTTGGAATTGTTGCTGAAATGTGTCCTGAAACTGCTGGGAAGGCTGTGTAGGTTGCTGTGGCTGCTGAAATGTTGATTTTGTGGCTGGAAAACATGCTGTGGCTGCTGTGAACTCTGAAATGAGGGATGATTTTGCTGAATTTGATGATTGGAAGGCGGTTGTTGGTAAAAAGAGTTACCATACTTCAAATTTGGGTGGTCCCTCCAACCCGGATTGTATGTAGATGAGTAGGGGTCATTTCTTCGTTGGAATGGAGCTCTAGCCAAGGCCGCAACCGATTCATCTTGTTGGAGATTTGGACAATGGTCCGAATTATGTTCTTGGCTTGAACAAATGCTACATACTCTTGTAACTTGATTTGGAAATGAAGTTGTTGTTGAATTTGAGGCTTGGTTCACATTGTTCGCTGCCATTTGCGTCACTAAAGATGCCAACTCCGTCAGTTTGTTCTCCAACAAAGAGCTTTTGCTTTCTTTTTGTTCACTAGGCGACACTTGAGCTTCATGAACCCCTCTTGTAGTGAGTGCTCTACTCCCAAATTGTTGAGTATTCTCCGCCATGTTAGAAATGAGTACTCTAGCTTGCTCCGGAGTTTTATTCACCAAGGCTCCCCCTGCCGCCGCATCAATCATGCTCCTATCCATAGGTAATAAACTTTCATAAAAGTATTGCACAAGAAGTTGCTCACTAATTTGATGTTGAGGACAGCTAGAGCATAACTTCTTGAACCTCTCCCAGTAATCATAAAGGGACTCTCCAACCACTTGTTGAATGCCACAAATACTTTTTCTGATAATGGCGGTCCTTGATGCTGGAAAAAACTTCTCTAAAAATGCTCTCTTCATTTCAATCCAACTAGCAACATGTCCAGTGGGCAAATAATACAACCAATCCTTAGCAGCCCCAGTCAAAGTAAAAGGAAATGCTCTTAACTTAATATCTTCTTCAGAAACGCCCTGAGGCTTCATAGTAGAGCACACCACATGGAACTCGTGCAAGTGTCTGTTTGGATCCTCCCCAGATAAACCCTGAAATTTTGGCAACAAATTGATAAGTCCCGATTTGAGCTCAAAACTCCCCCTAGCTCTGGATATGCTATGCTGGAGTACTGAAATGCAGCGTCAGGTGCTGCAAGCTCCTTCATGGTTCTCTGGTGGTCTGCCATGTCAATGCCTGAGTGAGTGCTGATAGTCTGAAGTGGAGGGATATCTGTAGTCTCAGAAAGAATGGCCTGGCTCCTCCTGACTCTGAAAGTCCTCTCAATCTCAGGATCGAAATCTTCTAATTCAGCACCTAGAGACCTGGTCATAAAAACAGAACAAATCGCAGTAAAAGTGAATAAAAATATAAAACAAATAAAATCAAATCAAAAGATATGACAATAAGCACAGAAACAAATCAAGAATGATATGAAATAAGTGCGCAAGCTAAAATCAAACAAGTCAACTAACAGTTCCCCGGCAACGGCGCCAAAAATTTGACGAGCCCAAACTATGTGTCACGAATGTGGGCCTCAAATTTAAATATTTATAAAGTGCTGGAAACCCTTTTTACAATCAAAAATATGGAAATGTAATATAGGGGCCACAGGTCGTATTTTTCTCGGGGATAGTTGTCTAGTTTGATTCAAACTTGTAATTATGTGTCGTTTTTGGGGTTTCAAATAAGTGATCTGGATTTTGATTTGGGATACAATTGAAATTGAAATTGAAAGGAAAATAAAGATAAGTGAACAAAAGAGCTAAGCAAAGAAATGGCACTTAGTACTTAACCTAATGGAAGCTTACTCAAGCACTTGCAAATTTATTATGGGAAATTGTTTTCTTTTTGCAACAAACCGAAAGGAATGCCAAGCAATGAAGTAAAGAAAAACAGTGATGGGATTTTCGGAAACAAACAAGGTTGCAACACAATTAATAGCATGCACAAGTAAAACTCAATCAAGTAATTGCAACTAAACTAGTCCAAGTGTTTTTGGATCCCAATCACTGCCAACACAATTCAGATTTGAGTAAGTGCAAGCTTATTGATTAAAACACAATCTTATGCCACGAAATCAAGTTGAAATTTGGATGCAATTGAAGCCAAGGGCAGTGGCACGCAAGGGACAATCCCTTGTGCCAAAAACCAAATCCACCCTTATGAAATAAGTAAAGTTTCGCTCAACTGTTTCAGCTGAGCAATTCAATTGGAAAACACTGGAATTAAGAAAGAACTAAGCAATAGTGAGGTATGGGATCGAAACTGAGATTAAAACCAGGGGGACAAAAGAAATTCAGAAATGAAATTGCTTGAACTAAGGATGTAGAAATTAAAGGCTTCCTAAAGGATTTTCTTTCGCAACAGATCAAAGGCAACACTAACTAATGCAAAACTAGTTAAGGCAACTAATCTAGATGCAAAGCAACTTATCTACCCATGTCTTAACAGAAACTAATGACAGAAACTGAAAATTCTGTATAACAACAACTTCACTTGGCACGCATCAACTTGGATTGGCACGCAGCAAATTACTAAGAAAACAAGCTGAAATTCAATCTGTTAATTCACTAAACAAGTTCCTATATACTCTACTTGCGAAATTAAAGCTAAACTACAGCTAAGAACTTGAAATTCGAAATATTCAGTAACTAAACAGCATTTCAGAACAGAACAGTGAGAAAAAAAATTGAAACTACAACTATGACTTAGGAACTAAAGCTCTAAACTACTCCCCAACTCCTTCCACGGCTCGAGAAATTCTTGGTTGTCAATCAAGAACCGGCTTCGAACCCCTAGGCTCGGCAAATCAATGGACAATCGATTCTGAAGTTGTTTCTGACAGAATCTGCACTTGACAGAACTTTTCATCCGATTCACTCCATCTCGATTAGAGAGGCTGCGATGATGATGTGGGAGACTTCTGAGCTCACCTGAGAACCCCTACAAGTAGTTAAGAAGCCTTGAAATGGATTGTGGTCGAGAAGAAGATGTATCGGACTGAGAACTTCCGGAACCCCCAAGAAATCCTCTGTTCCAGCGCAAATGAGCAGAATTCTTCGATCACCAATTGCCAATGGCTTGATTCTCGATCAAGGAATGAAGATGAGGTGGTCACGCCTTCATGGAAACAAGAAATTCGAAGAACGATGAAGAAACGAGGAAGAACGGCGAAGAACAGTGGGCGCTGAGTTGAAGACGCGACAAAGGTTTCGGCTGTGGAAAATTTCCTTAAGTATTAACCAATGGACGGCTCAGATCGATTTGCTTCAATCCAATGGCTGATCTTGGTCTGATTTAAGCCAAACTTTGATGATGATGATCTGGGGTCAGGATCTGCCTCGTGGTAGCTCGGATCCTCCAGATTTTCAACGGATGGTCTAGATCAAACTAATCTTTGAATGGATGATCTATAGCCCTCCAAGCTTGATCCAACGGTTGATCTTGCTCTGATTGGGATGAAATCTTCAGATCTTGATCAGGGTGCTTAATCAACCCTAGCCCTAGCTCGGATGGCTTCAGATCATCCCGGATGGCTCAGATCTAGCCGCTTTCGAATCGAACGGCCCAGATTTAATCGTAATCTTGATAATCTGATCCGGGTCACTTCCGACTCGAGTTTGACCCAATATGCCCTAGATCCTTGAACCTTGATGCCTACAAAAATAGATCAAGAATTTAGTGGCCAAAATAATCCAAAAATTTGCATATTTGCAATTAAGTCCAAAATAAAGGTAAGTTCTAAAACCTAGGGCAATTTCACAATTTTGACAATAAAAACATAGATCAAACATGGATTTTAGCAGCTCAAATGATCAATAAAATGGAATCTATCAGTGTGCCAAAGGAATTGGAGACAGACTTGAGTCTCAATTCTTGGGGTTTCGGCACGGTGTTTTTGAGTTTCATGCATGGAAATATGACATTGGGGTCATATAGCATGAATATTGGTTTTTGATGTATAAATGCCATGTAAATCAATGCTAGGGATGCATTATGGGTTGGCATGGGCAGAGACATCAAGAGGAAACCAAAACTAGGACTTTAGGTTAAGGTTCTATTGAACTTTTTAGCTAGTTTTGGGGTTTATGTCAAACTTGGGAATGGTGATAGATACATTTTAGAATGTATTTTTCCCAAGTAGATATGGGTACCACAAACCTCTCCACAAAATTTGAGAATTTTTGGAGATTTGTGGAATTTTTGGCGCATTTCTGAACTTCGTCAGAAAAGGCTAAAATTCTGTGTTTCAGAGTATCAGTCGACTGCCATTTGGGGCAGTCGACTGGTAAAGGCTGAAATAAGTTTCAGCAGCTGGGTATGTGTCCAAATGATGCAAAACAAGTGTGTGGGGGGCTAGTACACATTGTTTATGGTCATTAGGGATTAAAAGAACCAATGATTGGGATATTGTTGGGTTCTTTTTGATGTTAGGCAAAAGGGGAGAAGTGTTGGGTTTAATTTGGGAAACCAAACACACCTTTGCTAGAAACCCTAGGTTTAGAGGGAGCTAAGATAAAGGGGGAGCATGGTTGCTCCATTCTTGGCGTAAGGGGAACCTTGGAGAGGTTCTTAAAAAGCCTTTGTAAGTCCAGTGTAGGGGGAGCTTGGGAAAAGCTTTAAAAAGCCCGTTTTGGTGGAAATTCCTAACTTTGGGAAGTTAGGTGTGAAAAGTCCTAGCTTGGAGGGCTAAGTGTGAAAAATTCCTAACCTGGAGGGTTAGGTGTAGGATGCCTTGGGATAGGATCCATCCATGCATTGCATATGCATTATTTTTGCCATTGACTACTATTTTGCTTTCCCTAACATAAACGTATTGCCAAACATCAAAAAGGGAGAGATTGTTGAGGCAATCTGTGGTCCGGAGTGACCAAGTGTTTTGATGTTTGGGCAAAGAGTTTAAGTTAGGTTTACCCTTGTGTTCTTATATGTGTATGTTGAGTGTGCAGGTTGTACAGGTTACACATATGGACTTGACTGGACGGCCTTGGTACGGTAAAGGATGGCATGGAGGCAAGCTGGAGGCTTGCGTACGCATCTGAGGGACCTTGGAGAGCAGAGACGATGAGCTGATGGGCGCGGACTTCGAGGCATGCGTGAAGGATGGCATAGAGGCAAGCTGGAGGCTTGCGTGCATCCGAGGGACGGGAGCCGAAGATGAAGAGGGCGCGAAGGCAACAATCGAGGTTGCGGAGGAGGAGTCAGTCGAGTCATGAGGGTACGAGTGTTGTGTGATTGTACTCGGGGAAGTCCTAGGGTCGAGTGCTGAGAGAAGTGTACTCGGGAAGGGAAACCCTAGGTGTGTGAGTAGGGTAGTCGACTGCCATTGGGGCAGTCGACTGGTAAAACTCACAGAAAGGGTCTGGCCACTGGACCAGTCGACTGCCCTGGCGGCTGGGGAGTTGGCTGAGAATTCGAACGTTGGGGTGCAACGGTCGAATTTCAGTGACACCAGTCGACTGCCCTGGCGACTGGTAGTGAGGGTTTCAGCTCGAGTCCTATTTAAAGAGGACTTCGTGGTGGCTGAGATTCTTGACGAATCTTGTCTTGGTTAAAGGCAAGATAGTAGTCTTTGTGCTCATAGGTTTGTTGTGACGAGGTTTCTCCACCCACAAGGAGCGACGAGAGCTAGCCGGAGGTTATCCGGGGATTGATCCACCGACGGATTCTTGGATTAATCACCCGTCCGGGGTGGATACCAAGTAAAACCTGGTTTGTTAGCGTTGTTTGTTTTCGTTATTATTATTTTCGCTGTGCAACTAACAACGTAGGTACAAGAAGCCGAAGAATCGCTATTCACCCCCTCTAGCGGACATAATCGATCATACAATCTTGTCTTGGTCAACCCTAGGGATGGTTTCTACTGTGGCCTTGACTTGACTACTTGATCTAGATTGAGTTCCATACCTATATGGAACTCTATGATAGGATGGGCAATCATCCTTAGTTTTAGATTTGTACCCCAAACCTTTCTTGCTTCTAGAGGGTTCTTGATTTTCTAAATCTAGGTTTTAAATTTTTGATCCCTTAAATAGATTTTCTATTTTCTTAAGAGATTCTACCAATTTATCAAGTTTTGACCTCAAAACTTGATTTTCAACCATTACCTCATCAAGGCTTGGTCTTCTAAGATTGCCTTGGTGATTTTTCTTTTTGGCCTTGTTTTGGGTAGGTTACCCTTAAATGATCTAAACTCTTCCCTATCCTTAGATGTGGTAGACCTAGCATGGAAGACTCTATATATCTTCTTAGGTTTTTCATACCTCCTATTCTCATGATAAATAGCATTTAAATAATAGAAATTATTTTTAGCATGCGTATTATCATGATTTAAATAAGTACCATTACCTAATGGTACCTTAGTCTTGTTCTTGAAGGCTTCCCCTTGATTTGAGCTTTTCTTTTTGCCTTAGTCGGATTCTTCCCCTTTGGACATTGATTCCGATAATGTCCCTTTTGCTTGCATGAGAAGCACACAATGTGCTTCTTATCCTTCCGTACAATGAGGCCGACCTCCTTTGGCTTCTCCTTGGTCTTGGGTGCCACTTGCACCTTCTTCTTGACCAATTTGGGACATTACTCTTATAGTGTCCTCTTTCCCTACACTCAAAACAAATGATATGATTTTTATTTTTACAAATTGAAATATCTATACCTTTGCTTGTAGGGGTGTCACTTGACTCTTCACTCGATTCGGAGGTAGAAGCTTCTTCTTTTTTCGGAGTTAGTGATCTTTGCTCCCCCTTAACCCTAGAGGTAGAGACGACTTCTTTTTCCTCCTCGACCAATGCTTCTTGAATTTCCTCCCCGGATGTTGAGCATCTCTCAACTTCCGAGTCCTCTTCATTTGATGAATCTCCCTCTTCGGATTTGTCTTGATACAGTACAGTGGAGGGATCTTCATGAAGCTTTGCCAATTTGCTCCAAAGCCCTTTGGCATCTTTGAATTCTCCAATCTTGTCCAAGATGTTGCTCGGCAAAAGATTGACCAATAACTTGGTCACTTTGTCGTTGGCCTCGCATCTCTTGATTTGCTCCTCATTCCATTTGCTTTTCTTGAGGAGCTTTCCTTTGGTGCTTGTTGGAGCCTCAAAATCCTCCATTAGAGCAAACCATTGCTCTATCTCCATCATGAAGTAATTTTCAATCTTTGACTTCCAAAGATCAAAATTTGCCTTGTCGAATGGTGGAGGTGCCCGGGTGTCGTAGCCAAACTCCATTTTTGAAATTGAACCCTCTTGATGATGACTTCCTAAAATTAGGGATTCTTCCAACTTCTTCTTCTTCCTCTAGCTCTCGCCCTCTTGGAGATGAGTCCAAAGCAGAGCAACCTGGCTCTGATACCACTTGTTGGAACCGGTAGGAGAGCTAGAGGGGGGGGGTGATTAGCTCCGATCTTTGCTCGTTGATGATTTGTTGCAGCGGAAGACTTGAGCAATGCTAACACCTCTATTTTACTTGGTATTCACCTCCTTGAGGTGACTAATCCAAGGGTCCACACTCCTCACTCTCTCATACACTATGAAAGATCTCCTTCTTGAGGTGGAGAAACCTCTTACAAGCTTCCAAGAAGATACAACAAGAATCTAAGCAAATACAAAATGAAATCTTACAAGATTTACAATGATAAGTTCAAGCTTTGCTTTCCTTGCTATCTTCAAGCTTGTGATTGCCTCTAGAACTTTGGAAGTGCAGCAACACTAAGCCCTAAAGCTTCTCTTGAAATGGCGTGAAAGAAGGAGGAGAAGTGCCGAAGAGCCTGTGAAGAGATGCGAGCGAATCTGCGAGAAAACCCTATATACCCGACGCCTAGGGTTTCCTAATCGATTACCCAATCGATTACCAAGTCAAATATAGTCGTTCAACGACTAGTTTTCGAACCGTAATCGATTAGCCAATCAATTACGAGTATCTGAATCAATTGCTGAATCGATTCAGAACCTCTCTATTCTCTCGTGCAAACCTTCAGTAATCGATCACCCGATCGATTAAAAGACCCCTTAATTGATTGACCAATCGATTAAGGAAGGACCGAATCGATTCAGCCACCTTCTGTTCTCGCAAATCATTTCTCTTAATCGATCAGCCAATCGATCCAAGCCTTCCTTAATCAATCACCAAATCAATCAAGGAAGGTTCTGATCGCGAGAAACTAAACCCTAATCGATTGGGTCCAACCTAACTTGTGTTCATAAGTCTAGGGTTCCCTACCAAGTGTTCGGTCAACCCCTTTAACCAACCTGGATTTATTCTGCCTAGCTCCCAGCTAGGACTCAACCTGATTCCCAACAGTTTGCCTAACCCTCGAGTTAGATCAAGTCTCTGATAGACTTCCACCTTGCCAGCGTGCAATCTCCCCGATCCACCTGGACTTCACCTAGTCCCACTTGGTGTGCCTAGTCCCACTAGGTCTTTTCCCATGACAGCGTACGATCTCCCCGATCCACCTGGACTTCACCTAGTCCCACTAGATCTTTTCCCATGCCAGCGTACGATCTCCCCGATCCACCTGGACTTCACTTAGTCCCACTAGGTGTGCCTAGTCCCATTAGGTATTTTCCCATGCCAGCGTACGATCTTCCCGATTCACCTGGACTTCACCTAGTCCCACTAGGTGTGCCTAGTCCCACTAGGTCTTTTCCCATGCCAGCGTACGATCTCCCCGATCCACCTGGACTTCACCTAGTCCCACTAGGTGTGCCTAGTGATAGATCGAACAACGTTGCTAGAGGGGGGTGAATAGTACTTTGTCGAATTTCTCTACAAAATTGTTAGCGGAATACAAACAAAAATATATGAAAGCAAAAAGCAATGCTAACTCAGAGGTTTTTACTTGGTATCCACTCGAATGGGTGACTAATCCAAGGATCCACGCGCGTACTCCACCTCCACTATGAAAAGTCTCCTTCAGGTGGAGAAACCTTTACAAGGCGTTGTCTTTCTCTTTAGAGAATGTAATGAGTAGAGAGAGAGGAAGATCTGAAGACTCTATGCACGAACAATACTTCGTTACAGTGAAAAACCATACCATTCACGTGCGGAAAAGTCCTCCTTTTATAAGAGAACAAGACAACCTCGTAGGCTGTCCAGACCCGCACCAGTCGACTGCCCCTGGGCCAGTCGACTGGTCTAGCATTAATTGCTAGCCAACGGCTAGTTTTGGGGGGTCACCAGTTGACTGGCCCAGTCACCAGTCGACTGCCCCTGGGCCAATCGACTGGTAGAAGGCTGAAAACCTTCTGTGAGTTTTGGCAGTCGACTGCCCTCTGGCCAGTCGACCACCCGCTTACTTACAGCCACTCTTAACATTCTCCTTCATGTGTACCTTTAGGTTCACTCCCTTGGCTTGCCCCTTGAAGTTATCTTCCTCTGGCTCTCGCCCCTCGGATGCGCACACAAGCCTTCCCTTGGCTTGCCTCCATGCCACCCTTCACGTGTGCCCTTGAAGTCCACTTCCCGGCTTGCCCTTGGAGTCCTCCTCCCTCGGCTCTCGTCCCTCGGATGTGTTCTCCATGTGTGATTCTCCAAGTCCTGCAAACTCAATCACACATATATCAAATACAACATAACACCCTAACCTTAAACTTATTGGCACGCACACACATCAAAACTATGATATTCCCGATCATTCTTGGGTCGATTGCCTCAACAATCTCCCCCTTTTTGATGTGTGACAATATGTTTAAGTTTAGGGATAAAATACCAGTCAACAATTACAATAAAAACAGTAGCAATTGAAAAACATAAGACATATCAGAAACCTAAGAGGTATCCTCCTCCTTAATCCATGTCTTTTCCCATTTTCAATTCTACTCATGATCCAAGTTAAGTTTCAAGCCCAACTTAACACTAAGCAACATTAATTAAAAAAATGTAAGACATATCAAAACCTAAGAGGTAGCCTCCCCCTTAACTTATGTCTTCATCCATTTTTAATCATCCAAGATTTAAGTTAAGCAACTAACTTAAACAACCCATTTTAAGTCAAAATTCTAACTTAAACCATCCATTCACCCCCTTTGACACCATCAAAATGATTGCCTCAAGCAACCCTAACCCATGGCATCAAATGAGAGAAACTTGGATTTCTGAAAAAAATCTCAGAATTTGATATCAGGCGTGCCAGTCGACTACCCAGGGGGCAGTCGACTGATACGCTTTCAGTCAGGTTTTTCAGCTTTTCTGCCGAATTTCAAAAACCTCCCAAAAATTTCAGAAAATTCTAAAATTGGTAAAAATTTGCAGGCATGTTTAAAATTATATATTCTATCAAGGAAAAATATCAGTTCATATAAAATTTTAAATGTGTTTGACTTTTGACCAAACTTCAAAAATGTTGAAAACCACTAAGAAAGTATCAATATTTTAACCTAGTTATGCATTCAAATTTCTTCTAGGCTTATGACAAAACATATAAGACATGAAATGATTTTCAAATGTTTAAAATGTCCAACTATGATCTTTGGGCAAAGTGTCCATTAATTAAACACTTGCTTTCCCCATGGTTGGTCTAGTTTTCATATTTTGATACTTTTAATGATTCAACATTATGCCACAAGCATAAGTGAACCAATTGTATCATCCTATTAGATCAAGCACACTTTTCCCAATCTATTACCCCAAGGTTCATCCTACACATTCCAAGGTCTCTTCTTAATGATGTAAATTCTGATTCAGGAAGAGGCTTGGTAAAAATGTCGGCTAGGTTTGACTTTGATTCAACATAGTGTAGTTCTATGTCTCCCCTTGCCACATGGTCCCTAATGAAGTGATGCTTCACTTCAATGTGTTTTGTTCTAGAGTGGTGAAATGGATTTTTGGTCAAATTGATTGTACTTACATTATCACATAAGACTTTGACCTTGGAATAATGTAACTCATAATCTTCTAAGGTGTACATGATCCAAAGTAATTGGGAGACACAACCACCCATTGCCACATATTCCGCCTCCGTTGTTGATAGGGCAACGCATGGTTGTTTCCTACTATTCCAACTAACTAAGGAAGACCCAAGGAATTGACACCCTCCACTAGTACTCTTCCTATCTAGCTTGCATCCCGCATAGTCCGAGTCGGTGTATCCAATAAGATCAACATTAGGGGTTCTATGATACCAAAGCCCGACATTGAGGGTACCTTTAACATATCTTAGGATCCTCTTCACTACTACCAAATGGGACTCTTTAGCACAAGATTGGTACCTAGCACACATACCTACCCAAAAAGTATATCGGGTCAACTAGCGGTAAGGTACAGTAGGATACCAATCATGCTCCTATATTGCTTTGAGTCTACCATTTTCCCTTCAAGGTCACTATCCATTTTCACATTGGTTCCTATAGGTGTAGATGCTACCTTAGCATTTTCTAAGCCAAATTTCTTTAGCATTTCCCTAGCATACTTAGTTTGAAATACATGTGTTCCTTCATTGGTTTGTTTAACTTGAAGACCTAGAAAGTGTTGGTGCAGGAAGCACCATATCGAACCTTGTTTTGATATTGGCAAAGGATTCAAAGTTAAGTACTATTTGTGATCTAACATTGTTCACTGAGTGTGCAGAAAAAGTCCTAGCGAAGGGCTGCTAGGCACCTGGCGAAGGACTGCCAAGAAACAAAGTCCTAGCGAAGGACTGCTAGGCACCTGGCGAACTGGCGAAGGAATGCCAGGGTGAAAAAGCCCTAGCAAAGGACTGCTAGGCGCCAGGCGAAGGACAGCTTGGGACTGAAGCCCTAGCGAAGGAATGCTAGGCACTGGGCGAAGGACAGCTTGGTATCCAAGACCTGGCAAAGGACCGCCAGGCAAAAGTCCAACCAGAGGAACGGTTGGCATCAGGTAAATTCTCCCGAGAGGAGTAGGTGAGGACGCGTTCCCTGTCGAGGGAATAGTAGGCGTCGGTTCGACCTAGGGTTCCATTTTGGAGACCCAAAGTCAGAACCAAGACAGCTAAGGCTGTATAAACTAATATTTTATTGTTTTATGGTGTTTTGGACTAACCCTGGATGCAGGACCGAAGGAACGAGTGTCTGCAGCTCAGAGAGCCTCAAAGGAATGAGGCAACAGCTGACCAGGGCGCCCGGAGTGTCCCGGGCGCCCCCAAGGTGAACACAAAACACAAAACCCAAAGAATTGCTTCTGCAGCTACTGTCCCGGGCGCCCCCGTGCTCCCGGGCGCCCCCGCTGCTCCCGGGCGCCCCCAACGCTCCGGGCGCCCCCAAATGCAAGCCTGCGAAGAGAAGCCAGCCAAGCCAAAGGGATAAGACTTGACCTGGTCAACCCGGGCGCCCCCAGCGTCCCGGGTGCCCCGGTCAAGATATGATCCCGAATTTGAAGGGATCATAAGTTGACCGAGGGAAAGGAGGATCGGCCGACACGTGGGGGGGGGCGCCCCCGACGATCCGAGCACCCCCAGGGCTATATAAAGGGCCCTCGACCCCAAGGCTCAAAGCAACACTTGATTCAACGCTTCTACGCTCTTCTGCTCTCGCGCCTCGCTCCGGAAACCTCCCAACTCGAGCCGACGACGTCCCGCTGCTCCGGAAAAAGACAACCTACATCGGACGTCGGTAAAAGAAGAGCTTTTTGTTTTAAAAGTTTAACTTGCTACATTTGTAATTCAATACTGTAAACTGTTATTGCGTGATTATAGTATTGCCCGCAGTAAACGATCAACGATCGTGGGCCTTGGAGTAGGAGTCGACCTAGGCTTCGAACCAAGTAAAACCACTTGTGTTCGTGTGTTGGTTTTAATTTTCGCTGTGCAATTTCTCTCATATTAAATCCGAACGTTTTCCGATATTCACCCCCCCTCTATCGGTTCTCTCGATCCAATAGAAAGAAGGTTAACTCTCCTACAAGACTCATCTCAAATTCATCTTCCATAGATTTGATGAATTCTTGTAGGAAGTCATTATTTGTTGACCCAAAAATGATATCATCTACATACACTTGGGCAACAAATATGTCCTTATCCTTAGATTTTAGGAACAAAGTTGGGTCAATTGTTTCTCTCCTAAACCCCTTAGACACTAGAAATGAAGAAAGCCTTTCATACCAAGCCCGGGGAGCTTGTTTCAATCCATATAAGGCTTTTCTCAATTTGTAAACGTGTCTTGGATAGTTAGGGTCATCAAACCCGGGGGGTTGTTCTACATAGACCTCTTCCTTAATGATCCCATTTAGGAATGCCGACTTCACATCCATTTGGTGAAGTGTGAAACCCATGTGAGCGGCATATGCTAGTAGAATTCTAATGGATTCTAATATGGCTACGGGGGCATAAGTCTCATCATAGTCTAATCCCTTAACTTGGTTAAACCCCCTAGCTACCAATCTAGCCTTGTTCCTAGTGATTTTGCCTTGGTCATCTAGTTTGTTCCTAAAGACCGATCTTGTGGTTACAATGGTACAATCATTGGGCCTAGGAACCAACTCCTAAACCTCACTTCTCTCAAATTGATTTAGCTCCTCTTGCATTGCTAAGACCCAATCTACATCTCCCAATGCTTCATCAATAGACTTATGTTCTAATTGAGAGATTAAGGCGATTTGACTAGTTTGGTCTCTAAAATAAGACCTAGTCCTTACTCCTTGAGTGACATCACCCACTACTTGGTCAATTGGGTGATCTTGATGATGTCTCAAGGGCCTAGAGGTTGTGGGTTCATTGACTACTTCTTCTTCATCCTCTAGGGTACTTCTTACTCCCCCTTGATCATTGCCCTCCAAATGTAGGTCTTCGATTCTCTGGGCAAGGGGTTGGACTTCTTCTATATCCTTATCAATTGAGGCTTTCCTAGGGTAGGTATTTGTAGTTTCATCAAAATCAACATTGAAAGACTTCTCAATTACCTTGATTCTTTTGTTGTAAACCCTATAACCCCTACTAGTGGATGAATACTCAACTAGAATTCCTTTATCGGCTTTTGACTCAAACTTCCTTAGGTCATCTTTGGTATTTAGAATATAGACCTTACATCCAAAGACCCTAAAGTAGTGGACTTGTGGAATTCTCCCATTCCACAGCTCAAAGGGTGTCTTACCTAAGAACCTATGTACCAAAACCCAGTTTTGAATGTAACAAGCGGTATTAACCGCTTCGGCCCAAAAGTAGCTAGGAAGGGAATATGCATTAAACATAGTCCTAGCAGCTTCTTGTAAGACTCTGTTTCTTCTCTCAACTATCCCATTTTGTTGAGGAGTCCTTGGGCATAAAAATTCATGCTTATACCCATTTTCTACACAAAATTGCGAGAAACTTGAATTTTGGAACTCCCCACCGTGGTCACTCCTAATTCGGTTAATTTTGAGGTATTTTTCATTCTTTACCCTTTTATTGAACCCTATAAAAATTTCTAAGGTATTGTCCTTATGTTTCATAAAGAAAACCCATGTAAACCTAGAGAAATCATCTACAATGACTAAACAATATTTACTCCCTACTAGTGAGGGAGTACTATGGCAATCAAACAAGTCAATGTATAAAAGCTCCAAAGGTAAAGTAGTAGTGGTTAGGGTTTTACCTTTGTGTGATGATTTTGATTGCTTACCCTCTTGGCATGCATCACACAATTTGGTCTTCTCATACTTGATCATAGGTAGCTCCTTCACCAACTCCTCCTTGGCCACTCTTGCAATGCTTCTCATGTTCACGTGCCCAAGTCTTCGGTGCCACAACCACCCTTCTTCTTCTTTAGACATGAGACACTTAGGCAAATTGTTAGTAGCATAAACAAGATCAAGCTAATACAAGTTAGCCTGTCTTTACCCTTCTAGTATGACATTATCGGTTTCATTTTGTTTTATTAGGCACTTCCTAGCATGGAATTCAACCCTATAGCCCGCATTACATAACTGACTTACACTAAGTAAATTAAATTTCATGTCTTTAATCAAAAGTACCTTATGGATGGAGATTGTAGGAGATACCTCAATGGTGCCCTGATAACTACCATTTTGTTGATAAATTTAGGCTCTCAAATTCATATTTTGATCCACTTTTATATGCTTAAGTTTGCATTTACATTAGGTTTCATGAAGTCTTTAGATTTTGGCTTTTGATTCAAATCTTTCTATATTTGAGATATTTTTGGCATTAATTGTGAATCTAATTTTGTAGGCTTCAGATGATCATGGACCTAGATCAGATTTGGGTCAAACTTGAGTCAGAATTGGATCTGGATCAAAGTGATCAAGCTTGGATTAATATGAGCCGTCCGATCAAGAAACGACTAGATCTGAACCATCGGTCAACTGCTAATTAATCCGAGTTCAAGAGAGAGTCAATCATGACCACTGATCAAGATCTGAAAATTTCATCCAAATTAGAAGCAATTTGACCGTTGGATCAAGCTCAAGAGGATCTAGACCATCCATTCAAAAGAATGGAAGATCTGAGCCATCTGCCGCAGATCTGATTGATCCAGATCAAGGAGGAGTAGATCAGAGCCACATATCAAGATCTAGGAAGTTTGGTTCAGATCTGAGAAGATCTGACCGTTGGATGGAGCGAAAAGGATCTCAGTCGTTCAATTTCAAAAGGAATAAGTTTAAATCAGAATTCCCTCTTCCTCTTCATGGTCGCGCCGCGTAGGAGTAGAGTATCGCCAGATCCAGTTCTTCCTTTGTTCTTCATTTCTTCATCAATTTCTACCTCGTTTTCTTCCTTAGATCGCGCGGCCACATCAGATCAGTTCGTCATCAAGATTTCAGATCACCAAGGTCGACTTCCAGTTTTAGTTCGCAGCTGATTTCGTCACTGAGAGGAGTAAAGGGGAGGGTTTCGCCGGAGCTCTGATCCACTGATCGATTCATCTGATTGCGGCTGTACTCATCGAGCGAATCATTCAGAGCTGAAGGAGGATTCTTCGGAGGTTCCTGAAAGAATCCGACGAGATCGACACTCGAGCGTATCAAGATGGAGCGAGATTGTGGAGTTTCTCAGCTTTTGATCGATCGCGTGTCCGGACAGAGGGTTCTCTCATCGGTCTCGTGACCGATCAGAAGAGTACCTGATCGGTCGGTTGACCGATCAGGGAGGCAAATTCACAGCAGCTGATCCAGGGAGTTTGCCTTCATTGATTTTCGAGTTAGGGGGTTCTTATCTAGACCTTTGGGTGACGACAAAGGGAAATCTTGTTGATAAACTCATTTGATGTTCTAATTAGGATTATGTTGGTTTTTAACATGTATTTCTTAAATTGCTCTAGCTTGTTTCCTTCACATCTCAAGTCAAGTTCTTAAGCCAAGTTTTGTTCTAGCTTTCTTTAATCTGCAATTACTTCCTGCAATTAATTCTCTGCAATTTATTTCCTGCATTGAAGTTTAGTTTTTAAGTTTCAGTCCATTTCTTTTGAATTTAGTTGCTCAATTGTCAATTAGGTTAAGTATAGTTCTTGCAATTACTTAATTCATTACATTGCTTAGTTAAGCCCATTTCGTTCCGCAATTGCTATTTCCTACTGTCATTCTCTTATTGCAAAAACCCCATTTTATTAGAAAACCCAAATCATTAAACGACAAATAAACCTGCAAGCTCGAGTTAAACATTCATTCAACTAGTCCTTGGAAAAATACGACCTGAGGCCCCTCTACTACATTTTAACTTTGTTAGCCAAAGGGTTTTCAGTTTTATAAATATCTAAATTTGAGTGCTCATCGTGACACTAGTATTGGGCAACCATCAAATTCTTGGCGTCGTTGCCGTGGAATCACTAGTTGAGTTTGTTTAAGTTGAGCTTGTGTTTAATATTTATATTCTTTGATTCCATTTTATTTGCTCTATCTTTTTGTATACGGTTGCTGCCATTTTGTTTGTTTTGTGACAGGACTGCAGGTGGAGACCTTGTGGACGTTAACAATGTTTTCAACTGAACAATCAGAGATCAAAAGTTCATTGTTGGAGTTAAAGTTTTTGGTGAAGCAAATGGAATTCCAACAAAGACCCAACATTTATTCATCTACTTGCAATTCGGGTTGGGGGAATCATTTTAATTCACAACAACCCCCACAACAAGGACAACCGCCATTTCAGAATTTTCAACAGCCGTGTCAACAATTTTAGCAGCAAAATCAATATTTTCAGCAGTCCCATTCAAATTTTTAGCAACCAAATTATCAATTTCAGCAAGGGCAGCCACAATTTCAGCCTTTCCAACAGTTTCAGCAGCCTAGTCAGAGTTTCCAGTAGCATTCTCAAGCTTTTCAGCAGCCCTATTCGAATTTTCAACAAAACCAACCTTTCAATCTGCCACAACAGCAATTTCGACCACAATTCCAAAATTTTCAGCAAGGTTACAATCCTAATTTTCAGCAAAATTTTCAACTATTTCAGCAGCCACAACAGCAGTTTCAGCAGAATTTCCAAGATTTCCAACAACCATTTCATTATAATCAGCAAGGATGTCAACCTTCACAACAAGTTTATCAACCACAATTTCAGAATTTTCAGCAAGATTTTCCATCTTCACAGCCCCAAAATTTTCAGTCTTTCAACCAACACTTTCAGCAAGTAGATCAGCAATTTCAGAGTCACAATTTTCAGCAACCTCCACCAAGTTGTCAAACTAATTTTCAACAACTTCAGCAGCCCAATTATTCATTTGATCAGCCCCAACAACTTGATTTTCAGAATTCACTGCTTACTTTCAATTTTGAGCAACCTAATGCTACATTTCAAGACCAACAAGAGATCCATGCTTATCAAGGAGATTTTGAGGATTCTAGTGAGCTTGAGACTCAACAACAAAGGCTAGAGGAGATGTTACAACAACTCATACAACAGAAAAGTTCACAACAACAAGAGTATGATTCTACTCTTAAAGACATTGAAAGACGCCTTGGACAAATGGTTAGTGATATGAATCAAATGCAAGCCCAAGAATCAAGCCAATCACCTTCTCAAGCTACTCTTAATTTTAATGGGTATGATTATGCTCCAACTTTGTGGAATGAGGAAGTGGTTTCAAGTCTAAATATTCCAAGGGATGATTTTTCTGAAAAATTTCCAGCATCTAATTTTCCATCTCAGAACAGCCCCGAAAATGATTTTACATCAGTTATTAGTGACCTTAGTGCAAGCCTAAGACCTTCTTCAATTGATCTTGCAATTTTGGAGGAGGAAGAAGAAGAAATCAGCAAAATCAGGGCACCTACAGCAGCTATTCCTCCTGAAATTCCTATTCAGAGTTCATTTCCAAATTTTTCAGCTCAAGTGGAAGAACCAAAGGACTCTTTACCCTTTCTTCAGCACCCCAGAGAGGATCCTCCTAGCATTAGCATGGGTATTACAGATGAGGTTGTTGAGGCAAAGCTAATTGTTGATGAATTTTCGATTGATATTCAGAGAGGATGTTTAAGCTTAGAGGAAGCAGAGGAGGTATTAGCTACAGAGTCAGCTGAGTTGGAGGTTGTATCTGATTCATTTTCAGTTGGAGATGGTACTATAGGTGTAGGGGATTGCACTGAGCCCCAGGGATCACCAATTTTGATTGACATGTTAGAAAATTCAGAGGATAGGTTTGAAAGTGTAGGGGATTGCACTGAGCCCCAGGGACCACCCATACCTACTGAGGAGTCATCATCTATAGAGGCAGTGGAGGAGATTGATAGTAAAGCTTGTGATAGCCTTGACTTCGATTCTAAAGCTCTACAGGACCCTTCTAGTCTTTTATTTTGTGATCCTTCTAGTCTTTTATTTTATGATGATATAGTTGTTATGGGTCCTAATTTTTCTAATATGGTTGTTGCAGATATGGTTGATGAAGCATGCATTGGAGATGATTCTAGAGGTGTAGGGGATTGCACTGAGCCCCAGAGACCACCACCATTGATTGATACATTAGAAAATTCAGAGGATAAGCCAGAAAGTGTAGGGACTTGCATGGTGGAAGCAAGAACCCAAGAATCACCTTTCTTAGTTGAATGTCCTCCAGAACCTGAAATTGAAGTGGAGCCTGTACATGACCAGGAGGAGGCCATAGTTACATATACTCTTGTAGAACCTCCAGGTATTCTTCAGCATGATCAGGTAAGTATTTCTCCTATTTCTTTAGAAAAATTTTTAGAGGTGCCTAAAATTGATTGCGTTTGTTGTGATGGAATTCTTGATATATCTTATGCTGAAATTGATTGTGAAAAACCCATGGAGGTACCTAAGGATGATTTTGTTGAAAATGATGCATTTCTTGATAGTTCTTATGTAGAGATTGATTGTGCAAAATTCGTAGAAGAACCTAGGCTTAATTTTGCTGAATATGAAGCATGTCTGGATACATCTTTTGTAGAAAATAATTATGAAAAATTCCATAGAGGTACCTAGTATTGATTTTGCTGGTTGTGAAGCAGTTCTTGATATATCTTATGTAGGGATTGATTGTGAAAATCTGATTGAGTTAGCTAGGATTGATTTTGTTGGTTGTGATACATTTCTTGATACATCTTGTGTAGATGTTGTTTGTGAAAAATTCATGGAGGAACCTAGGGTTGATTTTGTTCATTGTGATGAATTTATTGACATATCTTCTATAGATATTGATTGTGAAAATCTAATAGAGGTACCCAAAATTGATTTTGTTGGCTGTGATGCACTACTTGATACATCCTCTGTTGGATCGTGAAAAGCCGATAGAGGGGGGGGTGAATATCGGAAATCACTCTTTTTCGGAAAACTAAGAGTAGGTGCACAGCGGAAATAAAAATACGAGACACAGCACAAAGACACAGTGATTTTTACTTGGTTCGGAGCCTGTGTCGACTCCTACTCCAAGGCCCACGGTCGTTGACCGTTTACTTTGGGCAATTCTATATTTGCGCAAAAGAGGTTACAATAATTTCAATTACAAAGAAGGTGCAATAAAATAATAAACTGTTAAGCTCTTCGTTACCGACGTCCAGAGTGTATCGACTCTTTTCGGGCAGAGGGACGTCGTCGGCTCGAGGTGGGGCGTTTCTGGAGCAAGGCACGAGCGTAGAAGAGCGTGGAAGCTTTGGAGCGAAGTTCTTGTTGAAGGCTTGGGCGTTGGGTGCTATTTATAGCCCCTAGGGCGCCCTGGACGTCGGGGGCGCCCTACCAAGTGTCACCCGATCCGCAATCAGCTCGGTCAAGCTTTATCCCACCTGAATAGGGATGAGGTTTGACCTCTGGGGCGCCCTGGTCGCTGAGGGCGCCTTGGTTGACCCGGTCTTCTCGGCTGGATAGAGTTGCTGGCATAGGCGCGAAACGCCTTGGCTCCTGAGGGCGCCTTCGGCGCTGAGGGCGCCCTGGCTGATGAGGGCGCCTTGGCTGCTGAGGGCGCCCTGCCCAATAAGCAGCCGAAGCCCATGTTGCTTCAATTGGTTCTGGTTCACCTTGGGGGCGCCCTGGACACTCAGGGCGCCCTGCTCAGCTGCTGCCTCACTCCTTTGAGGCTCTCTGAGTTGCAGACACACATTCCTTCGGTCCTGCATCCAGGGTTAGTCCAAAAACAAAATAAAGCAATTAATTATTATTTTGTACAGCCTTAGCTGTCTTGGTTCTGACTTTGGTCTCCAAAATGGAGTCCTAGGTCGAACCGACGCCTACTGTTCCCTCGACGGGGAACGCGTCCTCACCTACTCCTCTCGGGAGAATTTACCTGTTGCCAACCGCTCCTTTGGTTGGACTTTTGCCTGACGGTCCTTTGTCAGGGCTTGGATGCCGAGCTACCCTTCGCCCGGTGCCTAGCAGTCCTTCGCTAGGTCTTCAGTTCCAGACTGTCCTTCGCCTGGTGCCTAGCAGTCCTTCGCTAGGGCTTGTAACTCTGGCATTCCTTCGCCAGTGCCTAGCGGTCCTTTGCTAGGGCTTGCACTGCACACTTGGTTAACTTGTTAGAAAACAAGAAGGACTTAACTTTTGACCTATGTTGCCATTATCAAAACACAGGTTTGACTTAGGTGCATTCTGCACCAACATCCTCTATAGAAATTGATTGTGAAAAATTCATTGAGGTACCCTAAATTAATTTTGTTGGCAGTGATGCATTTTTCGATACATCTTATTGTTGGAACTTGGATGACTAGAGAGGGGGGGGGTGAATATAGTCAGACACAAAAATCGCTTTCACTTTTGAGATTTCTGCACTTCAAGGGTTAGTAGCACAGCGGAAGCAAAAGAAACAGAGAAATGCAGAAACACAGAAGAACAAAAACTAAGGCAACAACCAAGATCGCTAACACGGAGGGTTTACAAGGTTCGGGGATAACTTGCCCCTACTCCTTGGCGTGCCCGTGAGGTGGGCGATCCCTTGATTGTCGGCAGATCAAGCCCCGAAAATCTGGATATCAAATGTAATCTCCTTCTCGGTGGAGTAACCTCTCCACAGCGGGTTCAACAGAATAATGGAAATAAGCACAAGAACCACAAGAGAAGCTTATAGAGCACTTAGGACAGTAAGAACACAAGCGAACTCCTCACCGAGCTCCACTCAGCATAGATCTCACGCAAGAACTCCCTCTTCATGTCTTCTTGCTGATGCACTCGCCAAGCTCCTTGTTTCTTCTTCCAAGCGCTCAAGTATGCAATATCTCAATAGGTTGCTTCAAGGATCAGAATATGTATAGTAGCAACCAAACTTCTTAGTTGTAGCCAAAGCAAGAAGATCTCGCACGCCGAGACTTCTTCTCTTCTCTTCATCGCCAGCCACTTAACCTACTGCTGCTATCGCCAGACGCTCCTCTGCAGCTCCCAGCTGCTCATCTGCACAGCCCAGCTACCTGACCTCTCCTGGACTCCCTGACCTCTCCTCAGCTGAGCCCCAGTCGAGCCCCAGGTTAGCTTCCAGCAACGCTAGCGTCCGTTGAGACCTGAGAAACGAAAGCATCCAAACTTGCTCGATGAAAAGTCTCCCTTTAACCCTCCTTGAGTGTTTGAATCCATCCCTGCAAAGCCTGCACACTTCAACAGAAGCTTAGCAAATCATATCAAACATAATCAGCAATGTATCAGAGAATCAGCAGAGAAAACAGACGCAATCAGGGCGTCTGACAGTGAAATTGAATTAAAGTTCAGCTCCTGATCGGTCTGGGACCGATCAGGATGTGGCCTGATCGGTCTGGGACCGATCAGGATGTGGCCTGATCGGTCACCAGACCTATCCAGCAGTCTGCTGCACACTCCTGATAGGTCCCCAGACTTATCCAGCAGTCTGCTGCACACTCCTGATCGGTCCCCAGACCGATCAGGATGTGGCCTGACCGATCAGGGTGTGGCCTGATCGGTCTGGGGACCGATCAGGGCACTTCCTGACCAATCAGGATCCAACCTGATCGAACATAGAGAGGAGCTCGCAATATTTGATCGTTCACCAGAACCATCTGAATAGTATCCCTGATCGGTCACCATATCGATCAGGAGTCGATCAGTAAGGTTCCCCATCTCACAGTATGCTCCCTGATCGGTCACCAGACCGATCAGACATAGCTGGATCAGTCACCAGACCGATCCATGAGGGAACTTCGTGCCAACTGTTGGAACCCGGATGGCTAGAGAGGGGGGGGGTGAATATAGCCAATCACTTTGACCTTAGGCACTTATCAAATTTCTGCACTCAACCTTATCAGTAGCACAACGGAAGAAACAAAGGAAACAAAACAGTGCAGAAAACAGAAAACGAAGGCAAACAAACACAACTAGCAAGATCGCTAACAAGGAGGGTTTACAAGGTTCAGGGATAACTTGCCCCTACTCCTTGGCGTGCCCTTAAGGTGGGCGATCCTTTGATCGTCGGCAATCAAGCCCCGGTTATCACTGGATAGAAAGCAACCTCCTTCTCGGTGGAGAAACCTCTCCACAGCGTTTCAATCACAGATTTAAGTTTAAGCACAAAGAAACAACAAGAAGGATCTTACTCAAACACTTAGCAAGGACAATAACACAGCAAGCTTTCCTGAGCTCCACCCAGCGGCGATCTCACGCAAGAAACCCTTCCTCATGTCTTCCCGCTGTCCGACTCCAAGCCTCTTGTTCTCTCCTTCAAGCGCTCAAGTAATGGATGATTGCTTCTCGATTGCAGTAGCTTGCTTAAGGTGATGAAAACTTCAGAACGCACAAGCTAGATGTGGAGAACACAAAGGCACAGCAAGAAACTTCGTTCGCAAACTCTAGAACCCTTGAACTCTTGAACTCTGCTTCCACGAAGCCTTCTTCCGCCCTTTTGTTTCTCCACTCAGCACCAGGTGACAGCATCTCCTGCAGCCTCCAGTTGCTTCCCTGCCAACGCCAGCTACCACTGAGCCCTCCCTGGACTTCCTGAGCTCCCCTCAGCCATGCTCCAGTCAGCAGCTCCAGTCTGCAGCTCCGGCCGTTGCAACCTGAGATGGAAAACGGACAAACCTGCTCCAAGGAAAGCCTCCATTGACTTCTCCTTGAGTGTTTGAATCCTCCCCTGTCACCTGCAGCTTAATCAATGTGTTAGAGCAGCATATCAAACAGCATATCATATATCAGATGTTAAGCGCAGAGAATCGGATACGTTCAGACGCGATCAGAGCGTCTGACAGTGCATTTTGAATTAAAGTGATTGGTCACCGGACCGATCAGAGAGCCTCCTGATCGGTCACCAGACCGATCAGGCTGGGTCCAGACCGATCAGGCTCCGTCCTGATCGGTCCCCAATGCTTGATTAGAAATCGCGATTTCTTTGGGACTCTCCTGGATCGATCACCAGACCGATCCCAGGTTGTGGATCGATCACCCGACCGATCCACCCCTTTATCAGGCGATTTCTGAGCTTCGCAGTCCAGATGTCCTGATAGATCACCGGACCGATCAGGAAACCTCTTGATCGGTCACCAGACCGATCAGGCTGGGTCCAGACCGATCAGGCTCCGTCCTGATCGATTATAGAGAGGAACCTGCGATGCTGGATCATTCTCCAGAACGATCTGCATAGTGATCCTGATAGGTCACCAGACCGATCAGGAGCAGTTCAGCAAGGGAACTCAACCTCACTGTTTGCTCCCTGATCGGTCACCAGACCGATCAGGAGCAAGGCAATGGGTGAAATGCATACTGTTAGTAATATGAGAGAAGTGTCCTAAGGCAATCACCTTATGATTGTAAACATTTATTTTAATAAATGATAATTCACTATTTGAGTATACATATTTGTGTATTTGATTGGGATCTTAAACTCATCTACTGAATGTCCGCAATATAATTCACAGCATAAGAGAATTTGTGATGGGATCACAACTAGTGATTATCTCTACATGTGCAATTGTGAAGTATTGAAAATATCCCTAGTCGATGAATTGATAAATATGGACACTATCAATTCTGTTGAGACTAGCATGAGTTATTTTCTAATCAGCTGATTCTCACTGGCTGGTGACATTGGGATGTCCGGAGATAAACATGGATGCTAGTTAAGGGAACTAGTTCATTGAAGTGACTAGCCGTAAAACTTCATATGGTAATCTACATAAAGATATGTCAATGAAGTTCTTACTGCAGCTTAAGTGCGATGTTCCTTTGACTTGCGGTGTTCAAGTCATCTTGGTCATGGAGACTTATACTTTAACATCTTAAGCAAGCATCTCCAAGGAGGTGTGGACCCAGGATGATTGGGTATAAGCCGAAGTGCCCGAAGATGTTTGAACAACCTACAAAGGATTCACCACTCCTTGCGAGGAGATGTATACCCAGGCCTATCGTCGGATTGTTACTCAAAGCCTCTGGCCAGAGCATGTCATGTTTAGAGTATGAGTCTCTTAAATACATGAGAGTAATTAGAAATCCAAAGGACGAGAAAGACACTACTTGGGCTAGGTGTGACGTAGTCAGCCTAGTGGGGACTGACACACACAGACCATGTCTGAACCAAGTGGGTATACGATGGTGAAGGGAATGGGGCACGATTCATTAGAGCTACTGAAGGGTTTCAGAAATACTTCTGAGGTCAACCGTTGATCTTTCGATTAATTGGGGGTCATGATGTACTACTAGGTGCCACTCATGATCGTTCTATAATTAGTTGATTATAGACGGCCAACATAAATCGAAAGCCTATTTAGTCACACGCACTACGAGTAATCCGAGGGATTTAAAACGAGTTGAAAATTAGATTTTCCGATCAAGAGAAATAAGTCGAATCTGAGTTAATCAGAGGCGTAACGGAAGCTTAAAATGGCTAAGTCTTTTGAAGGCTTATTGGGCGAATTAAATGAGTTTAATTCGCGATGGGTTCGGCTCGGTTTGGCCGCCAAAGAGGGTGCCAACCCTCTTTGGTTTGGCCGGCCACAATAATGGGGAGAAACCAATTTATTTGGTTTAATTAATAAAATAAATCTAGCGCGATTTCTTTTATAAATTATGGATAAATAAATTTGTATAAAGAAATTTATAGAAATTTATTCTTTTTATGGAAATTAAAATAATCCATGGAATGGTTTATTTTAATTTTATAAAATCAATTATGAATTGATTTTTCCATAATAAGAAAATTTATAATTTTCTTGTAAAATTTATTCCATAATAAAAGGAGAGATCTATTTGTTTTATTATAAAGTTAGTTATAATAAAACTTGGCTTAAACAGAATAATTCATAAGAAAATTTATAGGATAAATTTCTTATGAAAAATTCCGTTAAAAGAGAGACTTGGCAAGGGAGAGGCTACTATATAAAGGAACCAAAGGCAAGCCTTGAATTTCTAATTGAGTAATCAAGAGATTTAGTAGTTCTCTCCCTCTCTCTCTTATTCTCTCCTTCTCCTTTCCTCCTAAGGCCGACACCCTCCTCTACTTGCCAGGGCCGGCGCACATCCACCCTAGGGCCGGCGCACCACCCTCCCTTGAGGTTGCCGTGGGTCATCATCACCAAGGAGAAGCCAACAAGAAGAAGAAGAAGCGGATCGCAACTCCTTCCTTCCCGGAATTTAGATTCCGTTTCTTGGTGGTTAGTTTCCTTTCTTCTCTCTTGATATTCTAGTTGTGTCTTTGGAGAATCTAGTAGTTCTCATCGACATAAAACTCGTGGCTTTGCGAAGTCATCCCGAAGAGAACTCGGTGTGGACGCGAATAGAGGCGGAGCTTCCAAGGGACGCTACGGTTGGATCTCGTCCCTTTCTTCGAGTTACGCGAGGTACAAAGTAAATTAGTTTATTTTTCCGCAAAGTTTTAATTTATGATCATGTCCACACATCATAAGGTTGCATGCTAGATACGTGGTTAAAATAATTTGAGAAATTATTTTATGCTAATTCTTCCGCTGCACGTAAAAATTTAAAATTTTACGAACCTGTATCCTTGTCAACATGCACCCAGTCCCAACACATACTCCCTGATCGGTCACCAGACCGATCAGTCATCGCTGGATCGGTCACCAGACCGATCCACGAAGGAGCACCGTGTCAACTCCCTAATCGGTCACCAGACCGATCCAGGGGCTCCAACCTAGCCCTCCAAGCTAGGGTTTTATCCACCTTAGCCCTCCAAGCTAAGGATTTTTCACCTAACCCTCCAAGTTGGGAATTTGCACCTAACCCTCCAAGTTAGGACTTTTCACCTAGCCCTCCAAGCTAGGACTTTTCACCCAACTCTTCCGGATTAGGACTTTCCAAACCTAGCCCTCCAAGCTAGGACCTGACTCTCCAAGCCAGGACTTTTTCACCTAATTCTCCAAGATGGGAATTTGCACCTAACCCTCTAAGTTAGGACTTTTCACCTAGCCCTCCAAGCTAGGACTTTTCATCCACCTCTTCCGAATTAGGACTTTTCACACACCTAGCCCTCCAAGCTAGGTTTTTTCACCACCTAACCCTCTAGGTTAGGATTTTCCAACACCTAGCCCTCCAAGCTAGGATTTTCAACACCATGCCTGATCCCCGATCAGGACTAAATCATAATCAATAATCATCCACCTAAACTAAAATCGGTGTCAACACCAAAACAACAATCAGGGCCAGACTGCATCAACACCAACTTCCCTGATCGGTCACCAGACCGCCAGGCAAGGTCAAATCTCCTCTAAGTCATGAGAACAAGCTTCCAGCCCTTCTCTGACTCGTTCTTAGTCCCCCAGACCAAGACCCCATGCCCAGTTTCACTCACCAGGACTTCAACCTAGCCCTCCAAGCTAGGACCTGGCTCTCCAAGCCAGGGGTTCATCCAACCTAGCCCTCCAAGCTAGGAACTGGCCCTCCAAGCCAGGACTTTTCACACCTAGCCCTTTAAGCTAGGACTTTTTCTCACCTAACCCTCCAAGTTAGGACTTTTCACACCTAGCCCTCCAAGCTAGGACTTTTCACACCTAGCCCTCCAAGCCAGGACTTTTTCATACCTAACCCTCCAAGTTAGGACTTTTCACACCTAGCCCTCCAAGCTAGGACTTTTCCACACCTAACCCTCCAAGTTAGGACTTTTCACACCTAGCCCTCCAAGCTAGGACTTTTCACACCTAGCCCTCCAAGCTAGGACTTTTTCACACCTAGCCTCCAAGCTAGGACTTTTCACATCTAACCCTCCAAGTTAGGGCTTTTCACACCTAGCCCTCCAAGCTAGGATTTTTCCACTGCCAGCATACGATCTCCTGATCCACCTGGACTTAATCTGAATTCAACCAGACTTAAATCAAACTTAAATCGATGTCAACACCAAAACAACAATCAGGGTCAGACTGCATCAACACTTGTGTAGATATTGATTGTGAAAAATTAATAGAGGTACCCAAAATTGATTTTATTGGATGTGATGCATTTTTGGATACATTTTATATAGAGACTGATGTTATTTCATTTCTCTCTTACCCTGCACGCGTGAGGGAGGTATTGCATGGTTTTGCAGGGTCACGTCAGATACTGGAGTGGGTGCTCCATCTAAACAGACTCCAACCTCCTGGAAGGACTTCCGAAAAGCATCAAGAGGGAGGAGTTGATCTCACTTTGATTCATAGCACTCCACCTCTAAAATGGATTTTGTACCTTAATCGCCTTCGGCCACCTGAACATATTTATGTGAAGTTGAAGTGTGGGGGAGCAATGCACTATGACATGGATCACATGAAGAATGCTCTTTCGACCACCCATACTCCTCCACTACCGCAATGAAGGTTATTTCTTGATCGACTCCGACCGCCAGAAATAAAGGGGAGTTTGTTTCTTCTTGGATTTTATTTCATTGCATGTTTCATGTTTATGTTTTCTAGAAGTAATATTTTCTTTTAAAATGAGTTCTTGCTAATAAATGCTTGGGTAGTGTAGAGAACATAAGGATTCATGATAGATACCGTTTTATTCTTTTGGCATTTTATTTCTTGCATGACTAGGAATAAATGTATCCATCTAAATTTTCTTATATCATTTTAGAGTCCCTTGAAAGTAAATTAAATTTAGTTGTCAAGACTTAGGATTTGAACCAATGGATGAAAATTCTTGGATGCTTGAGTACTTCTTAGCTATGGACTCTAGATTGATGATTTGAGATGAATTCTTTTTACCTAGTGAGGAATTGGCCTAATTTTGAGATACACACATGTGATTGTACTCTAGAACTTGCTTAGGTTCTTTCAAAACTATATTTCTATGATTGGACCACATTTATAGAGGTAAATCATTTTGTTTCCTTTTTCATATCATTTTTCCAATTTCCTAGTTGATACACTCTTATTCTATATTTCCTTTCCCTATTTTTCATGTTCATCATAATATTTTCCATGGACTTGGGTACTTTGATGTTTCTTAATGTTACTTTGCCCGAGACGGACAAGAATTTAAGTGTGGGGGAGGATGCAAGCATTTGATTAAATACTTGAGGATAAAGTGATAATGGAAGCATTTGGTAATATACAAGCAAAGGTGTGCCAATGTGAAGGAGTTTTGTATTAAGAATGAGTTGCAAGCACATCCATCAGTTCATTTGCAAGAAAAAGAAAAATATTTTGTGATCTGAAGAGCAAAGAAAAAGAAAGAAAAGTTAGAGAGCAAAGACACATCCTTAAAAGTCCAAGTTATGGGTAGGAAACAAGCTCCATTAGACCAAGTATCAAGTAGGAACAAAGGATGATTTCATTCATTTGAAACCAGTTGAAACTTTCTGAAATTGCTGAACATATTTCGAGAGTTGGAGCTGATCTTTGGAAGGAATTAAAACTGAAAAAATAGAAGTAGAGACTTAGCTACAAACAAAAACAGAAAAAAAATTAGCAGCTGAAAAAAACAAAAGAAAAGAGAAGAAAAAGACAAGAGAAACATGAAGTGGAAGTAAGTGATGGGTTATATTTTAAATATGAAGATGTGAACAAGTTTATAGTTGAGTTTAAGAGTTAGATCAGTGTCAAAGTCGAGCAGAGCAGTTTCAAAGTTCTGCAAATCAGCTTCTGTTGGAGCCCTGATCGGTCTCCAGACCGATCAGAAGCATACCGGTCCGATCTTTGGAACGATCAGAGGCAATACAGTCCGAGTAGAAGAGGCATAGACCGATCTCCAAACCGATCAGACAGTGGCTGACCGATCCCTTGACCAATCAGTGGAGGTTGGCACACAACAAAACCTGGGTACACTACATTTCAGCATTGTTTCCACCCAAACCAGAGGCACTATACAATCCCTACTCCACCACAACTCTGATTTAACTAGAAGATACCATCAAAGGGTCAAAGGGCATTGGGATACATTTTTGAGTGTCCAAGTTTTCCACTTCCTCTACTTTTTCCATATTTTCTTACTTTTTCATAATTCTTCATCATGCCATAGTATTTTCCATATTTTCTCATCATGTCATATTTCTTTAATTTCTTTATCATGAATCATAAGTATCAAAGATCTTCAAATTTCTATTTCATTGCATATATCTTCTTTAACATGTTCTAATAAGCTTTTGTAGATGTGGATCCAAATCAAGAATGATGGTGGAGAGTAGATAACAAGCAAGCTTATGGTAGTACAAGAACCATGTTGTGTGTGAGTGAGCTCCACTTCATCAGAAATGTAGAATTTAGGAAGAGAGCCCCAAACTTTCCCTTGTAAGGTTTTTTGAGTTTAATTCATCTCAATGAGTTATGATGGATGATGTATGCTAAGTTGTTGATTTAAGGACAAGATACTAGTCCATTGAGCTTAGATTTTTGAGAATTGACAACCCTAGGTAATTTTCTTTCAATTGATTCTAACTATGATTGAGAATAATCTAGGGGGATACATCCTTAGTTTACTAGTTGGCTTGTGCGAGACGCCCAAGAGTAAGTGTGGGGGAGTTTATAACTACCATTTTGTTGATAAATTTAGGCTCTCAAATCCATATTTTGATCCACTTTTATATGCTTAAGTTTGCATTTATATTAGGTTTTATGAATTCTTTAGATTTTGGCTTTTGATTCAAATCTTTCTATATTTGAGATATTTTTGGCATTAATTGTGAATCTAATTTTGTAGGCTTCAGATGATCATGGACCTAGATCAGATTTGGGTCAAACTTGAGTCAGAATTGGATCCGGATCAAAGTGATCAAGCTTGGATTAATATGAGCCGTCCGATCAAGAAACGCTAGATCTGAACCATCGGTCAACTGCTGATTAATTTGAGTTCAAGAGAGAGTCAATCATGACCACTGATCAAGATCTGAAAATTTCATCCAAATCAGAAGCAATTTGACCGTTGGATCAAGCTCAAGAGGATCTAGACCATCCATTTAAAAGAAGGGAAGATCTGAGCCATCCGCCGCAGATCTGATTGATCCAGATCAAGGTGGAGTAGATCAGAGCCACAGATCAAGATCTGGGAAGTTTGGTTCAGATCTGAGAAGATCTGACCATTGGATGGAGCAAAAAGGATCTCAACCGTTCAATTTCCAAAGGAATACGTTTAAATCAGAATTCCCTCTTCCTCTTCGTGGTCGCGTCGCGTAGGAGCAGAGTATCGCCAGATCCAGTTCTTCCTTCTTCATTTCTTCATCAATTTCTACCTCATTTTCTTCCTTAGATCGCGCGGCCACATCAGATCAGTTCGTCATCAAGATTTTAAATCACCAAGGTCGACTTCCAGTTTTAGTTCACAGCTGATTTCGTCACTGAGAGGAGTAAAGGGGAGGGTTTTTCCGGAGCTCTGATCCACTATCGATTCATCTGATCGCGGTTGTACTCATCGAGCGGATCAATCAGAGCTAAAGGAGGGGTTCTCCGGAGGTTCCTGAAAGAATCCGAGCGACATCGACACTCGAGCGTATCAAGATGGAGCGAGATTGTGGAGTTTCTCAGCTTTTGATCGATCGCGTGACCGGACAGAGGGTTCTCTCATCGGTCTCGTGACCGATCAGAAGAGTACCTGATCGGTCGGTTGACCGATCAGGGAGGCAAATTCACAGCAGCTGATCCAGGGAGTTTGCCTTCATTGATTTTCGAGTTAGGGGGTTCTTAACTAGACCTTTGGGTGACGATAAAGGGAAATCTTGTTGATAAACTCATTTGATGTTCTAATTAGGATTATGTTGGTTTTTAACATGTATTTCTTAAATTGCTCTAGCTTGTTTCCTTCACATCTCAAGTCAAGTTCTTAAGCCAAGTTTTGTTCTAGCTTTCTTTAATCTGCAATTACTTCCTGCAATTAATTCTCTGCAATTTATTTCCTGCATTGAAGTTTAGTTTTTAAGTTTCAGTCCATTTCTTTTGAATTTAGTTGCTCAATTGTCAATTAGGTTAAGTATAGTTCTTGCAATTACTTAATTCATTACATTGCTTAGTTAACCCCATTTCGTTCCGCAATTGCTATTTCCTACTGTCATTCTCTTATCGCAAAAACCCCATTTTATTATAAAACCCAAATCATTAAATGACAAATAAACCCGCAAGCTCGAGTTAAACATTCATTCAACTAGTCCTTGGAAAAATACGACCTGAGGCCCCTCTACTACATTTTAACTTTGTTAGCCAAAGGGTTTTCAGTTTTATAAATATCTAAATTTGAGTGCTCATCGTGACACTAGTATTGGGCAACCATCATTCCCCTACCAATTATTTTCAATTTTCCACTATTTTCAAAGGAGACCGTCCCTTCTCTTAGGTAGCTAATAGTAGTGAACTTGCTCACATCTCCGATCATATGTCTTGAGCATCCACTATCTACTATCCACATGGTTGAGGCCTCCTTCACCTTCACCTATACAACATGGAAAACATACTCTTTTGGTACCCAGATTTTTATCCACATGCATCATTTAAAAATATCTTAGGTACCCACGCCCTCTTGATGTTTCCCTTAGTCCCTTGTCTCCTAGATGCACCAATCCTACCAATGAGTGAGACAAAGGCCACTTCCTTGGTCTTTGGCCTATATCACAATCCAACCTTGTTATAGACGGCTCTTTGACTATTAATTATCATATCTAAGTTGCTAGAACCCACTTGAAATTTTCTAAGTGCCTTTGTGAGGTCCTCTACCTTTTTCCTTAATTCCCTATTTTCAATTTCAAAGCATAAGTCATGTGATATAAGAGAACAAACATTCAAGTCTTCCTTAAGCTTTGTAGACTCTATTCTAAGCATGACAATTTCATCTTTTAAGTCCTTAATCTTACTTCTAGCTTTAGCTAAATCCATGTTGGTAGTAGAAATAATTTTAAATAAGGTAGAGGAGGGTAAGTTGTATACCTCACTTACCGAAGCTTCTGACTCGGATGATGATGAGTTGCTTTCATCTTCACTGCTCGAGCTTCTCTCATCATCTGATGACCCTGAGTGGTCCACTGCCATGAGAGCAAAGTGAGACACTTGCTCCTTGATAACTACCATTTTGTTGATAAATTTAGGCTCTCAAATCCATGTTTTGATCCACTTTTATATGCTTAAGTTTGCATTTACAAAAGGTTTCATGAATTCTTTCTATTTTGGCTTTTGATTCAAATCTTTGTATATTTGAGATATTTTGGCACTAAAATGTGAATCTAATTTTGTAGGCTTTGAATGATCATGGACCTAGATCATATTGGGTCAAACTTGAGCTAGAATTGGATCCGGATCAAGGTGATCAAGTATCGGATTAATATGAGCCGTCCGATCAAAGAACGGCTAGATCTGAGCCATCGGTCAACTTCTGATCAATCCGAGTTCAAGATAGAGCCAATCATGACCACAGATCAAGATCTGAAAATTTCATCCAAATTAGAAGCAATCTGACCGTTGGATCAAGCTCAAGATGTTCTAGACCATCCAAGCAAGAGAAGGTATGATCTGAGCCATCCGCCACAGATCTGGTTGATCCGAGCTAAGGACAAGTAAATCAGGACCATTGATCAAGATCTGGGGAGTTTGGTTCAGATCGGAGAAGATCCGACCGTTGGATGAGATCAGAACAATCACAACCGTCCAAAATTGAAAAGGGGGATTTAAATTGGGAATTCCCTCTTCCGCTCGGGGTCGTCGCATGTCGCAGAGTTCTTCAGATCGTAAGCTTTTCTTCTCTAGTTCTTCGTTTTCTTTCGCAGTTTCTTCTTAGATCGCGCGCGGCCACATCAAACTCAATTGTCTTCAAGATTTCAGATCGCGGAAGTAAGTTTTCTCGTTCAGTTTTGCTAATCAAAGTCTCGCAGCTGACGGAGCTTGGTGAGGGTGTCACCGATGTTCCATTCCACCGATTTCTTCTATTTGAACGCCGATCTCCATCGACTGAAGCTGAAGTATTGTAAGGAGGGGTTCTCCGATGCTGTTCTGAGGATTTTGGGCTCGATTGCGGATCAGTGCGCAAGGAGAAGATCGCGGGTTTCAGCTACTAATTGATCGCAGTGACCGGACAGAGGGTTCTCTGATCGGTCTCGTGACCGATCAGAAGAGGACCTGATCGGTCGATTGACCGATCAGGAAGAGCAGAACAGAGATTTACAGCAAACTGAGCAAGGAAGCTTGTCTTCGATGGTTTTTGAGTTTAGAGGGTTTCTTGCTCAACCTTTGTGTGACGGCAAAGGGAAGACTTGATGATAAATTGATTTGATGTTTAATCTAGGATAATTGTTATTCCAAGCATTTATTTTCTTCAAGTTGTTCAAGCTTGTTTCCTCTACATTTTAAGCCAAGTCTTTAAGCATTGTTTTGTGCTTAGTTTTAATTCCTTGCAATTAGTTCCTTACACTTAATTCTCTGCAATTTATTACCTGCAATTAGTCCTTTAAGTTCAATTCTATAATTTAGCTTTAATTGTTTAGTTGTTCCAATAGGTTAAGAGTAGTCCTTGCAAGTTCCTTATTTATTTCATGCTTTAGTTGAGTTCATTCTATTCTGTTCTGAATTGCTATTTCATTCCTTATTGCCAAAAACCCCCATTTTATTAGAAAACCCAAATCATCAAACGACAAATAAACTTGTAAGCTCGAGTTAAACATTCATTCAACTAGTCCTTGGAAAAATACGACCTGAGGCCCCTCTACTACATTTCTATTTTGTTAGCCAAGGGTTTTCAGTTTTATAAATATCTAAATTTGAGTGCTCATCGTGACACTAGTATTGGGCACCATCAAATTTTTGGCGCCGTTGCCGGGGAATCACTAGTTGAGTTTGTTTAATTTGAGCTTGTGTTTAATATTTATATTCTTTGATTCCATTTTATTTGCTCTATCTTTTTGTATACGGTTGCTGCCATTTAGTTTGTTTTGTGGCAGGACTGCAGGTGGAGACCTTGTGGACATTCAAAATGTAACGCCCGACCTTATATCTACCCTAAAGGCGGGTTACGGGTCCATACATTCATATCATTCAATCATGTTAAACATGTATATCCAAACAAAACAGTTACGATAAAAGAAATGTAGTAAGCATGCTTATTGAAGACTAATTTACCAAGCAAGATTTTTCATTTCTTTTATATCTACATGCATTTACAACCTAATAGAAAAATCATTTAACACACTATAGCATGGAATCCCAAGTAAGAATATAGCAAGAGTTATCTAGTCTTAGATACATGCAAAAGAAGCATTCATAAGAAACAGAAAATAGTAAATATCTAGCATTTTACTTAGCATGCATACTACCAAGTTTAGACATTAATGATAGTGTTATCTAGCATGACATAGGTTCCATATCCCTAACTTAATCATAGTAGAGTAGTCATGATCATCACACATTCAGAGTATAGCAATACAATTTCAATCTTTCATTGGAAGCAGTTTAGATTCTAGACAAAAACAAGGTAGATAGAATCTTTCGTTCTTTCCCGAGCCATCACCACACACATCCTCTAGCCTTCCCTCTGCCACTTCCTTCAGTTCGAGTATTTCTTACCGCTATCTGCAGCATAAGAAAACAACATGAACTAGTAAGCAAAACATGCTTAGTAAGAATCCGGGCCTACTCGCAAAACCATATCGATACATCATATCATGTACTCAGTAATCAAGATAGAACAAGATCATAAGCATCATAAGCATCTCATCAAAGCATCATAAGCATCACATCAAATATCTCTAAGTACTTACAGAACAAGATCATCACATAATGAGAAAATATGCTTTTCAAAAAGTTCCATACAGGTAAGTACTTCAAAATATCATATCATCATCTAGGGCCCAGTTGTAGTACCACATCATGCGCGTTCCCTAATAAATTGGGGTAGCGAGCCACCAATCTAATTAGAGCAGGACCCTTCCGTCCTATCAATGCCATGACCTTCAGTTAACATGCACATTGGATTTGTTTAACGACCCCCTTCCGAGTCGGGTACTCAACTTTCAAAGTAAAGTAATTTATCATGCAATTACTCATATATGTATATGCCTAAAGGTACTCTTAATCTCATCTTAAAGGGACACACCACTCATCAAGGGTGCTCTTGATCCCCTAGGGACACACCACACATTCGGGTGCTCTTGATCCCAATTTCAATAGAGTATCCTTTTTCAAGCATATTATCAAACACATCATGTTCATATCATCAAGGTGCCCCATGGGCTATAAGGCATGCTTTTATACCTAACAAGATAGGTCACATAAATTATACACACATCACATATGTAGTAGCATGCTTCATGGTCTCATTAGGTACTTCCCAACCCTAGAACTAGGGTTGGCCGAAACTCACAAGTAAAGGAGTTTGGTTTTCCAATCAAGCATTCATTCAAGCATTCTTACAAAACCTCAAGTGTACTTCATGTTAACAATTGACCATGGTTTATACTTCAAAGTGAGATTAGCTTCCACTAACCCTAATTTACAAGGGGTGGCCGAAACTCATGGGATGGCTAGGCTAGGTTTTTGAGATCCAAATTTCACACAAACATTTACACAAACACTTCATCTACACTACTAATCATGGAAACATAATAGGATATCAAGCAACTCAAAAGCCCAAATTCTTCTCCCTTGGCCGAAACTTATATAGGGTACCAAACCCTAATTTTTGTCTTCTCAAAAATTTGGGAAACAATACACATCCATACCCTAAGTTCCTAGGGGTATCCTCATGCATCAAGAAGCAACCAAGGCCCATGAATGGGTGGTGGCCGAAAGTTGTAAGGTACCAAACCCTAACTTTTGTCTTTCCAAAACTTGGGAAACAACACATATGTGTATAAAATCCCTAGGGTTACTAGCATGCATCAAAGTTTGATCAAAAACCCTTCTCTTGGACCCCTTACAAGGGGTGGCCGAAACCTTCATCAAGGGAAACCCTTGTGATTTTCCAAATGAATGAGACAACAACATCCAATAGCAATTATGTTGCAGGCGAGAGGACACTTACATCCTAGCGCTGGAATTTAATCTTCTTTAAATCGTAGGGTACCCTACACTTGAAGGGTATGTGAAAGCCTTTTTCTTCCAATTTTCCTCTAAGACTCCTTGGTCTTGGTAGAAGGCAAAGACACTTGGCTTCCCTCCTTGCAATTGCCCTAGGGTTAGAACCCTTGGATGAGGTTTTCGAAAATGGAAGAAGAGAAGAGGATGAAGGTGGTTTCGGTGGAGAAGGAAGAAGAAGAAGAGAAGAAGAGGAAGTTATTCCAACTTCCCTTATTTATACTTTTCTCATGAAAAGACATGTCTCTTCACTTCCCTAGCTTTTAACAAGCATGTTCCCTTTTCCTTCTACATGAAATATTGCTTGGTTCATTGGTTATGACATGGTGAGTGCAACTAGGAGGTTCAAGGTTCAATCCTTGCTTCCTCCTTTCTAGCTCTTCTTTTTATCACAATTTGCACTAACCCATATCAAAGCCCATTAAGCCAAGCCCATCATGAAATTTCATAATATTAATAATATTTCATGAATCTAATATTTCATGATAATATTTCATGATAATAATATTTCATGAATCTAATATTTCATGATAATATTTCATGATAATAATATTTCATGCATATCATGATAATAATATTTCATGAATATAATATTTCATGCTAATATTTCATGATAATAATATTTCATGAATATAATATCTCATGCTAATATTTCATGATAATAATATTTCATGAATATAATATTTCATGTATTCATGACATTTCATAGCATGTGATTGCATGAAATTTATATCATTTCATTATAACCATTTTCATACATTGTCATGATTTTACATTGACAAATTTGGGGTGTTACAATCCTCCCCCTCTTATAGAAAGTTCGCCCCGAACTTTAAAATAGTTCCGGATACTTTGATCGCATCGTATCTTCCTGTTCCCAGGTGGCTTCTTCGAACTGCTTGTTCCGCCACAGAACCTTCACTAAGGGTATTTCCTTGTTCCTTAGCCTTTTAACTTCCCGATCGAGGATCCGGATCGGGCGGCGTTCGGAAATAAGGCTCTCCTGTTCTTGCACTGGTGGGGGTTCTATCATTTGACTCGCATCAGGGGTACACTTCTTGAGCATCGACACATGGAAGACGTTGTGGATAGCCGCCATTTCTGGCGGTAGCTCCAGTTCGTAGGCCACCTTGCCTACTCGTCTCAAAATCTGGTAGGGTCCCACGTATCGCGGACTCAGTTTCCCCTTCTTTCCGAATCTCATCACCCCTTTCATAGGGGCTACCTTCAGGAATACCGAATCCCCAACCTCGAACTCAAGTGGTCGACGTCGTTTATCGGCGTAGCTCTTCTGCCGACTCTGAGCAGTCTCTATCCTCTGGCGGATATTCTTTATAGCCTGAGTGGTCTCATCAATAATATCGGTCTGGAGTCCCATCTCCCTCCTTTCACCACTCTCATGCCAGCATAAAGGAGATCTGCATTTTCGGCCGTATAGTGCCTCGTACGGTGCCATCCCGATAGTAGCCTGATAACTGTTGTTATAAGCAAACTCTGCCAGGCTCAGGTATCGACACCAGCTTCCCTTGAAGTCCAAGGTGCAAGCTCGTAACATATCTTCTAGTATCTGGTTTACTCGTTCAGTCTGCCCATCAGTCTGGGGGTGAAAGGCTGTACTGAACTTCAGCTTCGTGCCAAGGGCCTTCTGCACGTGTCCCCAAAAATCAGACGTAAATCGACCATCTCGGTCAGAGACGATGGTCTTGGGAACCCCGTGTAGTCGGACAATCTCCTTGACGTACAGTTGAGCCAGCTGCTCAACTGAGTAAGTCATCCTGATAGCCAGAAAATGCGCGGACTTGGTCAGTCGGTCCACAATAACCCATATACTATCATATCCATTCGTAGTCCGAGGCAGCCCTGATATGAAATCCATAGATATGTCCTCCCATTTCCACTCGAGAATAGGTAGAGGTTGCAGAACTCCCCCAGGTCTCTGGTGTTCTGCTTTGACCCTCTGGCAGGTCAAACACATGCTGATATAATGGGCTACATCTTTCTTTATGCCGGACCACCAAAATTTGCCCTTCAGATCCTGATACATCTTGGTAGACCCAGGATGCATCGCATAAGGTGTTCCGTGAGCTTCCTCGAGTATCCTCGTCCGTAAGTCGGAGTCATCGGGAACGCATAATCGATCCTGGAGATATAAGACTCCACTATCGGAAATCCGGAATCCCTCGTCCTTGCCTTCAAGAATCTCTTGCTTGATTCTCTGAAGACTCGGATCAAGATTCTGCTTCTCCAGAATACCATCAAATAATGTCGGCGCAATCTGTAGAGTAGAAAGCTGTCCCGATATAATCTCGATTCCGAAATCCATAATCTCTTTCCCTAAGGTTTGTGACAAAGCCGACAAAGATATTAAAGTAGCACATGATTTTCTACTGAGAGCATCGGCTACCTTGTTGGCTTTTCCCGGATGGTACAGGATCTCACAATCATAATCCTTGACCAATTCGAGCCATCGGCGTTGTCGCATATTCAGGTCTTTCTGGGTGAAGAAATACCGCAGACTCTGGTGATCAGTAAAGACCTTGCACTGAGTGCCATATAAATAATGCCTCCATGTTTTCAGTGCAAAGACCACTGCTGCTAATTCCAAATCATGGGTAGGATAATTCTTTTCATGTTCCTTTAGTTGCCTAGAGGCATAGGCAATTACCTTCCCATTTTGCATAAGTACAGCTCCGAGTCCCAGTTTGGATGCGTCGCTGTACATATCGAAACCTGTATCACTTTCGGGAAGAGTCAATATAGGAGCGCTAGTCAGCCTCCGTTTCAGTTCAGAGAAGCTCTTCTCACATTCCTCGGTCCAGGTATATTTCTTATCCTTCTTTGTAAGAGCTGTCATAGGGGCTGCAATCCGAGAGAAATTCTCTACGAATTTTCTGTAATATCTTGCTAACCCCAGAAAACTTCTGACCTCACTGGCATTCTTGGGTCTGGACCAGTTACTTACGGCCTCAATTTTAATTGGGTCGACCATCACTCCGTCCTTGGAGATAACATGTCCCAAGAATGATACTTGGTTCAGCCAGAACTCACATTTCGAAAATTTAGCATTCAGTTGTTCCTTCTGAAGAATCTGTAATACTATACTCAGGTGCTCCGCATGCTCCTCGGAAGTCCTCGAATAAATAAGGATGTCGTCGATGAAGACGATCACAAATCTGTCGAGAAATGCCGAGAAAATCCGATTCATAAGGTCCATGAATATTGCCGGAGCATTAGTAACTCCAAACGGCATCACTACGAACTCGTAATGTCCGTATCTCGTCCGGAAAGCAGTTTTGGGTATGTCCTCATTTTTCACCCGGACTTGGTGATAACCAGACCTCAGATCGATCTTAGAGAAAACCGTAGCTCCCTTTAATTGATCGAACAGGTCATCTATCCTGGGCAGAGGGTACCTGTTCTTTATGGTCACATTATTTAATGCCCGATAGTCGATACACATACGCATCGACCCATCCTTCTTCTTCACGAACAGTACGGGAGCTCCCCAGGGGGAATGACTAGGGCGAATAAGTCCCTTGTCGAGTAGCTCTTGTAGCTGTCCTTGCAATTCTTTCAATTCAGTCGGCGCCATTCGGTATGGTGCTTTCGAGATGGGGTTAGTACCAGGAATCAAATCAATGGCAAATTCAACATCTCTTTCAGGTGCTAACCCAGGTAAGTCATCAGGAAATACCTCTGGATAGTTGCATACGACTTTGACGTCTTCTAGCTTCGGGTCCTCTCTAGGACGAGTATCAACCACATGAGCTAGAAATCCAGAACATCCATTCTCTAACATTTTCCTTGCCTTCAGAGCTGATAAGAATTTGCCAGTCTTCTTCTTCGGCTCGCCGATAAATTCAAAGAGAATCCCCGTCTCGGGTCGGAAGATAACCCTTCGTTTACGGCACTCGATAGAAGCGCTGTATTTATTCAAGAAATCCATGCCCAATATCAGATCATAATCAGCCATATCAAGCACTATCAGATCGCAGTAGAGTTCCCTATCTGCGATGCTGATCGGTGCGGCCCGCAGCATTTGGGTAGAGGGCATCACCTCTCCCCAGGGCAATGTAGTCACATGATCAATATTGGATAAATGAGATTTTATTTATTTTACCAACCGAAATTTATTTTATTCATTCTTATAAGTCTACATACAAACTAGTCCACTCAGTGAGCAAGATGGGCTGCCGTGATGCCCAACATAAAGAATAACATAGCGACACCTGCTATCTCCTCGCTCATCACCCTCTGGCCCACCTCAGGATCCTCAACTGTCCCCATCGGGTCCTCATCTTCAATCTCGAGAATTTCCTCGTCCGCTTCAAGGTCTTCCTCGAACATCTCCAGCAGCTCTGGATTCTCCTCGAAGAGTTCGGGGTCCTCTTCGAAGGGCTCAGGGTCCTCCTCGAATGGCTCGGGGTCCTCCTCGAATGGCTCGGGATCCTCATCGACGGGCTCAGGATCCTCCTCGAAGGGCTCAGGATCCTCCTCAAAGGGCTCGGGGTCCTCCTCCGAGTCTCCCAGGTCCGCTGGGAACTCATGGCGGAGGAGCTGCCTGCATAACCCCGTATAGGGCATACGGCATCTGTGCTGTCCCCAGATCTGATGCGCCACCTCTCTGGCCCGGTTGGGCAAAGAACGGAGTAAAGCTCCGATCCTATGATCATCCGTGGCTGGAAACCCTTCCCGCTCCAGTTTCCAGAAGAGCCGATCCAAGAATCCTATGGTGCCATGAATTCCCAGGGTCGGCCAGTCCCTAACTGTCTCTATCTGCTCCAGCAGCTCGCGGCATCTCTCAGGGTAGTCCTCCGGCAACATCTGGAATTGAAAAAAAATGACATGGTTAGTACACAACCATTCCTTTTTCAATTCGCAAATATATACAGAGGAATCACACACCCAATCGGTGTGGTTTACCCTAGCGATTACTATATGTAACCACCCTCTTACCCCAAATTCTAGGTCATGAATAAATGCTTATACCTTCACATATTTTACAATTTCTAGTCATTGACTATCATACAAGTGATAATTGGCCACATAAGCATTAATTCTACCTTCACTTGTTATGCAAGTATTAATCATCTTCATATTATGCAAGCATAATTCATCTCTATAGTTATACTGTACATGAAATAAATAAAGCGAGTTAGGATTTCTTACTTGGAAGCGGCAGGAGGAAGCTTGATGTGTGTGTGGTGGAGGGGAAATCTGCTCTGATACCAACTTGTAACGCCCGACCTTATATCTACCCTAAAGGCGGGGTTACGGGTCCATACATTCATATCATGCAATCATGTTAAACATGTATATCCAAACAAAACAGTTACAATAAAAGAAATGTAGTAAGCATGCTTATTGAAGACTAATTTACCAAGCAAAATTTTTCATTTCTTTTATATCTACATGCATTTACAACCTAATAGAAAAATCATTTAACACACTATAGCATGGAATCCCAAGTAAGAATATAGCAAGAGTTATCTAGTCTTAGATACATGCAAAAGAAGCATTCATAAGAAACAGAAAATAGTAAATATCTAGCATTTTACTTAGCATGCATACTACCAAGTTTAGACATTAATGATAGTGTTATCTAGCATGACATAGGTTCCATATCCCTAACTTAATCATAGTAGAGTAGTCATGATCATCACACATTCAGAGTATAGCAAAACTGCTTCCAATGAAAGATTGAAATTGTATTGCTATACTCTGAATGTGTGATGATCATGACTACTCTACTATGATTAAGTTAGGGATATGGAACCTATGTCATGCTAGATAACACTATCATTAATGTCTAAACTTGGTAGTATGCATGCTAAGTAAAATGCTAGATATTTACTATTTTCTGTTTCTTATGAATGCTTCTTTTGCATGTATCTAAGACTAGATAACTCTTGCTATATTCTTACTTGGGATTCCATGCTATAGTGTGTTAAATGATTTTTCTATTAGGTTGTAAATGCATGTAGATATAAAAGAAATGAAAAATTTTGCTTGGTAAATTAGTCTTCAATAAGCATGCTTACTACATTTCTTTTATTGTAACTGTTTTGTTTGGATATACATGTTTAACATGATTGCATGATATGAATGTATGGACCCGTAACCCCGCCTTTAGGGTAGATATAAGGTCGGGCGTTACACAAAATGTTTTCAAATGAATAATCAGAGATTAAAAGTTCATTGTTGGAGTTAAAGTTTTTGGTGAAGCAAATGGAATTCCAACAAAGACCCAACATTTATTCATCTACTTGCAATTCGGGTTGGGGGAATCATTTTAATTCACAAAAGCCCCCACAACAAGGACAACCGCCATTTTAAAATTTTCAACAGTCATGTCAACAATTTCAGCAGCAAAATCAATATTTTCAGCAGTCCCATTCAAATTTTCAGCAACCAAATTATCAATTTCAGCAAGGGCAGCCACAATTTCAGCCTTTCCAACAGTTTCAACAGCCTAGTCAGAGTTTCCAGTAGCATTCTCAAGCTTTTCAGCAGCCCTATTCGAATTTTCAGCAAAACCAACCTTTCAATCTGCCACAATAGCAATTTCGACCACAATTCCAAAATTTTTAGCAAGGTTACAATCCTAATTTTCAGCAAAATTTTCAACCATTTCAGCAGCCACAATAACAGTTTCAGCAGAATTTCCAAGATTTCCAACAACCATTTCATTATAATTAGCAAGGATGTCAACCTTCACAGCAAGTTTATCAACCACAATTTCAGAATTTTCAGCAAGATTTTCCATCTTCACAGCCCCAAAATTTTTAGTCTTTCAACCAACACTTTCAGCAAGCAGATCAACAATTTTAGAGTCACAATTTTCAGCAACCTCCACCAAGTTGTCAAACTAATTTTTAACAACTTCAGCAGCCCAATTATTCATTTGATCAGCCCCAACAACTTGATTTTCAGAATTCACAGCTTACTTACAATTTTGAGCAACCTAATGCTACATTTCAAGACCAACAAGAGATCCATGCCAATCAAGGAGTATTTGAGGATTCTAGTGGGGTGAATGCTCAATAACAAAGGCTAGAGGAGATGTTTCCCACCTTACAAAACATTGAAAGACGCCTTGAGCAAATGGTTAGTGATATGAATCAAATGCAAGCCCAAGAATCAAGGCAATCACTTTGTCAAGCTACTCAAAATTTTAAGGGGTATGATTATGCACCAACTTTGTGGAATGAGGAAGTGGTTTCAAGTTTAAACATTCCAAGGGATGATTTTTCTGAAAAATTTCCAGCATCTAATTTCCATCTCAAAACAGCCCTGAGATTGATTCTACATCAGTTGGTAGTGACCCTAGTGCAAGCATAAGTCCTTCTTCAATTGAACATGCAATTTTGGTGGAAGAAGAAGAAAAATCCATAAAATTAGGGCACCCACAACAACTATTCCTCCTGAAATTCCTGTTGAGAGTTCATTTTCAAAATTTACAACTCAAGTGGAGGAGCCAAAAGTTCCTTTACCATTCCCACAGTACCCAGAGAGGATCCTCCTATCATTAGCATGGGTATTTCAGATGAGGTTGTTGAGGCAGAGTTAATTGTTGATGGAGTTTCAATTGATATTCAGAGAGGATGTTTAAGCTCAGATGGGATAGAGGAGGTATTAGCTATAGAGAAGGCTGAAGATTTGGAGGTTGTATCTGATTCATTTTCAGTTGGAGATGGTACTATAGGTGTAGGGGATTGCACTGAGCCCCAGGGATTACCAATTTTGATTAACATGTCAGAAAATTCAGAGGATAGGTGTGAGAGTGTAGGGGATTGCACTGAGCCCCAGGGACCACCCATACCTACTGAGGATGCATTAGCTATGGAGGAATTGGAGGAGATTGATAGTAAAGCTTGTGACAGCCTTGATGTCGATTCTAGAGCTCTACAGGACCCTTCTAGTCTTTTATTTTGTGATCCTTCTAGTCTTTTATTTTATGATGATATAGTTGTTATGGGTCCTAGCTTTTCTAATATGGTTGTTGCAGATATTACTGAGGAAGCATGCATTAGAGATGATTTTACAGGTGTAGGGGATTGCACTGAGCCCCAGGGACCACCATCATTGATTGGTATATTAGAAGATTCAAAGGATAAGCAAGAGAGTGTAGGGACTTGCATGGTGGAAGCAAGAACCCAAGAATCATTTGTGTTCGTTGAATGTCCACCAGAACCTGAGCCTGAGATGGAGCCTGTACATGACCGGAGGAGGCCATAGTTACATCTACTCTTACAGAACCTCCAAGTATTCTTCAGCATGATCAGGTAAGGATTTCTCCTATTTCTTTAGAAAAATTCATTGAGGTACCTATTATTGGTTGTGATGAATCTCTTGATACATCTTATGCTGAAATTGCTTGTGAAAAAATCATGGAGGAACCTAGGGTTGATTTTGTTCATTGTGATGAATTTATTGACATATCTTCTGTAGAAATTGATTGTGAACAACTCATAAAGGTACCTGAAATTGAATTTGTTGAATGTGAAGAAATTCTTGATACATCCTATGCTGAGATTGATTGTGAAAATCTGATTGAGGAACCTAGGATTGATTTTATTGAATGTGATACATTTGTTGATACATCCTATGCTGAGATTGTTTGTGAAAAACTTATAGAGATACCTAGGGTTGATTTCATTGAATATGAAGCATGTCTTGACACACCTTTTGTAGAGACTGTTTGTGAGGTACCTAAAATTGATTTTATTGGTTGTAATGCATTACTTGGTACATCTTATGTGGAGAATGATTGTGAAAAACTCATAGATGTACATAAGGATGATTTTAATGGTTGTGATGAATTTCTTGCTACACACTATGTGGATACTAATTATGAAAAACCCATAGAGGTGCCTGAGGTTGATTTTATTGGTTGTGATGAATTCCTTGATACATCTTTTGTAGCAATTAATTGTGAAAAACCCATAGCGGTACCTAGTGTTGATTTCATTGGCTGTGATACATTTCTTGATGCATCTTATGTAGAAAATAATTGTGCAAAATTCATAGAGGTACCGAAAATTGATTTCATTGGATGTGACGCATATCTTGATTCATTTTATGTAGAGGTTGTTTATATTTCATTCCTGTCTTACCCTGCATGCGTGCGGGAGGTATTTTCTTTACATGGCTTTGCAGGATCCCGTAGGCTTCTAGAATGGGTACTCAAACTTAACAGCCTATAACCTCCCGGAAGGACTTCTAAGGAGCATGCAGTGGGAGGGGTCGAATTTACCTTGACTTTTAACTATGTACCCCAAGAATAGATTCTGAACCTTAATCGTCTTCGACCCCCGAAACATACCTGTACTAAGTTGATGAGGGAGAAATCTGCGCACTACGAGGTTGATCATGGGAGGATAGTTCTCCCAAGATGGATGCTCCGTGCTCTCTACCCTACTTGAAGGGGAGTTTTTTTCTTCTTACACTCCTATTTTATTGTAAATATCATTTTCATGTTTTCAAGTAGTAATTTTTCTTTTCAAATGAGTTCTTGCTAATAAATGCTTAGATAGTGTAGAATGACTAAAGGTTCATTGTAGATACATGTTCTTCTTGGCACTTTATTTCTTACATGAGTTGGAATAAATGTATCCATCTAGGTTTTCTCTATATCATTTTAGAGTCTCTTGAAAGTAAATTAAATTTGATTGTTAAAACTTAGGATTTGAGCCAATGGATGAATTTCTTGGATGGTTGAGTACTACTTAGTTATGGACTCTAGAGTGATGACTTGAGATGAATTCTTTTTACCTAGTTAGGAATTGGCCTAATTTTGAGATACACACATGTGATTGTACTCTAGAACTTGCTTAGGTTCTTTCAAATCCATATTTCTATGATTGGACCACATATATAGAAGTGAATCATTTTGTTTTCTATCTCATATCCTTTTTGCAATATTGTTGTTGATCCACTCTTATTCTATATTTCCTTTCCCTATTTTTCTATTTATCATAATATTTTCATTGGACTTGGGTGACTTAATGTTTCTTGATGTTACTTTGCCCGAGACGGACAAAAGTTTAAATGTGGGGGAGGATGTGAAGCATTTGGCAACCATTGAGCCAAAGTGTGCCACTTGAATGATGTTTTGTATCAAGAATGAATTGCAAGAAGTGGCTAGTGAAGTCTACATGTGGAACATCTAAGTTCTTGGATATAATTTGATGTTTCAAGTTCTATGAGGCAAATTGAAAAAAAAAAGAGAAGAAGAAAGAAAAACAGTGACTTTAGGAAGTGAAGGTGCCGATTCCTCTTTAATTGAATCTGAAAATTGAAGCTCCAAATTTGGACCAGCTTTGGCAATCTACAAGCTGCAAAATATGAAATTGAAGCAATGTGGCAGTGTACGGAGGGAAGTTTCTGAATTGAAATTGAAAAAAAACATAGCTGCAAAAACAGAGCATCTGAAAAGAAAAAAAACAAAGAAAGGAAAGAAAAGAAAAGAAAAGAAAAGACAAAGTAAAACATGAAGGTTCAAAAGATGGGTTAGATTTCAAATTTGAAGTTGTTTACAAGGAGCTAATTGAAGTTCAAGAGTGAGTTATTGTTTGGAAGATTGAAATCAGGCAGAAACAGTTCAGAAATCTGCTTAATCAGCTACTGATCACCACCTGATCGGTCACCAGTCCGATCAGGGAGGTGCCTGATCGGTCCCTTGACCGATCAGTAGCTGTCCAGTCCATTCAGAAGAAGCTCAGATCGATCTTCAGTCTGAACAGACAAAAGCTGATCGGTCTCTGGACCGATCAGAAGGGTTGGCACAGAACAAAACACCAAATTTAGTATTGTTTCTCATCCAAATCAGATTATCCCTACTCACCACAACTCGAAATTCATTCGAGGACATCAAAAGAGGGCAAAGTGCATTAGAGTCATTTTTGGGTGACCAAGTCTTCCACTTTCTCTACTCTTTTCCAAATTTCCTCATCATGCCATAGTATTTTCCATATTTTCTCATCATGTTATATTTCTTTAATTTCTTTATCAATCATAAGTATCAAAGATCTTCAAATTTCTATTTCATTTCTATCATTTCATATATCTTCTTTAACATGTTCTAATAAGCTTTTGTAGATGTGAATCCAAATCAAGAATGATGGTGGAGAGTAGATAACAAGCAAGCTTATGGTAGTACAAGAACCATGTTGTGTGTGAGTGAGCTCCACTTCATCAAAAATGTAGAATTTAGGAAGAGAGCCACCAACATTTGCCTTGGGAGGATTTGTGTGTTGAATTCATCTCAATGAGTCAAGATGGATGAAGTATCGTAAGTTGTTGATTTAAGGATAAGATACTAGTCCATTGAGTTTAGATTTTTGAGAATTGACAATCCTAGGTAATTTCCTTTCAATTGCTTCTAACTTTGATTAAGACTAATCTAGGAGGATGCATCTTAGGTTAACTAGTGGCTTGTGTGAGACTCCCAAGAGTAAGTGTGGGGGAGTTGATAACTACCATTTTGAAGATAAATTTAGGCTCTCAAATCCATGTTTTGATCCACTTTTATATGCTTAAGTTTGCATTTACATAAGGTTTCATGAATTCTTTCTATTTTGGCTTTTGATTCAAATCTTTGTATATTTGAGATATTTTGGCACTAAAATGTGAATCTAATTTTGTAGGCTTTGAATGATCATGGACCTAGATCATATTAGGTCAAACTTGAGCTAGAATTGGATCTGGATCAAGGTGATCAAGCATCGGATTAATATGAGCCGTCCAATCAAAGAACGGCTAGATCTGAGCCATCGGTTAACTTCTGATCAATCCGAGTTCAAGATAGAGCTAATCATGACCACAGATCATGATCTGAAAATTTCATCCAAATCAGAAGCAATCTGACCATTGGATCAAGCTCAAGATGTTCTAGACCATCCAAGCAAGAGAAGGGATGATCTGAGCCATCTGCCTCAGATCTGGTTGATCCGAGCTAAGGACAGGTAAATCAGGACCATTGATCAAGATCTGGGGAGTTTGGTTTAGATCGGAGAAGATCCGACAGTTGGATGAGATCGGAACAATCACAACCGTCCAAAATTGAAAAGGAGGATTTAAATTGGGAATTCCCTCTTCCGCTCGGGGTCGTTGCGTGTCGCAGAGTTCTTCAGATCGTAAGCTTTTCTTCTCTAGTTCTTCGTTTTTTCTTCTTTTTCTTTCGCAGTTTCTTCTTAGATCGCGCGCGACCACATCAAACTCGATTGTCTTCAAGTTTTCAGATCGCGGAAGTAAGTTTTCTCGTTCAGTTTTGCTAATCAAAGTCTCGCAGCTGACGGAGCTTGGTGAGGGTGTCGCCGACGTTCCATTCCACCAATTTCTTCTGTTTGAACGCCAATCTCCATCGACTGAAGCTGAAGTACCATAAGGAGGGGTTCTCCGACGCTGTTCTGAGGATTTTGGGCTCGATTGCGATCAGTGCGCAAGGAGAAGATCGCGGGTTTTAGCTATTGACCGATCGCGGTGACCGGATGGAGGGTTCTCTGATTGGTCCCGTGACTAATCAGAAGAGGACCTGATCGGTCGGTTGACCGATCAGGAAGAGCAGAACAGAGATTTACAGCAAACTGAGCAAGGAAGGTTGTCTTCGTTGGTTTTTGAGCTAGGGGGTTCATAGTTCAACCTTCGTGTGATGGCGAAGGGAAGTTTTGGATATGAATCGGTTTGATGTTCTAATTAGGATAACTTTGTTCCAAGCACTTCTTTTCTTTACGTTGCTATAGTTTGCTTCAATTACATTTCAAGTCAAGTTTCTAAGAATTGTTTTGTTCTAGCTTTCAACTCCTTGCAATTAATTCTCTGCAATTTATTTCGTACATTAAAGTTTAGTTTTTAAGTTTCAGTCCATTGCTTTTGAATTTAGTTGCTCAATTGTCAATTAGGTTAAGCATAGTTCTTGCAATTGCCTATTCATACCATGCTTTAGTTGAGTTCATTTTATTTCTTATTGTCATTTCCTCTTATCGCAAAAACCCCCATTTTATCTAGAAAAACCAAACATCAAACGACAGACACTTGCAAGCTCGAATTAAACATTCATTCAACTAGTCCTTGGAAAAATACGACCTTAGGTCCCTCTACTACATTTTAACTTTGTTAGCCAAAGGGTTTTCAGTTTTATAAATATCTAAATTTGAGTGCTCATCGTGACACTAGTATTGGGCAACCATCACTCCTCTTCTCCCTCCGAGGATGATGGATCATCCCAAGTCGCCTTGAGGTTGGTGGCACTCTTCTCCTTTCCCTTCGACCTCTTCTTGTCACCTTTCTTCTTCTCCTCCTTCTTTTCATCTCTTCTCTTTAGTTGAGGGCACTCGTTCTTCATGTGTCCCTCTTGGTGGTAGTTGTAGCAGATGATGTCCTTTGCCTTGCCCGTGCTTTTGGGTCCTTTCCTAGCATAAAACTTGTTAGAAAAACTTTGGAAAGCCCTACGCATTTTTCTTACCATGAAAGCCTCTTGGTCGCTATCTATAGAGGCACTGGACTCCTCTGAGTCAGATGAGGAGGAGTAGACCACCTTCTTTTTCTCCTTTTCTACAATAAAAGCTATACCTTTCTCTTTGGCCGAAACATTAGCTCGTTTGAGCAACTCAAATTCGCAAAATAAATCATCTAATTTAACTATAGACAAATCCCTTGATACTTTGTAGGCATCAACCATTGATGCCCACAAAGTTGTTCTTGGGAAAGACTGTAGGACTTACCTGACGAGATCCTGATTTTCAATCTTCTCTCCAATCACATGGAGTTCGTTGATGATCTCCTTCACCCTTCCATGCAGCTGGCTGACAGTTTCGTTGCTCTTCATGAATAGGGATTGGAGTTGGGCAACGAGCAAGTCTTCTTTGCCCTTCTGGACTCGTTGGATCATTCATTCAGTTCAACCAGTTTGTCCCACAACTCTTTGGCGCTCTTGAATGGCCCCACCTTGTTGAGTTGCTCCTTTGAGCGCCCGCACTGAACTGTGGTGGTGGCCTTGGCATTTGACTGCGCCCTCTTCATGACATCTTTCGACCACGATCTCATGGGTGTTGGCTCTCTTCTTTCGTCGACGGGTGCATCGAATCCATCTACAATACTAATCCAGTTTTCAATATCATTCATAAGATAGTATTGCATTCTACCTTTCCAGTGCGCGAAATCGTTCCCGTCGAAGAATGGTGGTCGTGCAGTGCTGTATCGCTCTTGAAATGCCATTTCACTTTACTCCGGTCGACGGTGAGTTCTTCCGAAGCGAACCGGCTCTGATACCAATTGATAGATCGAACAGCGTTGCTAGAGGGGGGTGAATAGTACTTTGTCGAATTTCTCTATAAAATTGTTAGCAGAATACAAACAAAAATATATGAAAGCAAAAAAGCAATGCTAACTCAGAGGTTTTTACTTGGTATCCACCCGAATGGGTGACTAATCCAAGGATCCATGCGCGCTCTCCACCTCCATTATGAAAAGTCTCCTTCAGGTGGAGAAACCTTTACAAGGCGTTGTCTTCCTCTTTACAGAATGTAATGAGTAGAGAGAGAGGAAGATTTGAAGACTCTATGCACGAACAACACTTCGTTACAGTGAAAAACCGTACCGTTCACGTGCGGAAAAGTCCTCCTTTTATAAGAGAACAGGACAATCTCGCAGGCTGTCCAGACCCGCACCAGTCGATTGCCCCTGGGGCATTCAACTGGTCTAGCATTAATTGCTAGCCAATGGCTAGTTTTGGGGGGTCACCAGTCGACTGCCCCTGGGCCAGTCAACTGGTAGAAGACTGAAAACCTTCTGTGAGTTTTGGCAGTCGACTGCCCTCTGGCCAGTCGACTGCCCACTCACTTACAACCACTCTTAACACTCTCCTTCACGTGTGCTTTAGGTTCACTCCCTTGGCTCGCCCCTTGAAGTCATCTTCCTCTGGCTCTCGTCCCTCGGATGCGCACACAAGCCTTCCCTTGGCTTGCCTCCATGCCACTCTTCACGTGTGCCCTTGAAGTCCACTTCCCGGCTTGCCCTTGGAGTCCTCATCCCTCGGATCTCGTCCCTTGGATGTGTTCTCCAAGTCCTGCAAACTCAATCACACATATATCAAATACAACATAACACCCAAACCTTAAACTTATTGGCACACACATCAAAACTATGATCTTCCCGATCATTCTTGGGTCGATTGCCTCAACACCTAGTCCCAGTAGGTCTTTTCCCATGCCAGCGTACGATCTTCCCGATCCACTAGACTTCACCTAGTCTCACTAGACTCACCCAATATTCAAACATTATTATCAAACATCGAAACATCCAACCTTAAACTCACCAAGTTACCAGACATAAGCTCACCCGAGCATAGTCAACCTAGGTCAACCCTGACCTAACAAAGATTGCACCAACAAGTATGTGATAGGAAAGTCTTGTTTTGGTTGATATTCATGAGGGTACACGTGTATTATCCCGGGATATTGATAACTACCATTTTGTTGATAAATTTAGGCTCTCAAATCCATGTTTTGATCCACTTTGATATGCTTAAGTTTGTATTTATATTAGATTTCATGTATTTCCTCTATTTTGGCTTTTAATTCAAATCTTTATATATTTGAGATATTTTGGCACTAAATTGTGAATCTAATTTTGTAGGCTTCAAATGACCATGGACCTAGATCAGATTGGACCAGACTTGAGCCAGAATTGGATTCGGATCAAAGGGATCAAGCATTGAATTAATATGGGTCATCCATTCAAGAGAACGGCTAGATCTGAGTCATTTGTGAGTTTCTGATCAATCCGAGTTCAGGATAGGGCTAATCAGGACCCTAAATCAAGATTTGAAAGTTTGAACCCAATCGGAGCACATCTGACCGTTGGATCAAGCTCAAGATGTTCTAAACCATCCAAGCAATAGAAGGGATGATCTGAGCCATCCGCCATAGATCTGGTTGATCCGAGCTAAGGACAGGTAGATCAAGACCCTTGATCAAGATCTGGGGAGTTTGGTTCAGATATGAAGAGATCCAGCCGTTGGATGGAGCAAAAATAATCTCAGCCGTTCAATTTCAAAAGGAATTAGTTTAATTGGGAAATCCCTCCGCTGAGTCTTCGTCGTCGCGTCGCATGTCACAGAGCTTCCATCGCCAGATCCAATTTTCTTCGTTCTTCCGCATTTCTTCATCGTTTTTCTTCCCGTTTTCTTCATTAGATCGTGCGCGGCCACACCATACTCAATTTGTCTTCAAGATTTCAGATCGCGGAGGTAAGCTTTCCGGTTTTGTTTGCTAACTATTCTCGCAGTTGAAGGAGTTACGGTGAGGGTTTCACCGGAGCTGCTGTCATCGCCGATTGAACCTTGTTGATCGCTGGATCCCATCATCCGGAGCTATCAAACCTTCAGAGGGGTTCTCGGAGGTATTTTTGATTGTTCTTGAGTTGATCGCTATTCAGCAGATTGAGAAGGTAGCGATCGAAGACGAACTTTCAACTACTGACCGATCTCGTGACCAGACAGAGGGTGCTCTGATCGGTCCCGTGACCGATCAGAAGGGGACCTGATCGGTCGGTTGACCGATCAGGAAGGCAGAACCAGAGCAACTTGATCCAGGGAACTTATTTCCGATGGTTTTTGAGCTAGGGGGTTCATAGTTCAACCTTTGTGTGACGACAAAGGGATGTTTTGGATATGAATTGAATTGGTGTTTGATTTAGGATAATTTCTTGTTCCAAGCATTGTTTTCTCCAAGTTGTTCTAGCTTGTTACTTTCACTTCAAGTCAATGTCTGAAGAATTGTTTTGATCTAGTTTTTATTTCCTTGCAATTAATTTTCTGTAATTTATTTCCTGCAATTAATTCTCTGCAATTAGTTCTTTAATTTCAATTTAAGAGTTTGAATTTACTTGCTCAATTGTCAATTAGGTTAAGTTTAGTTTCGCACTTTCATAATTCATTTCAAGTTTAGTTAAGCTCATTTGTTTCCAAATTGTTATTTCATTTCCTTATCGCCAAAAATCCTCATTTTATTAGAAAACCCAAAACATCAAACGACAAATAAACTTGCTAGCTCGAATTAAACATTCATTCAACTAGTCCTTGGAAAAATATGAACTGAGGCCCCTCTACTACACTAGCCAAGGGTTTTCAGTTTATAAATATCTAAATTTGAGACTCACATTCGTGACAGCTATTTTGGGTGCATCAAATTTTTGGCGCCGTTGCCGGGGAATCACTAGTTGAGTTTGTTTAATTTGAGCTTGTGTTTAATATTTATATTCTTTGATTCCATTTTATTTGCTTTATCTTTTTGTATACATTGGCTGCCATTTTATTTTCGTGGCCAGGACTGCAGGTGGGCAACCATCAAAGTTTGAGAAGCTATTGGAAATTTTTCTACTTATTCAAGCAGTTCCATGGCAGAGTATCAGTATTTTCAGAATTATCAGCAGCCTTGTCAGAGTTTTCAGCAGCCATATTCTCAATTCCAAAATGTTCAGCAAAATTTTCAACCATCTCAGCCCTTTTTAAATTTTCAGCAACCCAATTATCAATTTCAACCTCAATTTCAACAATTTCAGCAGTCTTATTCGAATTGTCAACAAAACCAACCTTGGAATCAGCCACCACAGCAATTTCAACCACAATTCCAAAATTTTCAGCAAGGTTACAATCCTAATTAGCAGAGTTTTCAACCATACAATCAGAGTTATCAACCTCCACGATTTCAGCCCTCACCACAACAATTTCAACCTCAAGTTCAGAATTTTCAGAGCTACAATTTTCAGCAGTTTCAACCATGTTCCCATCCCAATTTTCAGCAATTTCAACAACCAAATCAATCATTTGATCAGCCTCAACAATTCCAATTTCAGAATTCACAGCCTACTTCGAATTTTGAGCAACCTAATGAACCCTTTCAAGTCCAACAAGAGTTTTATGCTTATCAAGGAGACTTAGAGGATTCTAGTGAGAGTGAGGCTCAACAACAAAGGCTGGAGGAGATGTTACAATAACTCTTGCAACACCAAAAAAATGATTCTACTCTTAAAGACTGTGAAAGATGCCTTGGAGAATTGGTTAATCAAATGAATCAAATGCAAGCCTAAAGATCAGGACAATTACCTTCTCAAGCTACTCTTAATTCTGAGGGGTATGATTGTGAACTAACTTTGAGGAATAAGGAAGTGGTTTCAAGTCTAAACATTCCAAGGGCCGAAATTCCTGAAAAATTTTCAACATCATATTTTCCACTTCAAAACAGCCTTGGAATTGATTCTACATCAGTTGTTAGTGACCCTAGTGCAAGTCTAAGACCTTCTTCAATTGATCTTGCAATCTTGGTGGAAGAAGAAGAAAAATTCAGCAAAATCAGGGTATCTACAGCCATTAATCCTCCCGAAATTCCTGTTCAGAGTTCATTGTCGAAATTTTCAGCTCAAGAGGAGGAGCCAAAAGTCTCTCTACACTTCTCATAGCACCCCAGAGAGGATCTTCCTATCATTAGCATGGGTATTCCAGATGAGGTTGTTGAGGCAGAGCTAATTGTTGATGGAGTTTCAATTGATATTCAGAGAGGATGTTTAAGCTCAGATGGGACAGAGGAGGTATTAGCTACAGAGGAGGTTGAAGATTTGGAGGTTGTATTTGATTCATTTCCAGTTGGAGATAATTCTTTAGGTGTAGGGGATTGCACTGAGCCCTAGGGATCACCAATTTTGATTGACATGTCAGAAAATTCAGAGGATAGATGTGAGAGTGTAGGGGATTGCACTAAGCCCCAGGGACCACCCATACCTAGTGAGGAGCCATTATCTATAGAGGCAGTGGAGGAGATTGATAGTAAAGCTTGTGACAGCCTTGAATTTGATTCTGAAGCTCTACAGGACCCTTCTAGTCTTTTATTTTGTGATCCTTCTCACATTTTATTTTGTGACGATATAGTTGTTATGAGTCCTAATTTTTCTAATATGGTTGTTGCAGATATGGTTGATGAAGCATGTGCTGAAGATGATTCTACAAGTGTAGGGGATTGCACTGAGCCCCAGGGACCACCAACAGTGATGGATACATTAGAAGATTCAGAGGACAAGACAGGAAGTGTAGGGACTTGCATGGTGGAAGCAAGAACCCAAGAATCACCTGAGTTAGTTGAATGTCAGCCAGAACCTGAGTTTGAAGAGGAGCCCTTACTTGACCAGGACGAGGCTATGGATGATCAGGTAAGTATTTCTCCTATTTCTTTAAAAGAACCGATAGAGGTACCTAGGGTTGAGTTTGTTGGTTGTGATGATTTTCTTGATACACCCTATGTAGATCCTGATTGTGAGAATTTTATAGAGGAACCTAGGGGTGATTCTGTTGAATGTGAAGAATCTCTTGATACATTTTATATAGAAAATGATTGTGAAAAATTCATAGATGTACATGAGGATGATTTTGTTCATTGTGATGACTTTCTTGATACATCTTGTGCTGAAATTGATTATGAAAAACCCATGGAGGCACCTAAAATTGATTTAGTTGAATGTGAAGCATGTTGTGATTCATCTTATGTGGATAATGATTGTGAAAATTCTATAGAGGTGCCTAAAATTGATTTTGTTTGTTGTGATGCAATTCTTGATACTGTTGATGCAGTCTGACCCTGATTGTTATTTTGGTGTTGACACCGATTTTAGTTTAGGTTGATGATTATGATTATGATTAAGTCCTGGTCGTGGACTAGGCATACCTAGTGGGACTAGGTTTGATGAAATCCTAACTTGGAGGGTTAGGTGTGAGAAAATCCTAGCTTGGAGGGCTAGGTGTGGAAAATCCTAACCTGGAGGGTTAGGTATGGAAAAATCCTAACCTGGAGGGTTAGGTGTGGAAAAGTCCTAGCTTGGAGGGCTAGGTGTGGAAAAGTCCTAACCTGGAGGGTTAGGTGTGAAAAGTCCTAGCTTGGAGGGCTAGGTGTGGAAAAGTCGTAACCTGGAGGGTTAGGTGTGAAAAGTCCTAGCTTGGAGGGCTAGGTGTGAAAAGCCCTAACCTGGAGGGTTAGGTGTGAAAAATCCTAGCTTGGAAGGCTAGGTGTGAAAAGTCCTAACCTGGAGGGTTAGGTGTAAAAAAGTCCTGGTTTGGAGGGTCAGGCCCCTCGATCATGGAGATAGTCACCTTTTACAACCTTGGCTTTCTACTCTCTCTGGAGAGGACTATCAATTACAACCTTGTCTCCGAATTTTACAACAATCTCCAGCAAGGTACTCAGGGGGGATTCGAGTTCACTACTCGAGTTGCCAAGAGGAATCTTGATTTCTCCTATGACATACTAGCGGAGTATCTGGGTGGTCGACGATCACCCAACCTGTATTCGATCTATCCCGAGCTTCCTGACCCTCTATTGGCCCCTTTTGCGGATGTTACTCCTGATAGCATCTATCAGTATTTCTTTGGTCATCCCCGCCCGACCGGTCTCGATGAGTTGGGTCCTGATTTTCCTACCTTTGCAGCACTTCGTCTCTCTCCCACTGATTACATCTTGTTCAAGATTATCACAAATTGTATCCTACCAATCACTTTCAAACCTTTAACTGAGATCCGACCCTATCATTGCCTTATGCTCTACGGCATGCACCGCCGAATGGATTTTGATATCATGGAAAGTATTTTTCAGTCCATTCTATCTTATAGAGAGCCGAGTCGCCGCACAGTCTACATGCCATTTGGTCATGTCATCACCGATTGGCCTATGTCAGTAGGTGTTGATGTCACCAAAGGCAGGACAGTGCCTATGGTCCGACAGGATTGTCGGCTTGGTCGGCGGGCATTTGCCAAGTTCGGCATCATTATTCGAGAGCACGATCGGGCCTTGGTTTGGAAGGATGGGAGAGGAGTCGGTGAGCTACCTGGTGGAGGTCCATATTTTCAGGCGCCAGTCGATGCTGCTGCTCCTCAGGAGGCTCCTGCTGCTGCTGATTACTACGATGAGCCCGAGCCAGACCTGCGTTGGCAGATCTCAGAGCTTGATTGGACCATCCAGTAGGATCTACATTTGCGGGAGATCTATCGCGAGGAGGTCCGCTCGGAGATCCGATCCTTCGACCGCAGACTGACAGCAGTGGAGTCTGATGTCTCTAGGGTTCGCACGCTGCAGCAGACCTGGTACGATGAGTGGCGCCGACATACATTTCCTGGGGATGCGCCTTCCGGTAGTGCTGCACATGGGTCCTTTGCTGCTGCTGATGACACGCTGGACGATTCGATGCAGGCTGACCCCCCCCCCCCCCCCCCCCGCGCTGATGACTGATATACTCTGTGTCTGCTTGACATTTGACTTTCTGATTACTTGGATTGTATGACTTTCGGGCTGTATGCCCTGTGATTTGACTTTCATGGCCTCGTGCCACACTTGCTTTGACTTCGATGCATTGGTATGCATCCGCTTAGTTATTTGGTTTTGCTGCACTTGATTATGACTAGATTTTGCTAAATGATGCATCTAATATTTTTCATGTATCTTATATTTGCCTTATCATGTTTAGGATGTTGGCTTATATGTGTTTACATGATTACTATCTGTCTATCTGCCTCATTCTATATTGCTATGTTCATGCTTATGATGCCATGCCCATATGATACATATGCTTGTTTTGCCATGACTTATCTTTGTCATATGTGTTCGTATGTGTTTCTAAAATCAATCATATCTTTGTTGATTTGGGATACCCCTAGGGTTGAGGGGGAGTATGGTTAAACTTAACAGCCCTTCTAGACCCTTTTCGGTGTTCAACAAAGGGGGAGAGTGTGTTTGGTTAAGTTTAGGATGATCATGTTGTAGGGGGAGGATCTTGATTCCCCTATAATTCTGAATTTGAGAAAATTGATTGAGAATCCCTAAACTTAAAATCGGGTTGTCAAACAACAAAAAGGGGGAGATTGTTGATGCAGTCTGACCCTGATTGTTGTTTTGGTGTTGACACCGATTTTAGTTTAGGTTGATGACTATGATTATGATTAAGACCTGATCGGGGATCAGGCATGGTATGGAAAATCCTAGCTTGGAGGGCTAGGTATTGGAAAATCCTAACCTGGAGGGTTAGGTGTGGAAAATCCTAGCTTGGAAGGCTAGGTGTTGAAAAGTCCTAATTCGGAAGGGTTGGGTGAAAATTCCTAGCTTGGAGGGCTAGGTGAAAAGTCCTAACTTGGAGGGTTAGGTGAAAAGTCCCAACTTGGAGGGTTAGGTGAAAAAGTCCTGACTTGGAGGGTCAGGTCCTAGCTTAGAGGGCTAGGTCTGTAAAAGTCCTAATTCGGAAGAGTTGGGTGAAAAGTCCTAGCTTGGAGGGCTAGGTGAAAAGTCCTAACTTGGAGGGTTAGGTGAAAAGTCCCAACTTGGAGGGTTAGGTGATGAAATCCTAGCTTGGAGGGCTAGGTTGGAGGAAATCCTAGCTTAGAGGGCTAGGTTTGAGTCCCTGGATCGGTCTGGTGACCGATCAGGGATGTTGGCACGCTGCTCCTTCGTGGATCGGTCTGGTGATCGATCCAGCGATGACTGATCGGTCTGGTGACCGATCATGGAGCGCACAGTGAGGTTGGGAACCTACTGTGTGGCTCCTGATCGATCTGGTGACCGATCAGGGAGCAGGCCGTTGCCTCGCTGCTTGGCTCCTGATGGGTCTAGTGACCGATCAGGGAGCAGGCAGTTCACTCACTGCCTTGCTCCTGATCGGTCTGGTGACCGATCAGGGAGCAATCAGTGAGTTGAGTTCCCCCGCTGATCAGGTCCTGAACGGTCTGGTGACCGATCAAAGACTTAGGATTTGATTTCCGCGGTTACTGTTCACTCAGACATGAACCGATCAGGCTTGAGCCTGATCGGACAGTGTCTGTCCTGATTGGTCTGGTGACCGATCAGACTTCACTCTGATCGGTCTGGTGACCGATCAGGCTTGTGTCGCCGCGAGAGCTGGGAGTCCCAGCTAAGCGGTGGATCGGTCTGGTGACCGACCCACGAGCCCTGGATCGGTCCGGTGACCGATCACTTTAATTCAAATTGCACTGTCAAACGCTCTGATCGCATCTGACCGTATCCGATCCTCTGCATTTGATCCCTGATACTCGATTTACTGAGTGATATGCTGTTCTAATGCTCTGATTAATCTGCAGGTGACAGGGAAGGATTCAAACACTCAAGGAGAGTCAATGGAAGCCTTTCCTTGGAGCAGGTTTGTCCGTTTTCCATCTCAGGTTGCAACGGGCATTGGCGCTGGCTGGAACTGGTCTGAGGGAAGCTCAGGGAGTCCAGAAGAGCTCAGTGGTGGCTAGTGGTTGCAGGTGAGCAGCTGGAGGCTGCAGTGAGATGTTGTCACCTGGGTTCAGTGGAGAAACAAAAGGGCGTAGTGGAGTGTTCGGTAGAACATCTTTCTGTCTTGAGTTCTTGCTGCGCGAGTGTTTTCTCCACACCTTGCTTGTGCTTTCTGAAGTTCCATCATCTTGAGCAAGCTACTGCAATCTTGAAGCAACCATCCCTTGCTTGAGCACTTGGAGGAAGGAACAAGAGGCCTTGAGTCCAACGGCGAGAAGACACGAAGAAAGGGTTCTTGCGTGAGATCGTCGCTGGGTGGAGCTCGGAAGAAGGTTGCTGTGTTCTTGTCTGTACTAAGTGTTGGATCGAGAGAAACGATAGAGGGGGGCGGGGTGAATATCGTAAAACGTTCGGATTAATAAGTTAGAGAAATTACGCAGCGGAAATTTAAATCAAACACGCAAACACCAAGTTTTTTACTTGGTTCGGAGTCGCGGTTGGCTCCTACTCCAAGGCCCACAGTCGTTGACCGTTTTTTGCGGGCAATTCTATATTTTCGCAAAACCAGTTTACAAGATTGAATTACAAGTATAGTAAAGTAAACTTTAAAGGAAACTCTTCGTTATCGACGTCCGGTGTAGATTGTCTTTTTGGAGCAGGAGGACGTCGTCGGCGCTTGTATCTCGAGTCGGGAGGTTTTCGGAGCAGAGCGCGGGAGCAGAAGAGCGTGAATGCGTTGGAAGAATTCGTTATTCGAAGCTGGGGTCGAGGGCCTATTTATAGCCCCTGGGGGCGCCCGGCACGTCGGGGGCGCCCCCCCACGTGTCAGCCATCCGATTCCCTCTCGGTCAGCTCTGATCCCTTAAAACTCGGGATCAGGCTTTGACGGGGGTGCCCGGAACGCTGGGGGCGCCCGGGTTGACCGGGTCTCCTCTTATCCGTTGGCTTCGCTGGGTTCTACTTCGTTAGCTTCAACTGGGGGCACCTGGACCATCCGGGGCGCCCGGGAGCAGGGGGGCGCCCGGGAGCACGGGGGCGCCCTGCCCATGAGCTGCAGAAGCAGTTCCTTTGCTTTAGCTGTTTGTGTTCACCTTGGGGGTGCCCGGGACACTCCGGGCGCCCGGGACACTCCGAGCGCCCTACTCAGCTTCCGCCTCACTTCTTTGAGGCTCTCTGAGCTGCAGACACTCGTTCCTTCGATCCTGCATCCAGGGTTAGTCCAAAACAACACAGAGCAATATTATATTAATTTTATACAGCCTTAGCTGTCTTGGTTCTGACTTTGGGTCTCCAAAATGGAACCCTAGGTCGAACCGACGCCTACTGTTCCCTCGACGGGGAACGCGTCCTCACCTACTCCTCTCGGGAGAATTTACCTGATGCCAACCGGCTCCTCCGGTTGGACTTTTGCCTAGCGGTCCTTTGCCAGGTCTTGGATACCAAGCTGTCCTTCGCCCGGTGCCTAGCGGTCCTTCGCTAGGTCTTCGGATCCTGGTAGTCCTTCGCCAGGTGCCTAGCAGTCCTTCGCCAGGTCTTCAGTTCCAGGCAGTCCTTCGCCTGGTGCCCAGCAGTCCTTCGCCAGGTCTTTGACTCCTAGCAGCCCTTCGCTAGGTGCCCAGCTGCCCTTCGCTGGGTCTTCGGTTCCAGGCAGCCCTTCGCCTGGTGCCTAGCAGTCCTTCGCTAGGTCTTCGATTCCAGGCAGTCCTTCGCCTGGTGCCTAGCAGTCCTTGGCTAGGGCTTTTGTATCCTGGCATTCCTTCGCCAGGTGCCTAGCAGCCCTTCGCTAGGACTTCTTTCTGCACACTCAAGTAACTTTGTTAGATCACCAATAATACTTAACTTTAAACCCTTTGCCAATATCAAAACAAGGTTCGATATGGTGCTTCCTGCACCAACACTAAGTGCTAAGTAAGATCTTTCTTGTGTTTCATTGTGCTTAAAACTATATCTTTGATTGAAATGCTGTGGAGAGGTTACTCCACCGAGAAGGAGGTTGCTTTCTATTTGGTGATCACCGGGGCTTGATCTGCCGACGATCAAGGGATCGCCCACCTTAAGGGCACGCCAAGGAGTAGGGGCAAGTTATCCCCGAACCTTGTAAACCCTCTTGTTAACGTCTTGCATTTGCGCTTAGCTTAGGGTTTTGGTTTTCTGCATACTCTGTTTCTATTCTTTCCGCTGTGCTACTAAACGGTTTAAGTGCAGAATTTTGATAAGTGCTAAAGTTCGAGTGATTGGCTATATTCACCCCCCTCTCTAGCCATCCGAGTTCCAACAAGTGGTATCAGAGCTTGGGGCTCTGTTTTTACGGATTAACAACCGAGAGCTATCATCCATGGCATTGAGAGAAGGCTTTAGCACCACCCGACCTCCTTTCTTTGATGGCGCTGACTTTCAATAATGGAGATCGAAGATGGAGTATTATCTCAAGATGGACATCAATACTTGGTTCGCGGTGAAGGAGGGTTTTACCCCTCTGAAGGATGATGAAGGCAAAGAACTTGAATCGTGGCGGTGGACGGCTGAACAAACTCGAAAGAGTGAAGCCGACGCGAAGGCGGTGGTCACTCTACAATGCGGCATGAACAAAGACTAACTCATCAAGGTTGGTCCATTCACAAGTGCAAAAGACTTGTGGAACAAGCTCATCGAACTCCACGAGGGCACCCGAGATTCAAGAATCGCCAAGAGGGACTTGTTCCTCAATCAACTTTAAAATCTCTCCGTGAAGGAGAATGAAACCGTAAGTGAGTTACATAGCCGGTTCAAGGAAGTCCTCAATGGGCTTTATTCTATTGATGAAAAGGTCGATAATCGCGACCTTGTGAGGTATGTGCTAAAAGCATTTCCAAGGAATGCTTTGTGGTCATCCATGGTGGATGCCTACAAAGTCTCCAAGGATTTATCAATTGTTAAGTTAGATGATTTGTTTTGTGAAATGGAATTGCATGAGATGGCTAACAAAGGCCCCAAGGAGAAGGGGATTGCCTTAGTTGCAGGGGAACAATCTAACAAGAAGAAGAAGGAGAAGAAGAAGGAGAAGGAAGTCTCTTCATCTTCATCCTCTTTCGAATCCGAGTCCGATTCCGAGGAAGATGGCAGCGGGTCTTCTTCCTCCGAGATGGCTAATTTTGTGAGAAGAATGATGAGAAGGGGTCGACGCTTCAAGGGTAAAGGTAACCCTAGTGAAGTTAAAGTTGATAAGTCTAATGCTTCTTGCTATGAGTGTGGTAGGAAAGGGCACTTCAAGAGTGAATGCCCAAAGCTAAAGAAGAAGGAGGAGAGATCCAAAAAGAAAGAGGAGAAATCAAAGAAGAAGAAGAAGGCCTTGAAGGTCACTTGGGATGAATCCTCCTTAAGTTCATCCGATGAAGAAAACGAGGAAAAGAGCACAAGGCATGTGGCACTCATGACTCTTGGAGAAGAAAGCAGTGATGAATCCTCCAACTCCTCAAACGCGGCTTCATCATCTTCGGATGATGAAGAGGTAACTTCTCCTGAACTTGAGAAATGTTATAGAGCTATTGCATGTTTAACCAATATGTTAAAGAAGTCAAAGAATAGGGTTAAATCATTGCAATTGGAAATTGAACAATTGAAGTCATCTAGGGATGATAACATAGATGACTTGCATGTTGAATTGTTAAAGGATGAAATTAAATTATTAAAACTTGAGGTTTAACACTTGAAATCCTCTAGGGTTGAGGATGTTGATGATTTGCATAATGAATTGCTAGAGGATGAAAACAAATCATTAAAGAGTGAAGTTGAGAGACTCAAGAATATTCTTGAGAAGTTCTCAACTAGCTCAAAGACATTAGACATGATCTTGAATGCCCAAAGGGCAGTCTACAATAGGGTCGGTATTGGTTACCGACCCAACGAACCTTCATTTGTGTCTCTTATGTCTAGGACTGACATGAGACAATCTAGGACACCCATGGTTCAAAAGAAAGTTGTCAAGGCATGGGTGCCTAAGTCTTGTTTAGTAGGTGCTTTAGGTCCCAAGGTTTGGGTACCTAAAACTTCTATTTTTCGAATTGTGTAGGTTATGATTGAGGGGGAGCATCTATCAACTTGGTTCGTTGATAGTGGGTGCTCCAAAAACATGACCGGGGATAGATCATTGTTTATCACACTTCAAAAGAAGAGTAGAGGTAATGTTTCATTTGGTAACAATGGTAGTCTTAAGGTCATAGGAATAGGAGACATTCAAATATCTGAATGTCTTAGAATTTCAAATGTCCTTCTAGTCAAGGGGATGACATTTAATCTCCTAAGTGTCAGTCGGTTGTGTGACACGGGTTACACAATTGATTTTCAACCAAGTCAATGTCTAGTTAGACAACATGACACCTTGGACAAGGTACTAGTAGGAACAAGAGTAGACAATATTTATCAAGTTTCATTTAAAAGTGTTACTAATGCTTTTGCTAAGTGTCTCATGTCAAAAGAAGAAGAGTCCACCCTTTGGCACCGGAGACTTGCACATGTGAATATGAAGAACATCCGGAAGTTGGCCAACAAGGGATTAGTTCGTGGCTTACCAATCATCAAGTATGAAAAAGACAAACTTTGTGATGCATGTCAAATGGGTAAGCAAACAAAATCTGCACATAAAGGTAAAAGCGTTGTAAGTACATCAACCGCTTTAGATTTACTTCACATGGATCTATTTAATTGTAGCACTATCATATCATTGAATGGAAGTAGATATTGCTTTGTTATTATTGATGATTTTACTAGATATACATGGACTTATTTTCTAAAATATAAGGATCAAACCTTAGATGTTTTCATTTCTTTTTGTAGAAGAGTTGAAAATGAAAAATCATCAACTATTAAGACAATTAGAAGTGATCATGGAGGTGAATTTCAAAATCAACGATTCTTAGAATTTTGTCAAGATAGAGGTTATAGGCATGAGTTCTCCACTCCTAGAACACCACAACAAAATGGTGTTGTAGAGAGGAAGAACCGTGTTCTACAAGAAGCTGCACGAAGCATGCTTAATGAGTACTCACTACCGAGTTACTTATGGGCTGAAGCTGTAAATACAGCTTGCTATGTGCAAAATCGAGTCCTCATCCATAAGTTCTTTGGAAAGACTCCCCATGAACTTTGGTTTGGAAAACCACCTACGGTTAAACACATAGGGTGTTTGGTTGTAAGGTATTCATTCTAAACACCAAGGATCACCTTGGAAAGTTCACGGCAAAGGCTGATGAAGGGATACTAGTCGGGTATTCCCTGGTTAGCAAAGCCTACCGAGTCTACAATAAGAAATCTAGAGTGGTTGAAGAGTCTTCTGACGTTGTCTTTGAAGAAATTCCGAAAGTCAATGGTCAACCAGAAGATGAAGTCCAATTCGAACTTAGGAGACTAAGTTTGAATGAGAGTCCAGATGTTGTTGATGGTGATGAATCCGATGACGGTGAGCCTAGACAATCCATAGATCAGCCGGATCCTGAGGCTGAGCTTGTGTCTAGTGAACCCATTCAAGAAGCACCACCAACACCTAGGCAAACTAGATTAGCCTCTAATCATCCCCAAGACCAAATTGTTGGAGACATCCATCATGGGGTTAGAACTAGATCATTCTTTAGGAATGAAGCTAATGAAGTTGCCTTAATTTCCGAAATTGAGCCTAGAAAAATTGATGAAGCATTAAATGATCCCGATTGGATCATTGCAATGCAAGATGAACTAGGTCAATTCGAAAGGAGTCAAGTTTGGGACTTAGTCCCTAGACCTAAGAAGACCACCATCATTGGAACCAAATGGGTCTTCAAAAACAAATTGAACCATAAGGGAGAAATCATTAGAAACAAGGCACGCTTAGTAGCCAAGGGCTATAGTCAAGTTGAAGGCCTTGATTATGATGAGACCTATGCTCCCGTGGCACGATTAGAATTCATTCGATTGATGCTTACATTTGCAGCACATCGTGGCTTCAAGCTATACCAAATGGATGTCAAATCGGCCTTTCTAAATGGTCTAATAAGAGAAGAGGTCTATGTCAAACAACCTCCGGGGTTTGAGAGTTCCGAATTTCCAAACCATGTGTTCAAGCTCAAAAAGACACTTTATGACTTAAACAAGCACCCCGAGCTTGGTATGAGCGGTTGTCGACATTCCTAATTGAGAAGGGCTTTGTTAGAGGCCAAATAGACCCTACACTATTTCTACGTAGAGATGGTGACAATATTTTTGTGGCCCAAGTATATGTCGATGACATAATTTGTGGCTCAAATAACAAGGGCTATTTAAATGAATTCATTGGACACATGGAAAGTGAATTTGAAATGAGTCTGGTGGGAGAGTTGACTTTCTTCCTTGGATTTGAAATCAAGCAAACCCGAGATGGGATCCATGTGCACCAATCGAAGTATACTCAAGAAATGCTCCGTAAATTCAATATGAGTGATTCGAAAGAGGTGCCCACTCCCATGGCTACGAACACAAGACTAGACAATGATGAGAGTGGTAAACCCGTTGATTTGACTCAATATCGGAGCATGATAGGTAGTTTGCTATACCTCACAGCCAGTCGACCTGATATTCTTTTTGCTGTGGGTATGTGCGCTAGGTATCAAGTTTGTGCCAAGGAATCTCATTTAATCGCTGTTAAGAGAATTTTGAGATATCTTAAAGGCACAATTGGAGTCGGTCTTTGGTACCCCCGTACCGAATCTTTTGATTTAATTGGCTATACCGATTCCAACTACACTGGATGTAAGTTGGATCGGAAAAGCACGAGTGGGGGTTACCAATTTCTAGGATTATCTTTAGTTAGTTGGTCAAGTCGAAAGGAACATTGTGTTTGCTCTCTCCATGACCGAGGCAGAATATATTGCTATGGGAGAGAGTGTATCGCAATTGTTGTGGATGATTCATACTTTAGAGAACTATGGATTGAGTTACAAAGGTGTGCAAGTGTTGTGTGACAACATTAGCACAATCAACCTAACCAAGAATCTAGTCCATCATTCTAGGACCAAACATATTGAAGTGCGTCACCACTTCGTTAGGGATCATGTAGCTAGGGGAGATATTGTACTCTCACATGTAGAGTCCAAGTCAAACCCCGCTGACATTTTCACTAAACCACTCCCTGAAAATGAAGTTAGTTTCCTAAGAAGGGAATTGGGAATGTGTCGCGCTTCATAGTTTTCAAAATACATTCAAAACCCTTCATGATAAGTTCTAATTGTTGGGAAACAATTGGGTAACTTTGGGGACATCTCACACAAACTATAAGGTTTACCAAAACGTGTTTGTTTGCTAGAAATGGGGTGAAATGTTAGGATCAACTCAATCTCTCAAAATGTCAATGCATCCCTTGAGAAATTAAGTTGACGAGATAAAAATCACTTCGGTGACCAAGTATGGGGAAAACCAATGCATAACATATGTGTATTTGGCTCCATGATCATACTTGGACATTCCAATCAAGGAAACTTGATTGGAAATTTGAATTTGGCATGATCTTGGTTGAATTTGATTGGATGATTGTTGATTGAGTTTGACTCCACTTGGATGGAGCAAAGTGTTTGTTCAAACCATAAGGACCTTTGATCCTTGTTTAGGGATCAATTATAGTCAGGGGATCACTTCCAAGATCGATATTTTCATCAGATTCCCTCAGAAATCGTGTAAATGTCTGAAACTGAAAGTTTCAGATCGTATCAGGGAGTATCAGGAACCCTGATCGGTCACTGGACCGATCAGGAGTAGGGCTGATCGGTCCCGG